>JAFFSR010000374.1:10000-352500 GCA_017163975.1 Anastatus disparis | reverse complement strand
AGTTGCTTTGTATTTTTACTAAAAAAAGTTTAAATAATTTTAAATATTTATTGAATACGTCGTTAAATTTCATTGTCGCTAAAAGAAGCTTACAAATTTATGTTATATTACCAGCTTACATATTTATTTTTTATTGTTGTTAAAAAAAAACTTATACATTAATTTTTTTGTGGTAAATCTGTTGGGAATAGAGGTTTTGTGCTCCAGGATCGGAAAGGAAAACACCCTTTTTTAATAATATTAAACTGGTTGATATATATTCTAATTATCTTTAAGTACAGTAATTATTAATCTAATACGTTACAAATGGCTGAGCTTTACTTTACATGTGCTATTGTAAAGAGCTTGTCTTTATCGCTACATGGCGCTCGCTAGACTCTGTTTTACAGACTGCTTGAGCTCGACTAGAGCCTCTCTTTCTCAGCTGATTTGCTGATTCATATGTATGGTCGAGTACGCATTTACCGACAGAAGGTGATACGCTTACAGATATAAGACGCAACATTTACATATTACAACACGCCTCCTTAAATTTGCGGCTTTTATTTCTTTTATTTTATATTCAATTTCGCTTTTACATGTTTTTAAATTAATCTTAATTCTTTTCTGTTTTTAATAAATTTTTCTTTACATAGACCTTTGGTTAATATATCAGCTATATTTTTATCAGTTTCAATTTTTAAAATATCTATTACACCATTTTCATAATTTTCATTAATATAATGATATTGCTCTTCAATGTGCTTTGAATTTTTTGTTAGATTACCAAATTTACCTATAGCTATCGCACCAGAATTATCTTCATAAATTTTAATTGGTCTATCTATATTAAATTTAAATGCATCATTTAACAAATCTTTTATAAATAATATTTCTGTCACTGCTTCTGACATAGCAATATATTCAGCGAAAGTAGAATTTTTTGTAACAGTTTTCTGTTTATGTGTTTTCCAATAAACTACATTACCATATACTCTAATTACGAATCCTGTTGTGGATTTTCTATCAATATGATCACCTGCGTAATCTGAATCGACCATACAATCTAATTTTTCTTTCTTTACATTATTGTAATACGTTAGTTTTAAATCTTTCGTTTTATATAAATATTTCAGTATTCTTAAAGCATACTTAAAATGTGTTTCGTTGTAGCAACTTTGATATCTACTTAAATAATTAACACTATATGATATATCAGGTCTTGTCCCTGTACTAATGTATAAAAGTTCGCCTATTAAATTTCTATAACTAATTCTTTCATCTGTTTCAGTTGCTTGTTCAAGTTTTAAACTTGTCTCTATCGGAGTTTCATAGAGCTTTGCATTTTCTAAATGATATTTCACAGCCAATGATTCAATATATTTTTGTTGACTTAAAGTCATTACACCTTTTTCTTTATCATGATTAATATCAATTCCAATATATCCTGTTATTTTACCTAAATCTTTCATTGCAAATCTTTGCATTGATTTTGTTTTTATATCCTTGATCTTATTTTTATCTTTGCAGCAAATTAAAATATCATCTACAAATACCAACATATATATAGGATCATTGCTTGTGTTATTTATATATAAACAATAGTCATGATTGCTTCTAACAAAATTTAATTTTTCAACATAGTTATTAAATGTTTCATACCATGCTCGTGGACTTTCTCTAAGACCATAGAGTGCCTTTTGGAGTTTACATACTTTATTTTCTCCAGTTTCATAACCTTTTGGTTCATAAATATAAACTTCTGATTTTACTATACCATTGAGAAATGCTGTCTCAACGTCCATTTGTTCTATATCTAAATTATTTACACAACAATAGCTTAACAAAATTTTTAAAGTTTGCATTTTTCCTACTGGAGAGTATACATTTTCTAAATATTCTTTTTGCTGAAAGCCTTTTACTACTAATCTAGCTTTATAAGAATTATCTCCTTTCTTTTTAAATATCCATTTAACATCAATTATTTTCTTATCTTTAGGTTCATCTACAATAGTCCATGTTTTATTTTTATTTAAACTATTAATTTCAGAATTCATAGCATTTTGCCATTCTTTACTTTCTGTGGAGTTTATCGCCTCCTCGAATGTATTCGGTACATTAGCGTTTACATAATTTACATATATATAATGTGTTGTTGGGTTACCATATCTTTCTATAGGACTTTTCTTTCTTGTTGAGATTCTTTCAACTTCTAAATTATCTTTTCGTTTTTTAAATCTTTTATTTACATTACCAGAATCATTATTTTATTTTACTATTAGAATTTTCACTATCATAATTTTCATTATCATTAATTTCATTTTCATTTTCATTTTCAGAATCAATTTTACTTTGACTATTATTATTTTCTAAATTTAATTCAATGTAATTTTCATCATTTTGTTCAGTACAAATTAATTCTGTATCGTCTTCAACTACTTTAACATGTCTGGCATTTATAATTTTATTATCAATTAAAACTCTATAACCATTATGTGTATAACCTACAAGTATACCTAATTTAGCTTTATCGTCCCATTTACTTTTTCTTAATACTTCTGGTACCCTTACAAAAACTTTGCTTCCATATATTTTCAAATGTTTTACATCAGGTTTTGATTTTAAAAGTATTTCGTATGGAGTTTTATTTTCATGTGTGTTGGCTATTGTACGGTTTTTTAAATAAGAAACTGTTTTCATTACTTCTGGCCAATACCTTATAGGTATCTTGGCTTCTCTTACTAAACATCTGCCTATATCCATAGCTGATCTATTAAATCTTTCCGCTACTCCATTTAATTCATGGACGTAGGGTGGACAAGGTAATAATTCAATTCCTTTATATTTAATAAATTTATAAATTTCTTGATTTAAATACTCTTTACCATTATCACATTGTAGCTTTTTTACTCTTTTATTAAATTGATTTTCTACTAAATTTACGTATTCTATAAAACATCCTGCTGTTTCAGATTTACTTTTAATACAATAAACTCTACTGCATTTACTATAATCGTCTATAAACGTTAAAAAATATCTTTCTCCACCATAACCAGCTGTGCTGTGTGGACCATTTAAATCTGTATGAATTAATTCTAAAGTCTCAGTAGATCTAGTTTTCTTATTTTCAAACGGTACATTAGCCATTTTACTTTGAATACAGTTTGCACATTTCATATTATTATTTTCTAATTTATCTGGTAAACCATTCAATAATTTTTCATTAACTAATTTATTTAAATATTGAAAATTTACATGGCCTAATGCTCTGTGCCATTTTTCTTTATCTGTTAATTTTAGCGTATTTGCATAAATATTTTTACCTTTATATTCATCAATAAAACTTTTCATTAAATACAAATTATTTATTTTTTCTGCTACAGCTACTAATTCTCTATTTTTATTATAAATCTTTGCTGTTTGATTTCTCGATACAATTGTGTTATTTACAGTTATTTTAGAAAAACTTAACAAATTTCTACTTAATTCTTTTACATAATAGACATTTTTAAGATCAACTTTCTTTTCATAATAATAAGTTTTAAAATACGTTATAATGTTACCTATTTTAGTAGCTTTTAATATTTTTCCATCTGGCAATTTTACATTAACTGGTTCTTTTAATACAATAAATTTTTCAAAATAATTATCATTATTAACTATATGGTCAGTACAACCACTATCTAAAAGCCAGTTTATTTCATTTTTACTTTCATTAATTTCTGTTTCTATTACCTCATTTTGGTTTACCATCGTTACCCATGATTCTGCATTGCGGTTGTCGTTACGTTGACTAGAAGATTCTTCTCTTGGTTGACTTGTTCTGTTCTGTCCATGGCCTTGTTGTGAATACCCCCTTGAATTTGATCGTGGAGATCCTCGTTGAAATCCGCGTTGACCATAACCTCTGTTGTAGTAGGCTCCTCTTCTTTGACTGGTATGCGTTCCTCTGCCTTGGTTATATTGTGGTGCTCTCCAACAATCTTTCTTGTTGTGGCCTTCTTTCCCACAATTAAAACATTGTCCTTTTGTTTTTATGCTGAAAGTGCTGACATTTCTTTTACTTTCACTTTCAGGTCTTGTCATATTTTTCTCTTGAATTTTGGACTTTACATATTCTACTGTCCTTTGCTCTTCTGGTATGACATCTATAAAGTCACCAATAAAACTGTAACTGGGTGGCAGTGCTTTTATTATATATCTTATCTTTTCTGGTTCATTTAAAGTTCCACCAGCTTCTTTAAACTTATTACAGGCTTGTTCAAAATCTACAAAAAAATCTTCAACTTTGTCATAATTCTTTAATTTTACATCTTCTAATTTACTTCTACATATTATCTGTAGAGCTGTAGATTTTGTTGAGTACATGCTGTCTAGCTTTCTCATCATTTCATATGTTGTTTTACATTCTTTAATGTACTCTAATTGCTTATCTGATATTGAGCTTATCAGTATATTTTTAGCTTTTAAATCTGCTTTCTTCCAAACATCTTGACTATCTGCTTCAGTTAATACTCTTATTGCTTGCTCTTTACATTCTTTATATTCTAAAATATTCAGTAATCTGAATTCCCAGCTTGAATAATTGCATCCATCAAAAATGGGAATATAAACATCATCAATTTTTACTTGCTTAGCCATTTCTCTTTCTTTTTCTAATTTTATATTTTTATCAATTTCTTTTACTGCACTTAACACTTTTTTCAGTTCTTTGAGGAAAACTTTTCTTAAACGATTTCTTTCTTCTTTAATAAGCACTATATTTTCAGCTTTTGTCTGTTTCATTAAATTTTCTTTTAATTATCTTATTAAATTCACTTATTAATTTCCTTAGTGAATTCACGTTTTTAATCTTTTTATTTTGTCACTTTTTTTTACTTTTCTCGTACAGTCTATTTTTTCAAAATTATTATTCACTATCTTCTTCTTATTATTTATTATTTTTTACCTTTTATTCACTTGTTTTCTTTATCTTTCCTTTTATCTTTCAGACACGTGCTCTGTTTTAACCTCAAAATAATTTTTTTTTTTTTTTTTCTAACCTTACGTTATGCGACCACGTGGCTTTAATTTTTAATCCGTTAGCACCGAACGTATTTTCTGCTTAATTTTCTTCTTTTTTCTTTTTATTGACTAACAATAATTTTTCCTTTTCACTTTTCTATATATTTTTCACTTTACTTTTGCCTTTTAGTTATCTTTTTGACTTAAATAGTCTACCACGTTTTTGCTTCAATAACCACGTTTCTTCTATTTTATCAACCACGTTTTCTTGTTTTTTTTGAACCACGTTCTTTTATTTTATTTTTATCTTGACCACGTTTTCTTATTTTTTCTTTTAAACCACGTTATCTTATTATTTCTTTTTAACCTCGTTTTTGATTTGCATACCTTCAACCACGCTCTGCTACCATGTTGGGAATAGAGGTTTTGTGCTCCGGGATCGGAAAGGAAAACACCCTTTTTTAATAATATTAAACTGGTTGATATATATTCTAATTATCTTTAAGTACAGTAATTATTAATCTAATACGTTACAAATGGCTGAGCTTTACTTTACATGTGCTATTGTAAAGAGCTTGTCTTTATCGCTACATGGCGCTCGCTAGACTCTGTTTTACAAACTGCTTGAGCTCGACTAGAGCCTCTCTTTCTCAGCTGATTTGCTGATTCATATGTATGGTCGAGTACGCATTTACCGACAGAAGGTGATACGCTTACAGATATAAGACGCAACATTTACATATTACAACAAAATCAATATTATTTTATATTTTGTATTTTAATTATCATCAATTTGTTTTTCTGTAACCTTGAAAAATAATCATTTTATATTGAGAATATTGTATTTATTAATGTGATAAAATAAAAATATTAAATTATTCAATTTACCTTATTTAAAATTATTTCATTTGCTAATATAAGTTCTTCTAACTCCATGTTGTATCATTTAATACTTAAATAAATTCCAATCTTTTCACTATTAATATACATGTAATATCTATAAAATTTCTAAATATATATATATATATATATATATATATATATATATATATATATATATATATATATATATATATATAAATATACATGAATATTTTCATAAGTGTATATGCATATAATATATTATTATAATTGTTTTTACTATTTTCTTCTATTTCTCTAATAATTTCTAGTCTTGTCCTTCTTTCCCAATTCACATATTCATTTTCTAATTTATTTAATAAAACGTCTAATTTATATTGTCCATCCGTTATTGTTCCGATGTATTCTGATTCAGTTTTTTTTGTGCAAAAGAATTTTTCAAATACCCTTGTATTTCTGAAAAATAAAAAATTATTTATATAATTATATTTTTTTTTTCAATAATATTTAATTACTTATTAATCCAGGTCTTAATTTTATATCTTCGAAATTTATTTTAATTGGTTTGTTATTTTTCAATATGTTGTATTCGCCTAAATGATAATATTCGAATAATATTTTAATGTTAACATATATATTATTTTCTTTATCGTATCCTTTTGCTTTTGATACATTAACATTCTTTAATAATATTTTCCGGAATATTAAAAAATGTTTAATATTATGTTGTAATTAATAATATTGTATATTCTAAAAATTTACTTCGTTCAATTTTAGATTTTTTTTTAACTTTTCAATATTTTCATCATAAATATTGCATTGAATTCTGAATCCTTCAGAATAATTTATTATGAATTTCAAATTTCTGAAATCAGTTTGTTTTTGTTTGTTAACAAAAGTTTGTTTTTCGAAAATTTCTTCAATATATCCAACCAGAGATCTATTATATGTAATCAAAAATATTTATAACATATAATATTTTTTCGATTTTTTTAATAAAGTTTTTAATAAATACGTTGACTGATCTCCTATTACAATTTTAGTTTTTAAAAATTCCGTTGACTAAAACGGTATTATTTTCTTTTTGCTTTCTCATAAAGAAAGCATTGTATCGGTAAAAAAATCTTTTTCTATTTTTTCATTAATTTGTACATATTTGAACTCAGTGAGTCGAAAAAAGTGGTTTCCAGAAAATGTCTGTATGTATGTATGTGTGTGTGTGTGTGTGTGTGTGTGTGTGTGTGTGTGTGTGTGTGTGTGTGTGTGTGTGTGTGTGTGTGTGTGTGTGTGTGTGTGTGTGTGTGTGTGTGTGTGTGTGTGTGTGTGTGTGTGTGTGTGTGTGTGTGTGTGTGTGTGTGTGTGTGTGTGTGTGTGTGTGTGTGTGTGTGGATGTATGAATTCAGTTAGTAAACTGTATCTCGAGAACTACTCGATGGATTTGCTTCTAATTTTGCATGGAATTTAGTTTTGTGACTAACTTGCTACGAAGCTATTGATAATTTGGTTCTTCCAGCGTAGTTTTCATTTTAAAGTTTTTAAAAAAAAAAAAAAATTCGATTTTTCGTTTTTTGGTTTTTTTTGTTTACTACTCGATGAATTTGCTTCAAAATTTGCATGGAATTTATTTCTGATTGCCCGGATAAAATAAATTTTTAAAAACTGATTTTCTTAGCTCAGTTTTAATTTTAGAGCATTTTGAAATTTTTGAAAAAAATGTTTCTATTTATTAAGCCAATAAAATCTTAAAAACTACTCGATGGATTTACTTCAAATTTTCCATACAATTCAATTTTTTGATGAACTGGTGCGGAAGCTATTGAGAATTGGTTTTCTTAGGGTAGTTTTTTTTTAGAATCATTTTAAGAATTTTAAAAAGATTTCGATTTTTCATTTTTTTTGTATTTTACGTAAACTACTCGAAGAATTTGTTCGAAAATTTGTATGGAACTTTATTTCGACTGCCAAAATTATTAAAAATTTTGTAAACTAATTTTCTTAGCGCACTTTTAATTTTAGAGCATTTTTAAAATTTTTTAAAAAATTTTTATTTTTAATTTTTTTTTATTTTACGAAAACCATTCGATTGATTTGCTCCAAAATTTGTATGCAATTAATTTGCTACTATCTGAAGAAAACAAGCTTTGGAATACTAATTTTCTCAGCGCAGTTTTAATTTTAGAGCACTTTGAAAATTTTCTAAAAAATTTTTATTTTTCATTTATTTTCTTTTTTGCGTTAACCATACTATAAATTTTCTCCAAAATTTTCATACAATTAATTTGCTATTGTCTGAAAAAAATTAGCTTTTGGAAACTAATTTTCTTAGTGTGGTTACAATTTTAGAGAATTTTAAAGATTTAAAAAAAAATTTTGATTCTTCTTTTCTTATTTTTTTTTATTCTACGTAAAGTACTCGATAGATTTGTTCTAAAAATTACAGGGAAATTATTTGCGACTGCCAAAAGAAGGGAAATTTTCAAAAATTGATTTTCATAGAATAGTTTTAATTTTAGAGCATTTTTAAAATTTTGAAAAAGAAATTTTGAAAAGAAAATGTTATTTATTTAACCAGTTAGATCTCGAAAATTACTCGATGGATTTGCTTCAAATTTTGTATACCATCTATGTTTTTGTATAACTAGGCGGAAAGCTATTGAAAATTTGTATTCATAGAGTATTTTTTTATAGAGCCATTTTAAGAATTTAAAAAAATTTTCGATTTTTAATTTTTTTTTTTGTATTTTACGTAAGTTAATTGATGAATTTGCTTTGAGATTTCCATGGGAATAATTTGCATCTGCCAAAAGAAGGATAACTTTTATAAACCGATCTTTTTAGCGTAGTTTTCATTTTAGAAAATTTTAGTCTGTTTTCACATTTTAATGCATATCTGCTGAAATTTAATTGCGACTGAAACGTGCGACAGATTTGTAACAGATTGTCAATCGAAACGTGCGATTCAAAGATTAGAATAAACGCGCAAACTTGCAGCAAAATCGAAGCAGTCTTCCGTAAGAATATTACAGCAGCAATTTACTACAGAATTACATAAGAAAGACATAAGTTAAGTGCAATTATATGACAAGCATAAACACGCAAACTTGCAGCAGAATTGAAGCAGTCTTCCGTAAGAACCTTGCAGCAGCACTTTACCCCAGAATTATATAAGAATTACATAAGTCAAGTGCAAATATATGCCCATTAGTTATATATTAAAATCACATTTGAATAAATATAAAAAAATTAATGAAACTCAAAGAGCTCTATGAGAAAGCATTCCGCCAAAGCACTTGGCAGCGTTTTTTGAAATATGATCTTGGTATTTATCATCGCTTTTTCTTTCTAAATTTTTTCCATTCATATTAAATCTATAAATAAATTATTTAATAATTTAATAAATGTTCATGATAAATAAGTTAATTATACATTTCTTATGATGTATTTTTAAAAAAAAGTAATATATAAATATAAAAGTAATTAAATATTATAAATAAGATATTATTTTTTAATATTTATTTTATCAATTTTTTTAATGTTTTTAATATATACTTTACATTTTTATGTATTTTTATGTGACGTAATAAATTATCTTTTCGATGAAATCCTTTTCCACAAATGTTGCAAATATTATTATAATTAGATGCATGACTTTGTGTCTTATTAAATATTCATTTCCTATATATTTATTTTTGCAAATAGAACATTCTAATTTTTCAGGTTTGTTATGTTTTTTTAAATGTTTTATATAACCTCTTTTATATTTTAATATTGTCCCACATACATAACAAATATATATTTTTGATGAATGAAATTTCTCATTATGTTTCAATAAATGGTTATGTCTCTCAAATGATCGATTGCATTTAGCGCAAGTAAACATATTTATTGCTAAATTAATATAATAATACTTATCATATTATATATAGTGTAATTATATATTTTTTAATAATATTGAGTTTTATTTTTTATAACTTATGTATAATTTATTATATACATATATATTTTATAATTAATTTTTTAATTTTCTACTTTTAATTGAAAATTTGTTTATTTAAAATATACGCAGTTATTATACTTTAAATTATTATTAAATGGGCCATGTACAAATTACGTAAGGATATTTTCATTACATACGACTTTTCATTATTTATATGTAAGGGTCTGTATTTTTTTTCTAATTTTGACATGTATTAAATTTTATATTCAATTACAATAGTAAGCATCCATCTTTCTCAAATTTCATACTTAACCTAAATTATATTACAAATAAATTTTATACATTTTAGAATTCATTTATTTAATTTTATAATTTTAAAATTGTAAATCATTATTGTAATTAATAAACAAATAAAAGCTTTAACAATTTTAATACATCTTTTAGTAAAGTTTTTGAGAATTACTTGTCAATGTAAATACCAAACCTAGTAATATAATTTTTGCAAAAAAATTATTTAATATTAGAAGATGATTTAATAAGTTTGAGCTAAGTTTATTAATTTCTTTTATAAAATTGTAGGAGTATTTAAAGACTGCACAAAAATTAAAATAATAATATTGTATTTAAATACCGAAAAAAGTAGAATTAAATAAGTTTCTTGTATCCAATTCTGTTAAAACATTGTCAGTTCGCGAAAAATGAATTGCATAAAATTGATGGTAACAATGTAAACTTGAAAGTTGATTTTTATAAAAATATTTTTTTTTACTTAGTTTTTCATATTTCTTTTTTATTTGTAAAAGTTAAGATGATTGAACAAAATGTCTTCCTGGAATATAACCTGTAATAATTTGTATTGATCAAGTTTTAACAGAAATAGGAATCTCAAATATATAATTTTTAATTAACTTCATCGATAAAATTACTTAAAAGACGTAATTGGATAAGAGGTTTTCTGTTTTTATGAAAATATATGTCAACAGGCAATATGACACGATATAAAAGTTTTATAATTAATCACTAATAATTGAATAATAGTGTTTTTTTAAGAATTGAAAATCAAGTATAAAGTATTGATATTGTTAGATGAAATCAAAGAAAATATATATTTCAAAAGAATGATAAATATTTTAAAAAGACTTAAAGTAGAATTACCAGGAGATTGGAATCAAATTACAGATGTAAGATGCATAAAAATATATTTCAAATTTTCAAGAAATATAATTATTTGAAAATAAAATTCATATAGTTTCCTTAGATCTTAAGACAGCCTTTGATGCATTGGGTAAGAATAATTACATTTAAATCACATTTAAAAAAATAAAATCAATTAAAATATTAAACAATGTAAACTAATTTACTTCTAATATTTAAAAAAAAATGGAAATATATAAGATGTGATGTAGTTTTTAATGTAATAAAGCATATAATATAATTTGATTCAAATTTTTACATTAATTTTTGTAAAATATTATTTTTAATATACTAACCTTGTAATAGAAATAAATAAATATATATATATATATATATATATATATATATATATATATATATATATATATATATCTATATTGTAACGGGGAATATATTTAAATAAACAAATTAAATATATTTGTGGGTTTTCATGTGTACTTACTTTAAGTACACATGCACTTACCGTTAAATAACTAACTTTTAGTTTATAGTCGATCAGCCTAATTCAATACGGCTGATCTACTTTGTCTATCTATTTCTGACGAGAAAAATCAATTAAACAATATTTAATATTATTGCAGAACTTCGCTTAGAAGTTCTGCCTCTCGGACGTCTGGTACGACGAAATCCACGGCGTGTACCCGAGAACTCTATTAAATACCGTTGATCAAGAAAGAGTGTACTACGTTCAACATATACATATAAAGACAAGACACGATTTTAATTAGCAAAAGAATAATATTGGGAAATCTTCAAGAATTTCATTAATTTCACTTTACTTTATTCAAATCACTAAATAAAATCAATACAATTAAATAAAATTACAATAATATTAATTCGTGAGCAAAATTCAATGAATTTAATAAAAAGAAATAACCGTTAATCTAAGCTAGCCTATGCTACGTAACACTGGCGCACACGACGGTCTTTTTCGCCTTGCATGTAACGCACATACATATTAAACGTGATCGCACTAGTCTGCAGACTTACATTTTTTTGTCAGCCGGTGTGTGTAGAGCCTTCCCACAGTTGCCTTCACGTAACAAACAACCCAGAGTATGGATTAAAACGGCACCGTAGATGTGCGGTGCAGCCTACTGTCCTTCTCGCTCTTACTGAAAGGCCAATCAACTTCTCGCTTGACGCCGCAGTGGACACACTTAACCCTGGCTTTCAAGAAAAAGATGACAATAAAGAATCGGTACTTCTCACGAGTAATTCCACTGTACTTGAAAGACAATTAACACGATTCACAAGTGAATTAATTTCCATGACAAGTCTCAACAGAGGAAAGATAGCCGACGCTCGAGCACAAACAACTTGTCAAGATGGCAGCCTCACTCCGTTAAACCGACCCGTTCGCTATTCTCTCTTGCCTAAGTCTACCCGTCATGCATTGCGCGCGATTCTTTTTACCGTCATCCATCCAAGCCGCTGACACAGACTCTCTCTCTCACTCTTATACTCGCACATGAAGCATCGAAACATACGTTGTACTGTATGACTAACAACGAGGACAGATATATGCGCATACTATCATACAGTATACACAACCATAACAAACTATACTATTCCGATTGTGGCGAGGACTTGATCCTGTTCTTTTATACTGGTCCTTTCTTGGACTACGAAAATTTTGTCCCTCAGAACCTGAACCATTATCATTGGGATAATCGTGATCCTCATCACCAGTTCTTCTTGACATCCGATGATTTGCAGGACTCGACTTGGATTTCTTTTTCTTTGGTGTTGTATATCAATAAGCTTTTCCAATCAATCTCTTTTCAAATTGAGCTAGCTTTTCTTCCAAAATTTTGGTAACTGTAGACACCATATCTTCAGCTTTGGACACACTGGTGTCCACACTAGATATCTTGGGCGGAATCTTCTTTTGATTCGCCGGTGGGTGGTAAGCTGTTTCTGGTAATAGTGCTTTGCCAGGTGATGGTGGAGGTTTATAGACTTTCTCAGCTTCTAAAGTCAACTCCGCTTCAACAGCAAGCTCTAATAAAGCATCAATGCTATTGAATTCGTCTCTGTATACGAGTCTTTGTAGCTCTGGCCTCAAGTTACGATGTAATAAATCTAACTGTTGACTGAGGTCCGGTTGTGGTTTCTGTCTTCGCATTATTGCTGTGAGATACGTTGAGTAGTCACGCACTGGCTCATCATTGCCCTGCGTGCGTGCATTTGCTTCTGCTATAAGCCTCTGTTGGAAACGACGGTCGTCTCGCAGCTTCACAGAATTCGGACCAACATTTTAAAAACACACTTTCATAATGGAGGAAATACACTAAAAAGTATTAAATTATTTAATTTATTTCCTTGAAATTACTTTTATACAGTTCATTGCAATAATTAAGAGAAAATTTTACAACAAAAATTTAAAAAGAAAAGTGTTGGGGCTAATTTTAGTAAATCCAATTCAGCGCCCAGACTTTTATTTTTAAATTTTTCTTGTAAAATTTTCTCTTAACTATTGCAATGAACTGTATAAAAGTAATTTCAAGGAAGTAAATTAATTTACTTAATACTTTTTAGTGTATTTTCTCCATTATAGAAACGTATTTTTAAAATGTTTTTTTTTTAATTTTTTATTTTCTACTTTTTAGTTAACCTTTAGAAGACGGGGAATTCGGAATTTTCAATTTCTTAGTATTTTATATAAAAAACACATAATATGTGTCTCTCATATTAAGAAATACTCATATGTAAAGTGTCTATCCATGGTCGAGTGGTTTTCCCGTCCCCTAAAGGTTAAAATTGAATTTCCTATAGGTAATTTTTTTTAAAAGCTTGTATTTGATTGTATCTTCTATACATTCTCCTATTCCCAATACATTCCCCTACCCCCTATATATAGTCCCCTATCCCCTATATATACCCATATCCCCTATATACCCCCTACCCATACACGTTCCCCTATCCTCTATATTTCCCCCTGTACCCTATACGTTCCCCTATCCCTATGCATTTTCTACAACTATCAACTCAACAACATTCTATCAACTCGCCTCGACCCAAAGATGCCTCCCCACTTAAATTTTCTCGGAGATGACTTTGCACACCTGTCATCGCCGACCTGACAACGGATTATTGCATTGTCATTGAAGACCAAGGTCTGTGTAAAATTTCAGAAATTTCCATCGACAAAAAGTGTCTCAAATTGAGCGTACAAGATTTGATTACAGATAGACAGACGTGAAAGCAAGCTTAATAAAAGGGTGTAAAAATTGTAGAAACAATTTTTACTAAATAAGTTAGTAAATTTTGTTAATTAACCTTTTAATTCTATCTGTAAGGATACCAAAATTCACTTCCCTAAATAATAATGTAAAATCTAAAAGCATAAAATCCTTGGAACATATATAGTAAAAAGTTTTATTTTATGTAGTATACTCGATTCGTCTAATTTTTAATTCGAAATCTTAACCTCGAAATTTTCAACGAAATTCAAAGTATCCTCTATAACATATGGAGACGATTCGATGTATCTCGCGTAACACGTTAGCATGGCGCAGTCGGTAACGTTCACGCTTCTCATTCTTGCAATTGACGGTTCGATCCCAATCAAGGTAAGATTTTTTTCTTTGTTTTCTTAAAAATATTATTTAAATTAATTTAATAAAAAAAAATAATTTAAAAATAAAAAAAAAATTGTTTTGCATGTAATAAGTAAATTTAAAATAATTCGAGATAAAAAATTAAATAACTAAAAATTTTTTTCTATATATTATCTGCTTAATCAGAAATTACTATGTAAAATAGTAATTTTTCTTACAAAGCGAGTATGTCACAGCATTACTATATTAAATAGTAATTTTATACATGTTTGTAGTAAGCTTTATGCAGACATTTTTCTCAGTGTATATGTAGGTAAGTAACATGGCCAATTTGCCATATTAGAATCTCCCCCCTCCCTTCGCCACACGGAAGTGTACGGTGTAACCGGATACTTTCGTTAAACACAAAGAAAGAAAGAAAAAACAAAAAAAAAACGCAAAAAATACAAGCTGCATGAGAAAATGGGGGACTTATACTAACCAGGAGAGGCTATGAGCTTCGGGTCACAGATCTTGATGAAACTTTGGGATATGTTTTAAGGTACCAAAATATGAGTAAAGCTAGAGCGATACGGTCTAAGGCTTTGAAAAACTGAAATTATAGACGTTTCTAGTCTTATTTAAAGAAAAATGTAAAAAAAAGCTCCTAATTTAAGTGTGAATAATTCCGTCTAGAAATGTCTTTAATAAATCAACAGCGACTAAAATAAAAGTACAGAAAGCAAGCTTTAATTTACCGTTTTCAGAATTAAAAAATTATAATTAGAACCAGGGATATGTTTGTTCAAAGTTAAGAAGCAAGAAAGTACCAAAAATCACAAAATCACTAGAATTTAGACTATTTTTGGTACTCTCTTACTACTGAACTTTAAACAAGCATAACTTTAGTTCTAATTATTATTTTTTAATTCGAAAACCAGCAAATTAAAGCTTGCTTTCTCTGCTTTTATTTAAGTTGCTGTTGATTTATTAAAGACATTTCTAGACGGTATTATTCACACTTAAATTAGGAGCTTTTTTTTACATTTTTCTTAAAATAAGAATAGAAACGTCTATAATTTCAGTTTTTCAAAGCGTTAGACCGTACCGCTCTAGCTTTACTCATATTTTGGTACCTAAAAACATATCCCAAAGTTTTATCAAGATCTGTGACCCGAAGCTCATAGCCTCTCCTGGTTAAATAACCGGCGTTATCTACAGCAGTGTGAAGTGTACATATAAATAATTTTCTTCTGCTAAACTGCTGACTGTTTGTATTCAAAGTAAAGTAAATGATTTTATCTGTGGGTGTTTCGCGCTGAATGTGAGGGGGCTTAAAACTAAAGACGACGCGACTGGCTCGTCCATATGGTATTTAAGAAAAAAAATTAAAAATTTTAAAACTGATTATCTTAATATCTATCTAATAAAAATACTCATAGCTCATTCTTACATTACATTTCATTCATACTAAAACAAATTAATTAATAATATATTCATACGAAACAAAATATTAAAATATGAGTCCATTCATACATAAAAAAAATTTCACTGAAAGATGAGGCTGTGGTGCTGTAGCGACACATTCTATCATTTTATGTTTATAATTTTGCAGCCATTCATTATAAGAAAATAAGCTATTATGCGAGGACGAAAAAAATGTTTGTTTCAGCAAAATTGAATGAACTAAGATATAATACATTTCTCATTTATATGAATATAATGAAGTAATATATTGAAATAAGGTGAGTTTAAAAATTTAGCACTTGAAAAATGTATGTGTAGCTAGCAATGTAAGATGTATATTAAAATAATGACATAATATATAATAAACACACAGAAAGAAAAAATTAACAAAGAGAATTAATGAAGTGACTAACGGGAATGGGTCGTGGGTTTGGTTAATGAGAATTTTACATAATTAGTTGGAGGAGTAATCTGTAAGGACATCAAAGATGGTATGCTGGAAAGGGGTATTGTTGAATCAAGGATATGGGTCGATGGGTTGCTTTTTCACTTATTGTTGCAGGAATGTACTCTGAATCGCTAGGGTTTGGAATACTGTAGGGCTGGTTGATAGTAAATCTATTACGATTAGCGGTGCTACAATGACTATTGTTTGACCCTTAACTTGCTATTTTACTAATGTCACTAGATACATCAGTACTCTGCTCTGTTCGCTTGGTATGCTCATCTGCCATTTGCTTAGAAAGATTGCTAATCTTCTCAACTCGCTCTTTATCACTTTTTGCTATGATATTATGGCTTTTTGCTCGCTCGTTATTTTTACCTTCTAGGTCAAAAAACTTTTTTGAAATATTTAGAGAATATTTCATGCAATAATAAATGATATATTTACGGAATCTTTAATGAAACATTTAATGAAATATTTAAGAAATATTTCCGAAAATTTCGAGAAACCTTCTTGAATCTTTCACGATATATTTTTGAAAGATTTCCTAAATATATTATGTAATATTTCAAAGTAATATTTCGGAATGATATATGAAATATTTCATGAAATATTTTTCTGAAATATTTCATGCTATGTGGGTAAGATATCCTCCAACCGCTTGAAAATGAAACGTGCATTTGACGCGTGTCCTCCTATCAACATAACTAACCAGGAGAGTTTCTGAGTTGCGGGCCACAGATCTTGATGAAACTTTGGGATAAGTATTAAGGTACCAAAATATGAGTAAAGCCACAGCGGTACGGTCTAACGCTTTGAAAAACTGAAGTTATGGACGATTATAGTCTTATTTTCAGAAAAATATGAGAAAAGAACTCTTAATTGATGTGTAAATATTTCTGTCTAGAAATGTCTTTAATAAATCCACAATAACTTAAATAAAAGCAGAGAAAGCAAGCTTTAATTTGCTGGTTTTCGAATTAAAAAATAATAATTAGAACTAAAGTTATGCTTGTTTAAAGTTCAGTAGTAAGAGAGTACCAAAAATAGTCTAAATTTTGAATGATGGTGATTTTTAGTACTTTTTTGCTGCTTAACTTTAAACAAGCATAACTTTAGTTCTAGTTATTATTTTTCAATTCAGAAACTAGCAAATTAAAGCTTGCTTTCTCTGCTTTTATTTAACTTATTGGGGGTTTATTAAAAACATTTTTAGACAGAATTATTTACACTTGAATTTAAAGTTCTTTTTTCATATTTTTCTTAAAATAAGACTATAAACATCCATAACTTCAATTTTTCGAAGCGTTAGACCGTACCGCTGTGGCTCTACTCATATTTTGGTACCTAAATACTTATCCCAAATTTTCATCAAGATCTGTGACCCGCAACTCAGACATTCTCCTGGTAAGAATAAAAAATTTTTCAATAACATATTTCCCAAATATTAAGCAAATGTTCCATGACATAATACTTAATATATTTTTAAATTCTTTCATGAAGCATTCCATAAATATTTCACAAATGTTTTAAGTAAAATTTTATAATTTTCAATAAGCTTTCAAGAAATATTCTGAGAAATATTTGAGAAATATTAAAAAAATCTTTTAAGAAAGATTTTATAATTCTCTATAATTTTCAAAGAAATATTTTAGATACATTTAGAAAATATTTCATAACAAAATATGATATATTTTCAAAATTTTTTCTGAAATATTTTGTGAAACATGTAAAAAATCTTTCAGGAAGCTTTTAAGAAAGATTTTTGTGTCTTAAATAACACAGGCCTACAAATATTGGGGTCATGGAAGTTGTTGGAAAATGGAGGGTCATTTCCGAAGTAATTTTTTCCGTAGAATCCGAATCCGGGGTCCGAATTGCTCTATCACGTCAGGATTTTAAGATATTTGAGGTTATTTACCCAAAAAATGGCGTTTTTGGCTACTTTTGAGGTTATGTACAGAAGAGACAAAATTTTTTGGGAGTTTTTTTTTAGTTGCATCTTATAGCACTACTCTTCCTCTTTAATTTAAGAGTCGCAGAGTTCAATTACGATTTTTCTACACCAAGTTACGCCAATTTGAAATTACGAGATATGTCCTATTAATTGCATGACCATTTGCATTGAATACGTTGAGGCAGACATTTGTCTACTGGGTATTTTTTCTTCAAAATTTTTATTCGGGGATTTTTGGGGTTACTGATTACGAATATGAAGTTGAGATATTAAAATTTTCAAATTCAAGATGGCGGATTCAAAATGGCGTATAAAAATTTTCAAAAAACATTGCAAATATGAAACATATTTTCATTTTCTGCTATCTAATAACTTTTGTTGTTACGATAAACATAATACATTATAGTAATTTATATTTACACAGGTATCGTGACATTGAATTTGACCTTCAGCTTGATCTTCAAGTGCATTTCAAGTTAAACTTTTTTTACATTTAGCATTACCCAGGAACAACGACGTGGACGTAGTAAAATCTGTTCCCTTTGGGGTGCTGGATTTACGTGAGTCCCCTCGCCTCTCACGATCGGGGTGCTTAATTTACGTGAGTCCCCTCGCCTCTCACGATCGGGGTGCTTAATTTACGTGAGTCCCCTCGCCTCTCACGATCGGGGTGCTTAATTTACGTGAGTCCCCTCGCCTCTCACGATTAGAAACTATTTCAGTTTAACTTATGAAATCTTTTTTTTTGATCTAGTAAAGATCTTGACCCAGACCGTCTTTTATGACGAACATTTAGCTCATCTCGTTGAAGACACCAGCAATAGTCCGCTAACATTGTTGGAGACCATTTACCCTGATAACGTCTTTCCATTTCTTTGAGGTCCTGATGAGATCGCTCACCTTGCTCTTCGCTTACGGCACCTAGATTTTCTGGAAACCATTCTAAATGAGAGTGTAAATAATGCAATTTTATGCTCATATTGCAACTTAAATTCTGAAATTTTTCAATCATATCGTCAACTATTTCTTTGTAATCACTAACTTTATTATTACCCAAAAATCCTTTAACAACTTTTTTAAAGCTAATCCAGGCTTCTTTTTCTACATTTGTCATAAACTGTTCAACCTCTGTTGTTTTCATTAATTCTCTTATTTGTGGTCCAACAAATATTCCTTCTTTTATCTTCGCCTCACTTAAATAAGGGAATTTATCTCTAAGATATTGAAATAATGCACCATCGGTATCAAGAGCCTTTACAAATTGCTTCATTAATCCTAATTTTATATGAAGCGGAGGCAACAAAACTTTTTTAGAGTCAATTAACGGTTGTTGAATAATGTTGGGATCTCCAGGTTTTAAAGTTTTACGAAGAGGCCAATCCTTTGTAACGTAATGCTTAACTCTATCTCTGCTATCCCACAAACATATAAAGCACGGATATTTTGTATAACCCAATTGTTGTCCAAGCAGCATTGAAACCATTTTTAAGTCTCCGCATACTTCCTATTTATGCTGTTCATATTTTATTGCTTTAAGAATAGTTTCTACATTTTCATATGATTCCTTTAGGTGTACAGAATGATCAATAGGTATTGACGCATATTTATTTGAGTTATGCAATAAAACTGCTTTCAAACTTGTTGTTGAGGAATCAATAAACAATCTCCATTGATCAGTATCATAAGGAAGTTCTAATTTTTCAATTAAGCCTTTAACATCATTACAAAAAACATATTCATCACATGCAGAATAATACTCAACTAATTCCTTCTCTCGATTACGATACCAACTAAAAGTAGTTCCTGGAGCAAGAAGGTGTTTCTCTTGAAGTCTTGATCCTAACAACTCAGATTTTTCTTTCGACAAGCCTAAATCTCTGACTAAATCATTTAAAGAAGCCTGATCAAATAAAATAGGAGCATCTGAGGTTGATTCGATGTCTTCAAAATCCTGATTTTCAATATCGTTACAGACTGTATGGTCTTCAACATTTATTCTTACAAATGGAGGGCTTGGAGGAACATCACCAGATGCAAAAGGAATAGGCTTCGTTACGCTTGCTACATTCGGATATTTTATATTACAAGCAATTTTAATATTATATCCAAATGTTTTGGTTAAACAGAAATAACATTCATTGTGGCTAACAGGTTCACACCAAATTGCAGGAGTTTTGAAAGGCATTGGTGTTACTTCTTTATGGGCATTATACCAACGTCTTAATGTTTCAACACATGATTTACAAGCCGTATGTGAAACCCAAGACTTATCCTGATTAGTTATCGAAATATTGAAGTAATTAAGATAAAATATTTTTATCGTTTCATTGATTTTCATCGCATTTTTTGCGAACACGAAGCGACTACAAATGTAGCAAAAGCTGTCAGGATTATTTAAACACTTACGCGAGGTCATTATTCAAATGATCAACAGTTAGAATATTTAATTTAATACTTTATACCTCCAGCGAGTTGTTAACCAACAGATCAAATACAAATATTCACAAATTTTTTTCCAAAAAATAAGGCACCATGAACGAACAATTAAGAGCTATCTAGTAAATTGTTGCTTAGAATGTTATTAAAAAAATGATTTATTTGCGATTACAATAAATACAGAATCAATACAAATGGTCTTTTTTGTACAAATAATAAAAAATTGTATATCAATGAGACGGGGCAAAATTATACTAAATGATTCACACTAAAGAAATGTATGCTTAAAGGAATTCCAAAGTGAGACGGGGCAAAATTAAAAAGAAAACATGTTTTAATATTGGCGAAGGGACTCCCGCTCGTAATTTCAAATTGGTGTAACTTGGTGTACGAGGCGAGGGGACTCACGTAAATCCAGCACCCCAAAGGGAACAGATTTTACTACGTCCACGTCGTTGTTCCTGGGTAATGCTAAATGTAAAAAAAAGTTTAACTTGAAATGCACTTGAAGATCAAGCTGAAGGTCAAATTCAATGTCACGATACCTGTGTAAATATAAATTACTATAATGTATTATGTTTATCGTAACAACAAAAGTTATTAGATGAAAATATGTTTCATATTTGCAATGTTTTTTGAAAATTTTTATACGCCATTTTGAATCCGCCATCTTGAATTTGAAAATTTTAATATCTCAACTTCATATTCGTAATCAGTAACCCCAAAAATCCCCGAATAAAAATTTTGAAGAAAAAATACCCAGTAGACAAATGTCTGCCTCAACGTATTCAATGCAAATGGTCATGCAATTAATAGGACATATCTCGTAATTTCAAATTGGCGTAACTTGGTGTAGAAAAATCGTAATTGAACTCTGCGACTCTTAAATTAAAGAGGAAGAGTAGTGCTATAAGATGCAACTAAAAAAAAACTCCCAAAAAATTTTGTCTCTTCTGTACATAACCTCAAAAGTAGCCAAAAACGCCATTTTTTGGGTAAAAAACCTCAAATATCTCAAAATCCTGACGTGATAGAGCAATTCGGACCCCGGGTTCGGATTCTACGCAAAAAATTACTTCGGAAATGACCCTCCACTTTTTGACAACAAAACCATGTTGGCCTGTGTAATCTTTCAAGAAATATTTTAGAAATATTGAAAAAATTTTTCATGAAATAATACATGATATATTTTTGAAATCTTTCAAGAAAGATTTTCGCATCTTCAATAATCTTTCAAGAAATATTTTGTAAATATTTAGAGAATATTTCATGAAATAATGCATGATTTATTTACGGAATGTTGTATGAAACATTTTATGAAATATTGAAGAAATATTTCAGAAAATTTTCAATAAATCTTCTTGAATCTTTCACGATATATTTTCAGAAATAATTAGAGGATATTTTGTAAAATAATACATGATATATTATTGAAATCTTTCTTAAAATGTTTGTGAAATATTTAGGAAATATTGTGGAAATCTTTTCAGAAAGATTTTATAATTTTTAATAGTTTTTTAAGAAATATTGTAGAAATATTTAGAAAATATTTCATAAAATAATACATGATATATTTTTGAAATCTTTCATGAAATTTTTTGTGAAATATTTAAGAAATATCTAAGAATTATTTAAAAATATTTAAGGAATCTTTCAAGAAAGATTTTCGCCTCTTCAATAATCTTTCAAGAATTATTTTGTAAATATTTAGAGAATATTTTATGAAATAATGCATGATTTATTTACGGAATATTGTATGAAACATTTTATGAAATATTTAAGAAATATTTCAGAAAATTTTCAAGAAATCTTCTTGAATCTTTCACGATATATTTTCAGAAATATTATATTAATATTTCATAAATATTTTAGGAATTCTTTCATGAAAAGTTTTTGAAAAATTTCCTTAATATATTATGTAATATTTCAAAGTAATCTTTCGGAACGATTTATGAAATATTTAGAAAATATTTTATGAAATATTTTTCCAAAGCATTTTATGCTATGTGGCTAAGATACCCATCAACCGCTTGGGCATAAAACGCGCATTTAACGCGTGTCCTCCTGTCAGTTGAACTGAGAATAAAAAATTTTTCGATGACATTGTTACGAATGCCGTTTAGTAGTGAATATAGAAAAAAATGCAAGTTTGCAGTTTATAGAATATCTTACTTAATCGCCTAGAAGAAGACTGTGTTTCCAGTTGCTGCTTACCTTACCTACTCCTAAATAATTAATATAAATGGATAAATAATAATAAAGTAAATAAATAAATAAAATACGTGCTATGTCCCGTGAAGTCAAAAGTTGCACGAAAGGATCCGAATAGTGCGGTTGATAAATGAAGAAGATTTCTACAATAACTATGGGAGTTAATATATAAAACGTCGGGGACGACGTTACCACGGCCTCAGATGTGTTACGAGTGCCGTTTAGTAGCGAATATAGAAATAAATGCAAGTGTGCAGCTTATAGAATATGAAGCGACAAAAGAAATGAAAATGCATCGGTGGGAATGGCTCAATATTTGAGCACTCGTCTGTCGTGCAAGAGGCCCGGGGTTCGATCCACGTCGTGGACGCTTTCTCGCCTATTTTATAATTTAATATTATATTAGTCGCTTAATAATAAAATAAAATTCGTAACAACATATTTCCCAAATATTAAGCAAATGTTTCATGAAATTATACTTAATATATTTTTGAAATCTTTCATGAAGCATTTCATAAATATTTCACAAATCTTTCGACTAAGAGTTAATATTTTTAAATAATCTTCCAAGAAATATTTTGAGAAATATTTGATAAATATTACAGAAATCTTTCTAGAAAGATTCTGTAATTTTTATTAATTTTTCCAGAAATATTTTAGAATTATTCATAGAATATTTCATGGAATAATATGATATATTTTCAAAATCTTTTATGAAATATTTTGTGAAACATTTGAGAAATCTTTCAGAAATTTTTAAGAATGATCTTTGTTTTTTTATTAATTATTTTTCAAGAAAGATTTTAGAAATATTTAGAAAATATTTCATGGAATAATACATGATATATTTTTGAAATCTTTCAAGAAATATTTATACAATATTTCATGAATGATTACATGATATATTTTTGAAATCTTTCAAGAAAGATTTTATAAATATCTAGGAAATATTTCATGAAATAATACATGATATATTTTTCAAATCTTTGATGAAATAATTTGTGAAATATTTCATAAATATTTCAGAAATTTTTCGAGTGAGATCTTATAATTTTTAATAATCTTCCAAGAAATATTTTAGGAATATTTAGAAAATATTTTAAAATAATGCATGATTTATTTGCGTAATCTTTAATGAAACATTTTATAAAATATTAAAAAAACATTTCAGAAACATTTCAGTTTTTATTACTGTTTTTTGCGCATTCTATAGCCATGAATAAATTGATTGTTTGAAGGTTGTTGTTATTAATCCATTTGGGGTACTTATGCAATATTTGTTCTCCATTAGGTAATACTATTGCACTTCCGGTTGCGTTGTTATTTTTATAAGTTGCTGTATATATTTTGTAGTCACTTGTGCTATTGCTCAGAGTTTCATTGGTGCTTGGTTCTGGTTGGTCCAGTATGAATGAGTTCAAGTCTTGTTTTTTTGATCCGGGGCACAGACAAGTTTGTTCTATTGGATATGTTTGATATTCCTCTATTTTATATTTTTTTGCGTTGGTGCTGAATCTGTAATAGAACGGTTTTTTTGTATTTTTTTTAAGATTATAATCTATTGTGTCGTTTTGTTTTGTTAAAATTCCATATACTTGATTTTTGGGTGTCGTTAATATTTTTGTGCCATAGTTGAGTGTGTTTTGGATTTTTCTGTATTCTAGTGGTATCATGTTGCATTCACTTAATATACTATTGATTGGGCTGGTTATGTATGCTCCTGTAGCGATTCTCATACTTGTATTTAAGACTGTGTCCAGTTTTTTAAGTATGTGTTTTTTGTCTGAGCCGTATATATATAGATTTAAATCCAGTTTGGTCAACAAAATCATTAATTTTTTGTAGAGTGTTTTGCATAATTATTTCAATTGTTTTAATATTTTTTCCTTTAATAAAGAGGGTTATGTCATCTGCGAATATGTATATAATGTTTTTGTATGCAGTCTCGTATATCATTTATTGCTATTAAAAATAAGATTACACTTATTACGGACCCTTGTGGTACACCATTGTCAATGAGTAGTGACTTAGATAGTTCGTTTCCTACTCTGAATTGAATAGACCTATGTTTTAGGAAATTTTTTATGGAGTGGAACATTCGGCCGTTTATTTTGTGTTTTTTTAATATTTTTAAAATTCTATCTTTCCATACTAGGTCATATGCCTTTTCTGGATCAAGGCAAACTGCTAATAGGTGTTGATTACTTGCTAGTGCTTCACATATTTCAGATTCAAGTGTAACTAAATAGTCTGTGGTGGAGTGTTTTTCTCTGAAGCCACTTTGTTCCTTACATGATGTTGTTTGCTTCTAAGTACCATTTGAGTCTTTTGCTTATTATTTTTTCAAGACACTTGCATGAGCAGCACGTTAAGGCTATAAGTCTGTAACTATCTTTGTCATATTTGTTTTTTCCTGGTTTGGGTACAGGGACCACTATGGCCTTTCTCCACTCTTTAAGGAAGACTTGGTTGCTCCATATGATGTTGTAAATTTCTAGAAGGCATTCTATGGCGTTTGTAGCTAGGTTCTTTAAAAAGATGTTTGGTATTGAGTCTGGTTCTGGATTAGTGTTTTTACTTCTTTAAAGTGTTTGTTGTAGTTCTTCTATTGTAATGTCGTTGTCTAATGGGCTTTCCGATTTATCTTCGTTTTGTGTTATGTGGACGGAGTTTTTTCTTCGCTCATTTTGAAGTTTAAAAATGTCTGATCATAGTTGTTATTACTGGAATTTTCTGAAAATTTATTGGTTAAGGTGTTTGCTATGTCTTTGGGTTTGTTTAGGATCGTGTCGTTCTCTATTAAAGCTGGTATCTGTAGTTGTTTATGTCTTCCGTTAATGGCTTGAATCTTGTTCCATATATCTTTGGTTTGCGTTTGGTGGTTGATTGAGTTTAAATATTCTAACCAGGCATTGCGTTTGCTATTTTTTATGGTTCTTTTGGCTATTGCTTTGAATTTTTGATGTTCTATTTTGTTTTCATAAGTAGATTTTTTTGTATTTGTTGTATGCTTTTTTTAAGTCTTTTATTGCAGTTTCACATGAATCATTCCACCACGGTATATATTTAGTCTGTTTAGTGCCTGTTGTTTTAGGTACGCATTCATGGGCGGTTTCTATAAGTATGTTTGTGAATGTAGTTACTATGTGATCTATATCTATACTATTGTCTTTTTTGTGCTTTTGTATGTAGTTGAGGAGATATTCTATCTTTTGAGAGATTGCATTTTGATATTTTGTCCAATTAGCTTTTTGATATTTCCATCTAGGTGTATGCATTTTTGAGGTGGATTGGTGTATGTAATTGTTATGCAGATCGGGAAGTGATCGCTGCCATAAAGATCATTGCTAACCTCCCACTGTGTTTGATGTGCTATGCAGCTTGAACATAAACTAAAATCAATTGCACTAGTTCTATTGCTGTGTATATACTAGGTCATTGTTGTTGATGAACTCTTCAGTTGTTTAGCCTCGGTTGTCTAGTTTATATGATCCCTATGTTTGGCTGTGGCTATTGAAATCACCTATTAATATGTATGGTGTAGGTAATTGTTCTGTTAGATGGTTTAGAGAGGTTATATTGAGTTCATATTTGTTGCTTAAATAGATGTTGCATATACATAGTGTTTTTCCACCTATTATTTTGATTGCTATTGCTTCGAGGTCGGTTGTGATTTGAATTTCTTGACTGTATAATGTGTTTTTGATTAGTATTGCTACTTCACCACTGTTTTTGTTGTAGCAGTTAAAATTTTTTAATTTAATTTTTCGTTTTTCTTTTAGGTTTGTTTTTTGTATACATAGTATGTTGCAATTATGTTGTTCTATTAGTTTTTCCATATATTCATAATTGTTTTTTATTCCATTTATGTTCCATTAAATAATTTTTTCCATTTTGTTATTTTATTTTGTTAAGTTAATTTACTGTTTTGTGCTTAGAGGAGTATTTGTTGCTCCTGTTAAGGATTTTAGAAGTAAGGTGCATCTTCTTTTTATGCCACTATCCCTCACATTTGGGTATACGTCCGTTCTTATGAATTAAATGAATTCTCCTATGTTTGTTGTGTGTTCACGTACTATTTAAATAGAATTTTTTGCACCACTAAGATTTTCGAGTAGGTTTTTGAATTAAATGTAATTCAGCATAGTGTTGGATTCATTTAAGTATGTTCTTAAACTAATTAATTTTTCGTCTAATTCATCCATTGGAGTTGTATTTAGTTGTTGGGTGTTTGTTTTATTTTTTTCAGTAAGTATAGCGTTTAGATTAATTGTTTCTTGAGTTTTAGTTATATTTTCCTCTATTGTTATAATTTTTTCTTTTTTTGTTTGTTGTTTTATTGTTTGGTCCTGTGTTAATTTAAGAAATTCATCATTGTATTTTTCATTTAAACTCATTTGTGTATCGGTTGAACTAATTTGTGAGTATGCTCGTTTGTTTTCTCTTTTACTTATTTCTATTTCCATTTCTTCCATAGATTCATTGTTGTGTGTAATTTTATTTTCTAATATTTTGTCTTGTCTGTTTTTATTTACATCTTGAGTTTCATTTAGATTGGTCACAGTGCGGCTAGCAAAACTTGTATCACTATTATAAATGTTCACATTCGTACTGTTGTTTGCCGTTGGAATTTCACTATCTTGGCTTTGTTTATTTTCACGATACCGTGCGATGTGTCCTTCTTTCTTACATATAAAGCATCTTAGTGTGTCTGTACTGGAATAAATGAAATAGCTTATGTCTTCGTAATTCAATTTAAAAACTTCAGGTATTTTTTTTATGTCTTCCGTTTTGACGTAAGCTTGTCTTCGTGAGCTGATGACATGGTCATATCCCTCTTTTTTTATACAACTTTTAATATCGAGACAGATGCATCTCGGTTGACTTTTAGTTCATCCAATAAGTCTTCAAATACGATATTGGGAACATTTGGTGATACATTGGAGAATATAACTTTTTTGTATTTGCCTACGCCGAAGCGCAATTAAAGGTATAAATTTTAATCACTATAGACTGTTGTGTTTTCACTATACTATTGCTTAACTTCGTTGAGATACATGGATTGTTTGCAAACACGTGTGTTCACGACGAGCTCTCGTCGAAGACTGAGGAGTTCATTGATTATGAGGTTATGAAGAGATGGCGGTATACGAATATAAAATTAAAACTCTCCGGGATTAAGGGTTGTGTTCAACGTGTAAGTTTTTTTGTATTTTTTGCACACTTTGTGTTTACAGTTTATTGGAATTCGATATTTATGAGTTTTGAGGTTATATATCATCAGGTTCTTGGTTCTAGAGTTATACGTTATCGATCTGAAGATTACTGAGTTATGAAGTTACAAGGGTTATATGGTTTAAGGGTCGATATCGTTGGATTTCATAGTTTAAAGCTGTTTTTTGAGGTTAGAAAAAAACGCAGACGTGATGAAGCAAAACAGATTTAGGATTCGGTTTCAGCGACCAAAAAACATGTAATCAATTTGGTCTGTTTAAAGGAACCCTTCACTCATTTTTTTGTGGTCCTGTGTATCTGTAACATTTGATATCTTGGAATCCTGAAATGATAAAAAATAATAATTTGTAACGCGATTCGCGTCACAATAAATTAAATTGAAAATTTACTTTTTTAATTTTATTTCTTTAATTTTATTTATCTAAATTTTTTTTTATTTTAAAAGGAAAAATATTTAGAGTAGAAAATAGAGAAAAGTAAGAAAAAATAATTTTTCGTATTTTTTTTAAGAGTAAAAGTGTTTCATTTTATTTTATGTAATGTTATCGAGTAACAACTTTTAAATTCTATAAGTTTTTTTTTTTTTTTAAGTTTAAAACATTAACATTAATGCGAATAATTATTGAGTATGCTAAGAGCGATTTATTTATTATTGTGAATGCGTGTAATAGAATGTGTGAGCCAAAAAGTTCGTAAACGCGTAGTATGGAAAAGAGACAGAAAGCTAGAAACAGAAAACAAGTGTGTGCAAGTGTAAGCCGGTAGTTTGGATAGAAGCGCGCAGGGAAAAATTAAATTAGAAGTGTTCAACTCGATTTTAATAATTTTAAATAACGAAATTAATTATAATTTTTGCGAATTAATAAGATTATTATTATAACAAAAGAATAGTAATTATCTAAAATAATGATATTTTGCGCCCGAAAAAGTTAATGTAAAATATAGAAAACGTGCTGTGATCGGTCCGCCGAAAACGTCTTGAGTCGTCAAGTTCAATAACGACGGGCCTGGCGTCAATCCATTGTGAGCCGTTTCAAAGAGCAGTTGCGTGTTAATAGAGAGAGCATTGTGACATCCCATGGAACTACGCCATAAATTAAATGAGAAATTAATTAAAACATTTTCAAATATAAAATTTAAATTTTTAAATTGCATTACTATAAAGTTAATAACCGAAAGTAGTTCCATGCGATGTCCTGAGTCAGCGAATCTAAAGTCGAATGAACTCTAAAATACAGACTTACACTAAATATATATGTCTTTGTAAAGGAGAGACAGAGAAGAAAGATAAAAAGAATTTATTTACAAACAAGTATATGAACTCTAAAGAAATGAAACGATTGCTGTCGTGGAAATTTCGACTTCATGGCAGGATCTGATTGGCTTTTCCATTTCTCGTTCACCTGGGTGCAAGACAATAAAATCCACCCTCTATATAAAAAAAATCGCCTCTTGACGTACAAGTTAGCATCCGCAACAGTCGGCTCTGCTGGCCCCTGATAAAATCAGTGTTAAAATCTAGATATACATATATTCAATTAGTTTTATAGTTAAGAAAATTTAGTGAAATAGATTATAATCTAATTTTCACTAATATAAATATAAAGGAAAACAAAAAGGGAAATACCTTAAGATTTAATTCAGTGCATTACACTATCTATAAGACGTGTGAATAATTCAAATAATTCTTGCTTAATCGAGTGTTGGAAATTAAAGTTAAGTGTCCATTCGAACGAGAGAAGAATCGAAAATCAGATCCGCAAGAACAGCTATTCTTGAGAAAAAGCGCCCTTGGAGTTGAAAGGAACTTAAGGAATCGAAGGAAAGAAAAAGGAAAGGATTAAGATTTGATCCTTCTTCTTTGTCTCTTCTAATTAACGTGAGATATTTTCTATTGATCTCTGATTAAATTATAATAATAATAAATTGAAATTGTAGAATTCTCTCTCCCTTATATTATAATTAATATCTTAAAAATAAAGGACCAATTTATTAATAATAATAATAACGTGTTGGTAGATTTAACTTTTAATGTGTAAAAATATATATATCCATATAAACCCATATAAATTATAAATAAACAATTTCGTATTAAATAGTGAAAAGGTAAGTCTTGGGACGAAAGCTGGTTCCGACAAAATTAAATAATTTTTGTGTAAACCCAACGACCGAACGAAGTTCGGCCGTCACAGCATAATTTAATACAGAGAGCATTGTATTAAGAGTTTTGTGTTAGAGTCAATCGTTGAAAAATTTTCTTTTAAAGTGTCAAATATAGTAGAGCCATTTAAAAATTCTAGTGCAAGTAAATTTTGAGAGAAAAATTATAAAGAGTAAATTGAAGTTGCAAAAATTTAAAAACTGTGTTTAAATTAATTTCTTTTCGTATTCAATAGAGCCGGGGAAATCGCTCTCTTTGTTACAATTGTAAATTCAAACGAGAAAAATAAGTTATTTCTTTTAAGTGTATTTAGTAGCACCTTTTCTTTGTGAAGTGTCTTCTAGGCCAGTCAATAGACCAAAAAAAGTCTTATTTTGCCAAAATTAGTAACTGGCAACGACCTATGCGATTATTTAAAAGATAGTCCGTAGATGTTTACTTATATGTTTTGGACTAGCAACTATGATTTATTAATTAGTTATTAACAAATAAGTGCAAAAAACGCGTTTTTTTTTTGTTTTTTGCTAATAAAACGAAAAATATTTGACAAATTAGTATGGTATCAATGGAAAAGTTGTAGAGAATTGAATTATCAACAAAACGAGAAGTCAAACGATCCGATCGGTTTATTAAAACCAAAGAAAATGCGGAAAAATCGGAAAATTTTTCATTTTTTTTTAAATTCATAACTCTGTTGTTTATTAATATTTAGAGCTGAAATTTGGTACAGAAGTAGATAATTATATCTACTTTTAACATGCTAAAGGCAGATACTATCGGATAATTAGTTTCTGTGCAATTGCAATTTTTTTTTTCGGTATTCCTTCCTTCTTTATATTACTGATTGAGAACGTCGTACATACATTTTTAAGAGGGTTTTGAAAACTAGAAACAATATACTATTAAATGTATATTCTAAGTTTTTATTAAAATTGTGTAAAAAGAGTGAAATATGCACTCGAACATCGACGTAATCGGTCGAGCGCTATATATAGATAACGATATATATAGATATACCGGTGCGTGGCGTGAAATGTTCAATTTTTTAACTGGCTTGTTTTTGGCGATTAATGCACTTATATTAAAGTGTTTTATTTATTAATTAGGGTATTTTCAACCGAAGGATCTGATTTCCTATTCAGATTTCACGAATAATAAAATCTAAAGGTATTTTACAGTTTCTCCTCCATCCCCACTTTTTGCTGTGTACCGCGCGCTCGACTGTTTGCGTCGATGTTCGAATGCATATTTCACTCTTTTTACACAATTTTAATAGAAACTTAGAATATACGTTTAATATTATATTGTTTCTAGTTTTTAAAAGCCTTCTAAAAATATATGTATGACGTTCTCAATCGGTAATATAAAGAAGGGAGGAATACTGAAAAAAAAAATTGCAATTGCACAGAAACTAATTATCTGATAGTATTTGCCTTTCGCATGTTGAAAGTAGATATAATTATCTACTTCTGTGCCAAATTTCAGCTCTTAATATTAATAAACAACAGAGTTATGAATTTGAAAAAAAAATGAAAAATTTTCCGGTTTTTCCTAATTTTCTTCGGTTCTAATGAACCGATCGAATTGTTTGACCTTTCGTTTTGTTGATAATTCAATTCTCTACAACTTTTCCATTGACACCATGATTATTCGTCAAATATTTTTCGTTTTATTAGCAAAAAACAAAAAAAAGCGTTTTTTTGCACTAATTTGTTAATAACTTATTAATAAATCATAGTTGCTAGTCCAAAACATATAAGTAAACATCTACGGATTATCTTTTAAATGATCGCATAGGTCGTTTCCAGTTACTAATTTTGGCAGAACAAAACCTTATTTTGACTGGCCCATTCGTTTATTAACGCTGCTTTGTTGGAAATTTCTAACATTTCTCTTGCTGATTTTCATCTAAGCCCAGCCGATTACGCTTCCTCTCACAATGAGTAGCGCCGATCACCAGGACATCAGAGAAAATCGAGCAGAGCCAATTGAAGGAAATAAATAGAGTGGGATAAAGAGAGAGAGAGGGAGAGCACAAAAAAAGTATACATCAAAAGAAATATTTGTTTCTCTACGTGTGCTTGCGCGTTTTTATGTAAACGTAGAATCAACGTAATTGCGCGTAGTTAATTTTGTCAAGTCGTCGTTCAAAACAATAATTATTCTTAAAGAAATCAGTGAGAAGCGGGGTAATAATTATTTTAAGTGCATGTGTAAAAATTCTCTAAAATTAGTGGATTTTGATTAATTATTTTGTAGCGAGAAAAGGAAAAATTTCCGTTAGTATAGATATAAATAGATATACGAAAGTGTGGGAATCGTTGAAAAGAAAACCAAAATTTCGATATTCAATTTTTTTTGTAAATTTCATTTGTTTGCGGAATTGAGCGAATGTGCGCCGTTTAGCCGATTCCACGAAGAGAGCCACTGTTGTAGTAAAAAGAGGGTAGGTAACTCTCCGGCTTTTAGATATAGGAAGCTTGCGCTCGCGTGTTAAGAGAGAACGAAAACTTAGCCATGTGACGTTCTATATAAGGAGTATATTAGTAGTGCTATAGCTAACAAAAAGAGTGAGTGAGACAGAGAGTGAGTAAGATAGATAGATAGCGCCGTAACAAAAAAACTAGTCAATGTAACTAACGTGATTTATTTAAATAAATGTAGTGTGATTAGCAAAAGTGATTAAATTTTAGAGAATAAATATAGTAGCGAAAATTTTTATTAGTGTGATTTGTGAAAGAGTGATTAAGCCAATTGTTAAAGAAAGATAATTTTACATTTTTTGTTGTTGTTGTGTGTTTCATTTAAAATTTATTAAAAATAGTGTAATTTGCCTTTTTCTTTTCGTTTGATATCTTGGCCTTCGCCCCGGACGAAGGATCCAATTCTCTAACGAATCCCCGCAGCAGATTTTTATAAATTTTGCAAATAAATAAATAAATGATTTTGGCGTTATCGGGAGTAGCTGGACGTCTGGCTATTTGCAACATCACAAATTATTATATTATTCAATAAATATATGAAATAATATTTTTCAAACAATAATTATAATTATTAAACCTATACCGAAAGAGCTGTATCTTTGACCAAAGAATATATTAATATTTTATAAAACGATAAGAATCAGAAACGGTATGTTATTCAAGTCGTTGAAGAATTCAGAAAAGAATATGCTGATCCAAATAAACAGACGCTACTTTAAAAACTAAGGACTAGTTGAATATTATTTTCGATAGTTTAATTTTTATCATTTCCATCATATAATATTAGATATAATAAAAGTTTATTTTGATACATCATTATGATTTTATCTATTTCTTTAGATAAATCACAAATAATATAAATTTGTATCGGAAAAATAAGAGGAACGAAAAGTAACTAAATAGAAAAGAGCTCTCTTTTTTAGAGATTCGATATTTAAAATTAATAATAATTTTAAACAGCTTTATTTGTAATTCTGGAGGGTCTAGATACATTTAAAAAAAAAAAAATTGAAGGTTTTGCAGCCTACCTTCATAATAAATAATATAGCCAAATTAATGGAAAACCAGTAATATTTAAAAATACAAAAACTTAAATGAAAGTCCGCTTTTTTTTATTTTGGTAGGCTTTAAAAGTGTATATTATGTGAATTCATGGATTAAAAAATGGTGATTCAGGAATTGAAAGAATTCCTGAAAATATTTTATGCATTATAGAAACATAAAAATAATTGATTATACGCCTGTAATTATTTTACATGGATTAGAAAAATCAGTAGTTTGGAAAAATCAAAAACAAACGTGGAATAATCGTTTATTGAAAAGCGGTACGGGTTAAGGAGATGGAAAACGGTTACTACACTTGTACCTATAAATATTGCCTATCTTTTTATCTTACCAGGAGAGTGTCTGAGTTGTGGGTCACAGATCTTGATGAAACTTTGGGATAAGTATCTAGGTACCAAAATATACCTCATAATTCAAAATATTCTACAGAATATTTTCAATAATCAATAAAACATAGGACTTTCAAAAAATCTAGAAAAGCATCTTAGAATTGATATTAGTAATATTATCTAAATTAGAAAAAATTTTTATTAAGAGCAGGCTGGAGCAGATCCGATACCGACCGAGGGTCGAAAATCCGTTGTTTAATTTTTCCTACTACACGTAATGGAATACGTGTAGTAGGTAAAATTAAACGACGGTTGTATATTTTAAATACAGTCACAAAATTTATTTATCTATTACACTTGCCAAAAATATTTCCAGAAAATTTAGAAAAAAATAAAAAATTTTATATTACAATTGTTTATTAAACTCTAATTACGGTTACTTACTTTTTGTTTGAAATATTATTAAAATTATCAAAAAAACATCTATTATACAATCGTGTGTGTATAAAAAATTGCGCTCAATAACAATTTCTTTTGAAAACAGTATAATTATTTTATTTATGATAAAATAACATTTTTACTTCTCGGTTGGTAATCAAATTTGCTCTGGCCTCCTCAATAAAAAGACCTATTAAGGAAAAACAAATTTCAATTTCGAAGTATCCTTTTGAATCACTGCATTTGAAATTGTTAGTAAATAGAAATAACATTTCTCGAAAATTGGGTCAAGAGATTTTTAGAATCGTTATTTTTTAATCTGGAGGTGGAGTGAGAAATTCGAAATGACGAATCATATGTTCAAAATCAAATTTTCTAAAAAGACAAGGGAATTCTTGATAGCCAAAGAAATTTCTTAAAAGCTTATATCGAAAGTTTCTCTCCAGGACAATTATTTTGTAAGTTATTTAGCCGTACTATGACTTTTTGAACACTCTGTATACTTAATTTTAAAATTAAGAATATAATGATTTTATGAATTTTAAATTCCCATCAATAGTATCGCAGTAAAGATTTTTTTATTAAATAAATTAGTAAAATTTTTAAAAATAAATTACAAATTTTAAATTCTTTATCTTACAAATAATTTAAATTTTGTTGGAATTTTTTAGCATCGCCATAGAGCCTTTATATCCGCAAGTGTGCCAAAGAGTACCTGTTTTAATCACGACATGCTTAGAAGAAGGACCATCACCGATCGATCTTAGTCGTTCCCTCAACTCTGTCGCCTGTTCTCTAAGCATTCGACGCGAGGATCCTATTGCTATCTATCATCTTGTAATGGAGGTAAATGATTGTTTTATTTAGTTGTGAATCATATATGAAATTTTCTATAATTATAATAATTATAATTAGAAAACTTTTTAGAAAAGATGTCAGAGTTTATATATTATCTTTATTAACTTGATGAGGAAATTTTCAAGTCTTGTGACCTATATTGAATCAAAAGAAAAGGGATTATTTCACTATACAACATTTTATTCATTTATTAAGAGCAAGCCGAACCATCTGTCTTTGTTTTATAGTGTTTTTTATCATTTATATTAACATCATTGGCTGTAAGATGAAGAGAATGGCACCCCCCTTCCTCCACTAGATACTAGTATAAACAGATAACTTTTATAATAAAAACAAAATAATTTTGACACGTAGTTTTTGAATAGTATGAGATCTACTAACAATCTATAATATAACCTATCTTTTTTGGTAGGTCTTATATTATTTAAAAACAACGTGACTGAATTACTTTATTGTTATTATAAAATTCACTTACCATACTAATATCTAACGGTGCCTGCTATTTTTTTCTTGTTACAAATGATGGTATTCATATAAATTATGAAAAACACTATTAGACAAAGATAGATAGTATGACCTCTTCTTAAATTGTATGACGTTCCTATTGTTAGTTTATTGTTCTCAATAACTAGATTAACTTTAAGATATGGAAACAATAACAAATTAACGGCATGTTGGAGTTCCCTTCCTCTTAATAATATTTTCATTCAAAGTTTATGAATAAACGTTGCTTCAAATCAAGTTATATCGCTGAAATAAAAAAATTCGTAAAACTAATGCTGAGTGTGGACAAGTTAAGGCACTCACCGAAACACTATAAATAAAAAGATGTAGGCGAATTTTCAATGTACAGTATTTTGAGGTTGGGTTTATCAAACCTGACATCTAATATTCATTCAAAGTTCATGAAAAAAAACAAGTTCAACTGAATTTATATTTTAACAAAAATTATTGTATCAACTTAGCTTTAGCGCGGACAAGTCAATATATTTGTTTAACTAATGAATTTGAATAAATATCAATAAAATGAAAAAATCAAAAATCGTTTTCAACAACTCCGACATACCGTTAAAGTTATTTAATAAAAAATATCTCCTACATTGATTTTTTCAAATTTATATAAATCAAAATTTTAATAAAGTATCTAAGTTATGGGTTATTCATACATCTCAGAGCGTCTTTGTCCAATCCTTTCTCTATGCATAGTTTATGAGATGATTACTTGAATATCGACTTTGCAAAAGCATCTGTTGCCACTGATTCTTACATACATCCGAACTGTAGATATTCGCAGTTTATGACACTAGTCTGATAGCAAAATGATGAATATCTGTTTGAAATTCTTAATTTTTTAAAGACCACAGATTGTACTTTTAGTTGAACAAGATCCCTGTTATCACCCTCTACATTCACATTAATAAGAATAAATATCGCTTTATTCATACTTTAAAAGAGTTTCCTACCTAGGCTAATTTCGAACAACGCACAATAAAAAATATTAGGAATAATTCGAGCCACAAATCGGTTTTGACCGTAAAATGGTATTTCTTCATTTATTCTTTGTGAAATAGTAATTCTTTTTTTATTCTTCTCTGAAAATTGTAGACTGTCTATATCCAGTGAGAAAATTTTAGTTGCTACAGAATTTCCTTATGTATACACTTATATACACTAAAACCAACATATCTGTAAATACGAAAAGCCTTAAATTCGTAAACAATCACATCCATGAACCCATTTACCCATATACCGATGAGCTCATATACCCATGCACCCATAAACCCATATACCCCTTAAGAAGGGGCCGAACTATCTGTCTCTGTCTAAAAGCGTTTTTCATTATTTATATAAACACTATCCTTTATAACAAGAAAAAAATAGCAGCCCCCGCTAGATATTAGTATAATTAGTAAATTTTGTAATAACAATCAAATTTTTTACCGCATAGTTTTTGACTAATTAGAGACCTACTAGCAATCTAGAATATAACCTATCTTTTTTTAATAGGTCTCTAATCATTCAAAAACTGCGCAGTAAAAAAATTTGTTTGTTATTACAAAATTTACTTATTATACTAATATCTAGCGGGGGCTACTATTTTTTTCTTGTTATACCGGATAGTGTTTACATAAATGATAAAAAACGCTATTAGACAAAGACAGATAGTTCGGCTCCTTCTTAACCCATAAACCTATGAATCCAGAAACCCATATACCCATTTACGCATATACCCAGAAACCCATATACCCATTAAACGATAAACTCAAATACCCATATACAAAAAAACCTATATACATACACTCCCGCTCATATGAAGTTGCCCACCCTAATCAGTCGAGGTGAAATATAAAAAGTTTTAGTGTACCATTGGAAAGCGTATAAAAGAATTTTAAAAAGATGGGTTTAAAAGGTTTCTTAGAGCTCTTTCAAATGCTGATTGTTTGATTTAAAAATATTTATTTTTCAACTATATTTATAGAGCTAAAAGAAGTTAAAAATTTAAAAAATTTTTTGCTCATGTTTCACACTGGGTCGATTCTGGCAAAATTATTCTACATTAACCTCTTTACCTCTCAAAATAAAGGTTTTTTAGCCCTCTTTATTTATTCTTCACCTAAGAACGAACATTTTTTTCTTCGACATTTTTTAATACGCTGTAATGCTTACGAGATATAGCGAGCTGAAAAAAAGCTAATTTTTTAGGAAATCGTTATAATTTCTTAATGGTTTGTCATAGCATAAAGAACCAAACAGCATTTAAAAAAGAAGTAAGAAACCTTTAATTAAAGAGGTATAACGTTGACGTAAAATAATTTTGCTAGAATTGGCCTAATGTTAGAATTACAAAAAATTTTTTTAATTTTTTCTTCCTTTTAGCTTTATAAATATAGTTGAAAAATAGATATTCTTGAATCGGACCATCACGTTTGAAAGAGCGCTAAAAAACCTTTCCAAAACGTCTTTTCGAAATTTTTTTTATGCTTTCCAATGAAACAGTGAAACATTTTATATTTTACCTAAACTGATCATAGTATGCAACCTCGTGTGAGCAGGAGTGTATAAACCCATATACCCATAACCGCATATTCCCATTAACCCAGATACCAAAAAACCCTTAACTCAAAAACTCAAATACCCATTAACCCATATACCCATTAACCCATATACCCATTAACCCATATACCCATTAACCCATATACCCATTAACCCATATACCCATTAACCCACATATCCATAAACCCATACACCCAAAGACCTAATAATCTATATATCCTCTTACCCACATACCTATATACTTGGAAACTCACGGACCCATATATTCTTGATATACCAATAAACTTATAATACCATAAACCCTTATACACATAATCCTATAATCTCATAAACCCTTATACACATAATCCTATAATCTCATATACCCTAAAACCTATATACCCATAAACTCATAATCTACATACCTAGAAACGCATATCTACATAAGCCCATAAACTCATATTCTCATATACAAATAGAATTCTATTACCATAAACTCATATGACCATTAACCCATATACTCATAAACTCATGTACCAACTAACCCATATACCCATCGACCTCTGCACCCATGAACCAATATACCCATTATCCTACATACCCAAATGGGCTCATACCGTTGACGAATATAACCAATAACCTATATACACATAAAACCCATGTACTTATGAATCCATATAACCATAAACCCATATACCCATAAGCAGATATATCTATGGACCCATATACCCATAAACCCATATACTCATAAACCAATATAAATATGAATCCATATAATTATATACCGATGTACCCATAGACCCATATTCTCATAAACATATATACCCAGATACCAATCCACCCATTAACCCATACACTCATAAAACCATATACCTACAAACCCATATACCCACAAACCCATATACCCATAAACAGATATACCTATGAACCCATATACCCAAAAAACCTATATACTCATGAACCAATATACCTATAAATCCATATAACTACATAGCGATGTACCCATAGACCCATATTCTCATAAACATATATACCCAGATACCAATCTACCCATTAACCCATATACCCATAAACCCATATACCTATGAACCTATGTATCCATAAACCCATATACCTATAGACCTCTGTACCCATAAACCGATATAACTATAGACCTCAACTTTCAAACTAATATACACCATAACCCATATACCCAAATACCCATGAACCTCAATACCTAATAACCTATATAACTGTGAACCCATATACCTCTATACTTGGAAGATCATAAACTCATATACCCATATGCACAAAAACCCATGAACCCATATACTTATAAACACATTCGTTCATAAACCAATATACCCATAAACCCATAAACCCATATACCCATAGACCCATATAATCATGTACCTATATATCCATCAACCCATATATACGTAAATTCATATACTCATGAACCTATATACCCATCAACCCATATATACATAAATTCATATACTCACGAACCAATATACCCATAAACCTATGTAGAAATAAACTCATATACCCATAAACCCATATACCCATATACCCATGGACCTATATACCCACGCCGAAGAAAAAACGTAACCCTAGTGGTTTGACGTATTCACATGTAAGCCTCATTGAACCTATGTCATTCGAGTCTGGAATCGTGCTCGTTCGTGTATTTTGACAACTCGTATTTAATATACCCATAACAGCCAACGTTCAGCGCTGAAGCTATTGCTGTATTTTCAGTGATCCGCTCCGTTACTATACCTATCAAACAATGTACGTCGCATATTTTGAACTACTGTAGTTCCGATCTTGCAAACAATAATAGTTCTAAGAGAAACGAAACTACTAGGGCTACAAATTTTTTTCGGTGCATGAACCCATATACTTATAAACCAATATACTTATATACCCATATACCCATTAACCCATTTACCCATATACCCATTAACCCATTTACCCATAAACCCATATACCTATAGACCTCTGTAACCATAAACCGATATAACTATTAACCAACATACCCAAATAGGATAGTATTTTCAAACTAATATACACCATAACCCATATACCCAAAAACCCATGAACCTAAATACCTATTAACCTATATAACTAAAAACCCATATACCTCTATACTTGGAAGATCATAAACTCATATACCCATATGCACAAAAACCCATGAACCCATATATTTATAAACACATTCGTTCATAAACCAATATACCCATAAACCAAAAAACCCATATACCCATATACCCATATACCCATGGACCTATATACCCACACCGAAAAAAAACATAATCCTAGTGGTTTGACGTATTCACATGTAAGCCTCATTGAACCTATGTCATTCGAGTCTGGAATCGTGCTCGTTCGTGTATTTTGACGAATCGTATTTAATATACCCATAACAGCCAACGTTCAGCGCTGAAGCTATTGCTGTATTTTCAGTGATCCGCTCCGTTACTATACCTATCGAACAATGTACGTCGCATATTTTGAACTGCTGTAGTTCCGATCTTGCAAACAATAATAAATCTAAGAGAAAAGAAACTACTAGTGCTACAAATTTTTTTCGGTGCATGAACCCATATACTTATAAACCAATATACTTATATACCCATATACCCATTAACCCATAAACATATATACTCATAAACCCATATACACGTAAACCCGTATAACCGTGAACCCTTATACTTATAAACCCATATACCCATAAACCTATATACTCATAAACTTCTATACCCATAAACCTATATACTCATAAACTTCTATACCCATAAACCTATATTTCCATAAACCCATATACCCATATACTGATATACTCATAAACCCATATACCCATCAGCTCATTTATCTGAAAACCTTTGTACCCCTTGACCATACACTTATAAACCAATATACCCATATATCCATTGACTTATATACCCCAAAACATATATACTAATACGAATATACAGATCAACCCATATATCCATAAACAGATATACCCATTAACCCATTAATCCACATACCTATAGACCTCTGTACGCATAAACCAATATGTCCATAAACCTATATACCAATTAGCCCATATACCCATACAGCCATATACCTATGAACTCATATACTAATCAAGACATATACACATACAGCCACATACCTATGAACTCATATACCAATCAAGACATATACCTATAAACCTATGTACTCATATACCAATCAAGACATATACTCATAAACCCATGTATCTGTATGCCGAGAAACTCATATTTTCGTACACCTAGATACCTATTAACCCATATACCTAAAAACCCATATACCCAATAATTCAAACAACGATAGACCTATAAACTCATAAACCCTTATACCCATCAAACTCTATACACATAAAATTGTATAGACATTAACTCATAAGCCCATATATCCACAAACTTCTCTAAACATAAACCCATATACCCATAAACCTATATACCTATTGAGCCATACACCCATATACTTATAAACCTATATACCCATGAACTTATATATCCATAAATCTCTATACCCCTTAACCCATATACTTATGAACCAATATACCTATATCCCATATTCCCATGAATTAATAAGCCTAGATACTCATCTACCCATAAACCCATATACCCATAAGCCCATATACCTGTAAACCCATGTACTCACGGACCCATATACCCATATACCGATGAGCTCAGATACCCATGCACCCATATACCCATAAACCCATATACCCATAAACCCTTACACTCATAAACCCATATACCCGAAAAACCATGTACCAAAAAATCCATATACTCAACTACCCATAAACCCATATCCCTATAAACCCTTATACCCATAAGCCCATGTACCCATAAACCCATATACCCATAAACCCATGTACCCATGAGCTCCTATACTTATAAATTTAAGATACCCCTAAACCCATATACTTATAAACTAATGTACACATAATTCTATATACTTATTAACCCATGAACCCATATACTTATAAACCAATATACACATAATTCTATATACTTATTAAACCATGAACCCATTTACCCATATACTTATAAACCTAAAAACCTAGAAACTCATATACCCATAAACCCATACACCTATAGACCCATATACGCATTAACATATACACCCATTAAATCGTAGACCCATAGACCCATATACCTATAGACTTTTTATACCCATGTACCCATACACCCATAAACTTATATACCCATGAACCCATATACTTAGTAACCCATTTCCTTGAAAGTTCATATATCCGAGAACCTATATACTCCTCAACCCATATACTCATATACCAATATATTGATAAACTTATATATCTATTATCCTATGAACGCTCGAACCCATGAACTCATGCACCAATATATCAACAAATCCATATACACATAAACTTATATATTCATAGACTCATACACCCATAAACCCATATATCCATAAACTTCTATTCTCATGAATCCATACACCCATAAAGCAATACACCCATAGACTCATGTACTCATGAACCTATATAACCATAGACCCATATATCCATAAGCCCATATACTCATAAACCCATATACCTATAAACCTAAATTACCATAAACCCTTATACCCATAAACCCATACACTTATAAACCCATATATTAATGAATCAATAAACTCATAAACCCATATACCAAGAGACATTTTGAACTTATGTAACCATTTACCCATAAACCCATATACCCATCAACCCATATACTCAGTAACCCATTTCCTTGGAAGTTCATATATCCAAAAACATGTATATTTCTCAACCCATATACTCATAAACGAATATAGTCATTAAACTACATATCTATTATCCTATAAACGCTTAAACCCATGAACTCATCAACCAATATACCCATAAACCCATTTACCCATATACCCATTAACCCTTATATCTATAAACCCATAAACCCATATACCCATGAACCTATATACTCATAACCCCATCGACCCATATACCCATGAACCCATATACTCATAAATCCATATGCTAATAAACCCATATGCCCATACACCCTTATACCCATATACCAATATAACCATAGACCCATATATCCATAAACCCATATACTCATAAACCCATATTCCCATCAACCCATATACCCATAAACCCATATACCCATAAACCCATATACCCATAAACCCATATACCCATACACTTCTATACGAAATAACCTATATACCTATATACCCATACAATGATAAACCAATATATCCATAAACCCATAAATCTATATACTTATGAACCCATATGCCAATAAACCCATATACCTATGAACCCATATACGCATATACCCATATACCCATATATCAATCAACCCATATACCCATGAACCCATATACTCATAAATCCATATACCCATAAACCCATATACCCATAAACCCATATACCCATAAACCCATATACCCATAAACCCATATACCCATAAACCCATATACCCATAAACCCATATACCCATAAACCCATATACCCATCAACCCATTTACCCATAAACCCATATACCCATAAACCCATATACCCATAAACCCATATACCCATAAACCCATATACCCACAGACTTGTTAACTCATGAATCCATATTCCCATTAACGCATATACCCATACACTTCTATACGAAATAACCCATATACCTATAAACCCATACAATGATGAACCAATATATCCATAAACCCATACATCTATACCCATATGCCAATAAACCCATATACCTATAAACCCATATAACCATATACCCATATACCCATATACCCATCAATCCATAGACCTATAAACCCATATACTCATATACTCATTTACCCATAAGCTCATATACTTATAAACCTATATACCCATAAACTAATATACCTAGATACGAGTCTACCCATAAATCTATATACCTATAGACCTATGTACCTATGAACCAATATATTTATTAACCTACGTACCCAAATAGTCTCGTACCGTTAAACCAATATACCCGATAACCCATGTACCCGAAAATCAACAACCCCTATACTTATAAGGCTTTAAACCCATAAACCCATAAATCCATATTTCTATCAACCCATATACCCATGAACCCATATATTAATAAACCAATAAACTCATAAACCCATATACCCATGAACCCATATACTCAGTAACCCATTTCCTTGGAAGTTCATATATCCAAAAACATATATATTTCTCAACCCATATACTCATAAACGAATATAATCATGAAACAACAAATTTATTATCCTATAAACGTTTAAACCCATGAACTCATCAACCAATATACCCATAAACCCATTTACCCATATACCCATTCACCCTTATATCTATAAACCCATAAACCCATATACCCATGCACTTATATACCCATAACCCCATCAACCCATATACTCATGAACCCATATACTCATAAATCCATATGCTAGAAAACCCATATGCCCATACACCCTTATACACATATACCAATATAACCATAGACCCATATATCCATAAACCCATATACTCATAAACCCATATACCTATAAACCATAAACCCTTATACCCATATACCAATATAACCATAGACCCATATATCCATAAACCCATATACTCATACACCCATATACCTATAAACCTATATTACCATAAACCCTTATACCCATAAACCCATACACCCATATACGCATATATCCATTGACCCATATACCTATTAATTCATATACCCAAAATCCCATATACTAATGAACCCATGTACCCTAAAACTCATATACTTATAAACCCATTTACTTATAAACCTATGGACTTATAAACCCATATAACCATGAACCCATATACCCATAAGCCCATATACCCATGAACCCATGTACTCACAGACCTATATGTCTATAACCTATATCACTATTTACCCACTTACCCTAAAAACCCATATACCCAAAAACCCACATATTCATGAACCCATAGACCCATGAACCCATATACCCATTTACACATATACCCATAAAACTATATCCCCATCAACCCATACACGCATAAACCCATATACCCATAGACCCATATACCCATAAGCCCATAGACTCATATTCTCATGAACCCATATCTGCAAAAAATCATATACTCATAAGCTCATGTACCCATGAACCTATATACCCATAAACCCATATTTCCATAAACCTACATACCCATAATCCCATATATTTAGAAAACCCATTTCTTAGAAGTTGAGGTATCCAACAACCTATATACCCCTATACCCATATACTTATAAAGCAATATAATCATAAACGTAGATATCTTTTATACTATAAACGCTCGCACACATAAACTCATAAACAATATACCCATAAACCCATATACACAGAAACCCTTATACCCATATACCAATATAACCAAAGACCCATATATCCATGAACTAAAATACTCATAAACCCATATACCTATAAATCTATATTACCACAAACCCTTAAACCCATAAACCTATATATCCATAGACCCATGTACCTATTAATTTATATACCCATAATCCTATATATTTATGAACCCATAGACCCATGAACCCATATACCCATAAACCCATATCCCCATCAAACCATACACGCATAAACTCATATACCCATAGACCTATATACCCATAAGCCCATAGACTCATATTCTCATGAACCCATATCTGCATAAAATCATATACTTATAAGCTCATGTACCCATGAACCTATATACCCATAGACCCATATACCCATAAACCTTTATACCCATAATCCCATATATTTAGTAACTTATTTCTTAGAAGTTTAGGTATCCCAAAACCTATATACCCCTTTACCCATATACTCATAAAGCAATATAATCATAAACCTAGATATCTTTTATACTATAAACGCTCGCACACATGAACTTATAAACAATATACCTATAAACCCATATACACAGAAACCCTTATACCCATAAATCCATATGATAATGAACCCATATACTCATAAACCCATATACCCATAAACCCATATACCCATAAACCCATATACCTATGAACCCATATTCTCATAAACCCATGAACCCATATACCCATAAAACCATATACCTATAAACCCATATACCCATAAACCCGTATACCCATATACCCTTAGACCTTTATACCCGTAAACCCATACACTTATAAACCTATACACCTTTTTATCCATATATTCATGAACCCATGCACCCATGGACCCATATACTCATAAACCTGTATACTTATAAACCCATATTTCCATAAACCCATATACCCATGAACCCATACAATGATAAACCCATATACTCCTAAACCCATAGACCTAGATACCCATATGCCCATATACCCATTGACCCGTCTACCCATAGGCTCATATACCTAGATACTAATCTACTTATTAATCCATATACCCATGGACGCATAAACCAATATATTGATTAACATACGTACCCAAATAGTCTCATACCGTTGAACCAATATACCTGAGGGGCGATTCAACCTATGCTACATATGTATGTATCACGGTGATATGTATGTACGTTCGAACGTAAGTTGGTAGCACTGCTAAGACAAGTCGTCGCGCGCATTGAATCGTCTGTCGAACCGTCAAGACCTCAAGTCTCCGTTTCCATGTAGATACAATTTTTGCGCGCGACGACTTATCTTAGCAGTGCTACCAACTTACGTTCGAACGTACATACATATCACCGTGATACATACATATGTAGCATAGGTTGAATCGCCCCTCTGATACCCTATATACCTAAAAAAATGAACCCATATATTCATTATGCTATGAACCTATAAACCCAGATACCTGGTAACCTATGTAGCCTGGAACGCGGATATCCATTAAATAATATACCCACGAACTCATATACTCATAAACTTTTGTATAATCATAAACTTATATACCCAAATAGGCATGGACGTTGAATTTGAATGAGCAATGACCCATATTTCTATTGAATCATACAGCCATCAACTTATATTTTTAATATAATAAAAGACTATTAGTTCGGTTAAACCATATACACATAAACCTAGATCCTCATATCTCTATAACCCATATACGACATAACCTACATCTCTTATATTGCTAACCTATTACCACATAAACTCATGTATCTATAGACCTGGAAACTCATATCTATATGAGCCTATATACCCATATATTTATATAGACATGAACTCATATACCCACAAACCCATATACCCATACACCCTTAGATCTTTATACCCATGAATCCATACTTTTATGAACCTATACACCTTTTTACCCATATATCCATAAACCCATATACCCATATGCCAATAAACCTATATACCCATAAACCCATATACCCCTAAACCTATATACTTATAAACCAATATAACCATAATTTCATATACCCATTAACCTTTAAACCTCATATAAACCGATATACACATAAACGTATGTACTCATAAAATCATAGGCCCATAAACCCATACACCCATAGAGTTGTTCACTTATCAACCCATATTTCCATAAACCTATATACCCATAAACTTCTATACCCATGAACCCATATACCTATAAACCTATAAAATGATAACCCTATATATCCATAAACCCATAAAACCATATACTCATGAACCCACATGCCAACAAACCCATATACCCATAGACCCATATACCCATATACCCTTAGACCTTCATACCCCTAAACCCATACACTTATAAACCTATACACCTTTTTACCCATATATTCATGAACCCATGCACCCATGGACCCATATACTCATAAACCTGTACCCCCATAAACCCATACACACATAAACCCATATACCCATAGACTCATATACCCATAAACCCAAATACCCATAAATCCATATACCCATAAACCCATATACCCCAGAACCCATATATTTATAAATCAATATACTAATTATTCCATATACCCATTAACCTATAAACCTCCTATAAACCCATATACAGATAAACATATTTACCCATAAAATCATAGACTCATAAACCCACATACCCATAGACTTGTATACTTATAAACCCATATTCCCATAAACCCATAGAATTACAGACTCATGAACCTATACACCCATAGTATTCTATACTCATAACCCTATATACCCATAAACCCATATTCCCATAAACCCATATTCCCATAAACGCATATTCCCATAAACCCATATTTCTATAAACCCATATCCCCATAAACCCATATTCCCATAAACCCATATTCCCATAAACCCATATTCCCATAAACCCATATTCCCATAAACCCATATTCCCATAAACCCATATTCCCATAAACCTATATATCCGTAAACTACTATACCCATAAACCCATATACACATAAACCCATACAATGATACACCCATATACCCATAAACCCATAAACCCATATACCCATAAGCCCATATGTCAATAAACTCATATACCCATAAACCCATATACCCATATACCCATATACCCATAAGCCCATATACCCATTAACTAGTCATCTATTAACCTATGTAGCCTAGAACGCGTATACCCATTAAATATTATACCCATAAACTCATATACTCATAAACTTTTATATAATCATAAACTTATATACCCAAATAGGCATATACCGTTAAACTTATATAAGCAATGACCCGTATTTTTATTAACCCATATACCCATTAACCCATATTTTTAATATAATTGAAGACTCATAGTTTGATTAACCTATATACACATGAACCTAGACACCTATGAACCCATATGCACATAAACGTATATACCCATAGAATTACAGACCAATAAAATCACATCTCTATTTTCCCATATACTCATAAATCAATTTACCAATTAAATTATAAACTTATATACCTATGTATTGATTTACCCATTGATCCATACACTTATTAACTCAAATACCCATAAACGCATATACTTATGAACCCATATACCCATAAACTTATGTACTTAGAAACTTATACACCCATAAGGCCATAAGTCCGTAAACCCATATACTTATAAACCAATATACTCATATAGCCATATGCACATAAACCCATATACCGATAAACCCATACACCCATAAACTTATTTACTCAAAACCCATATACCCATGAACCCAAATACTAATAAGCCCATGTACTCATAAGCTCATATATTCAAAAACCTTTACACTGCTTGACCCATATACTTATTAACCAATATACCAATAAACCCATATACCCATTAACCTATGAACCTATAAACTTGAAAACTCATAAACCGATATACCCATGAACTCATGTACCCATGGACCCATATACCTATAAACTGATATACCCATTAATTTGTATACCTATAAAATTATATACTCATAAACTCATATACCCATTAACCCATATACCTATAAACTCATATACCTATTAACCCGCAAAATCATGAACCAATACACCAATAAAGCTCTATACCCCAAAACCCATACACCCAAAAACTTATATACCTTTAAACACAGATACCTATAAATCCATTTACCTATAAACCTGGTACTTATAAAATCATGTACCCGTGTGCTTATATATCCAGAAACCTGTATACCCCTCAATCAATATACTTATGAACCAATATACTTATAAACTTATATTCCTATTAAATTATGAACCCATAAACCCATATACTCATGAACCAACATACACATACACCCATATACCTATCAACCCATATAGCGATAAACCCATACACCCATAAACTTATCTACTCATGAACCCATATACCCACAAACCCAATACTTATCAACCCATGTACCTATAAGCTCATATACCTATTAACCTAGAAACCCATAAACCCATATACTTATAAACCAATATACCCATATACGCGTATATACATGAACTCATATATCGATAAACCTATAAACCCTTAAACCCATGAACCTATATACATATAAACTCATATACCCATAAACCCATATACTCATAAACCCATATACCCCTTATCCCATATACTAATAAACTAATACACCCCTGAATGTATATACCTATTAACCTATGAACTCATGAACCCATATACCTTAATACCAATTTATCTATAAATCTATATACCCATCGACCCATAGACCTTTATACCTATGAACTAATATTTCTATCAACCTACATACCTAAATAAGCCTACATTGTTAAACGAATATACCCGATAGCTAATACACCTAAAATTCCATGAACCCATATACTTATTAACTCATATACCCATTAACCAGTTTACTGACAAACCCATAAACTTATAAACCCGTATTACCAAAAACCCATATACCCATAACCCCATACACTCATGAACGCATATACTCATAAACCCATACACCCATAAACTCATAATCCAATAAACTTCTTTATTCATATACCCATGTACCCATGATAGTCCAGTCATTGAAGGCAAAAATAAGGTATAACCTGGAAATTCTTTTGGTTAGCACCGATTTTCATAAAACTTTAGGATTAAACTTTAGGATTAACTTTAGGTAAACTTTTGTATTACCCTACAGATCAAAAGTTATTTATCGGCGAGGTGCGCTTTTTGCTTTAAAGGGGTAAAAACTACCCTTAAAGTTGAAAAATAATAAAAATGCCGATTTACGCTTATAAATAATTAAAATAATCTTGGAATGTCTAAAATAAGTGTTGTTTAATATTGTGGAACATAATTAATGATATTAAGCATTTTTACAACCCTTAAAAACCACCCCTTTGACTTAATAAAAAGAGCATATATAGTTTTTAACATTAAAAAATATTTTTATGATACAATTATGGAAAAATATTAACGTTTTAAGCTTATGATATAATTTTTAATTTATTACATTATTTCAACCCTAAAAAACTACCCCTTATGATGAAAAGAAAAAAATAATTTTGAACATGTAAATTATTTTGTAATGACATATTCATATTAAATTAGACATTTTTTCACAGATTATAATGATTTTTATTTTATTGTAACATTTCATCGCTTAAAAACAACCCTTGATGATAAAATGCCAAAAAAATGAGTCTTTAGTACTTTTAATAATTTAATAACTTTTATTCTATTAATAATATATTTTTTATGTCTTATTATAGAATTTAGAATATATTTAAGTATTTTACATTCAAAAATGACTATTTATGGTTAATATTATAAGACTATCATACCTTAAAAATTATTATTATTATAATTATAAGAACAAAATAAAAAAATACAAATATTTTACTTAAATTTAAGCTACATAGTCTCATTTCTTTTCTTCTACCTGAGTTTATACTTATATGATATATATATATGTGTGTGTCCACTTACAAAATATACATATAGGAACTGAAAAGAATAGAAGCTATATACCGTACAGACTCAAAGAAGCTGTAAAATATTTATATGTATGTATCTAAAACACTCGAAAATAAACGAATTTATGCGCTCCGAAAATTTTACCGAAAAAGTACAATTGGTTTTTTTATGATAACTCCGCTTATTTTTAAGCTTTTTAATTGCTTCAAAATGGATTTTGTAAGTAATTGTAGCATCTTCAAGTCATGTCAATATCAATTTTTAAAAAGTTTTATTTTTTGAGATTTTTTAGTTTGAAGGGCCAAAAATAGGTGGTACTTGGCTCTGATTACAGAATTCTAACACTGATATCTCAGTTGATTTTTATCTGACAAAAATAAAAAAAAGCAAAATATTAATGAAAAAAAGCTATATTTTTTGAGTTTAGTACTTCTTACGTACAACTGTTAATTATTGAGATATTTTAAAAAGAGGATGAATTTTTGAAAAATAAAAAAATTTTTTTTTTAAATAAACTTGATTTTTTAAAAAAATAAGCATCCTACATTGCTGAAACTTCTAGAACACATAGTTGGTACCTAAATAAGATAAACCCTAAAAGGATTTCTTTATATTTCAAAACCTGTCTTAATGACAGTAGTTTTAATATTGAAATTTTATTGTAAAACTATATAAAATAATTTTATTTTCCTTGTAACTCCTTTAATTTTTATACAATTGACTTGAAACAAAAATAATTTAAAAGATAAGCTCAACGCCTTAAAAAAATATTATATACATTCTCCTCAAAAAGTTTGCCATTTTTCTGTTATTTAACGTTGAATATTGTTCTTAAAGTTTCAAGCGTAACAGTATTAATATTCAATAATTTATAATTTGTTATGTATTGTATATAAAATAATGATTAAAAATTAGATCTTTTCGTTTTCTTACAAGCATTATTTATGTTTCTTATAAGTTTTTTGATAACATTAAAACTTTTCAACTTATTTCATGAAAAACGCTCAGAAAACATGCTTTTTTACACTAAAAATCTATGTTTTCAATCACCTATAAATCGAGAAGAGAAGGCTCCCGCCCCTGGGCAAAAGCGCACATCAGCATTATATAACTTTTGTTTTTTGGACTATTCTTTACCTACTGACAAATTTTCATGTTAATCATGTTAACCGACAAAATTTCAAACTGAAATGCTCCAATGACTGGACTATAAACCCATATACCTATGAACGTATAAGCCCATGAACCCATATACACATTAATCTATATACCTATGAACTCATATACCTATTCACCCATGAACCTATGAACCAATACACCGATAAGTTCTATACCCCTCAACCCATATACACATAAACACATGTACACATAAATCTATATACCTATGAAATCATATACCGATTGACCCATAAACCTAATTACCAATTAACCCAAAAACCCATATACCTAATTACCAATTAACCCATAAACTAATATACACACAGATCTTTATACCCATTAAACCATATACCCATTAACCCATATACACATGAACCCATATACCCAGAAACCCATTTACCCATAAACCCGTATACCCATAAACCCATTCACCCATGACCTCATATATCCAAAAACCTATATACCTCTTAACCCATATACTTATTAACCAATATACCCATTAACTTATATACCTATTAACCTATAAATGCATAAACCCATATTTTCATAAACCTATATATACATAAATTCATATACCCATAAACATATATATCCATGAACCCATGTATCCATAAACTTATATACTTATGAACCCATATACTCATAAGCTCATATATCCATAAACCTATACCCCCCTAAACCCATACACTTATTAACCAATATGCCCATAAATCCATATACCCATTAACCTATGATCCCATCAACCGATATTCTCATTAACCAATATACCCATAAACCCATACATCCATAAACCCATATACCTATTAACTCATATAATCATATACTCATATACCCATACACCCATTAACCCATATACCCATAAACCCATATACACATAAACCCATATACCTATAAACCCATATACCCATAAATCTATATACCTATAAACCCATATACCCATAAGCGTATACACCCATGAATCCATATACCCATTAACCCATATACCAGTAAACTTGAATTTTCATAAGCCCATATACCCATATACCGATTCACTCATAAACCAATATACGCATAAACCCATATAGCCATATAACCTAGTACTTATGAACTAATATACCCATAATCCCATGAATCCATATACCTACTAATATATATATACATATTAACCTACGTACTTATATACTTTTAAGCTTATAAACTCATATATCACTAAGCTACAAACTCATATATTACTAAGCTATAAACTCAGAAATCCACATACCCATCGACCTATGTACATATAAACCAATAAATCCATGAACCCATATACCCATTAACCTATGAACCCGAAAACCTATATACTCATAATCTAATATACCCATAAACCCATATATCCATAAACTCACATACCCATAAACCCACATACCCATAAACCCATATATCATCATATGCTCATATACCCGAAAACCCAAATACCCATTAACCCATATATCCATAAACCTATGGCTGATTTCATTCAGATTCATGCAGGCCGTCACTGATCAAATTTTTGTTTTTCTTTAAAGTATTAAAAATACCTTCTATTATGTATATGAAGATGAAATTTTTCTCGTAGAACGCTCATAAATTTTTTCTTTTACTACAGCAATTTTAGTGTTGGATGTAAAAACACAAATTCAATAATTGAAAATGAACCTCTAATTTTAAATGACTATAGCTCCGTCAATTTTTAACCTTTTTAGGCGTTCTTCCAACAAATTCTGTCTAGTTTTAAATGCAATCTCGATTTTTGTAATATAATTCGATCTCACTGAGTTATTTACGAAAAACCGAATGAAAGCGTTTTTTTTTAAACACGATTTTCTCAAAAACTATATTTTTTTATTTTTTTGAAATTCTTATATGAATTTATACATGAAAAATACTGACTTCTAGGGTAGTGAGAATATGCGATTTTGCCTTATTTTTTTAAAGGGATTTTTAAACGTTTTTTTTTATATTTTCGATTTTAGAACATTGATATCATGGTGCATCGTACTATTTTTCCAACTTTATGTGTTCTTACAACTATTTTTATGCTTTTATTTATTAATATATCGAAAATATCAACAATAATTTTTAAAATAAACCCCAAATTGAATATTTTGATCAATTAGAAACAAAGTTATGACGATTTAAAGTTTAAAAAAAAAATGCTGAAACTTTAAATAAATATATTTACTTTGAATTTTAAATTTTGAATTTTTAATTTGAATTTTGAATTTTGAAAAGATGGATTTTTTAAATACTAAAATATATTATTTGGTCATTTTCAATAAACAAATAATATGCAATACAATTAAGAAATGAAGACTAATGAATTAAGAACTAATATGAATGAGAAAATCCGAATTTGAATAAAACCTTTCAATTTACTTCTTGCCACTCATGTCTCGAAGTTTTGGCAGTGTAAATTTGGTTTTGTTCACTTTTGCAACAGTGAATCTTTTGAATATCTTTAATTTCTTTTGCCTTTTCTAACCATTCAATTATTTTATCTGTCGAAAAACTTCTAACTCATCCTTGCGGATAGCAAGAATGTTAATCGACAGAGTATATTTTGACACGTGAGAGGCGAAATTTTCAGCGTTTTTAATAAAATTTGCACTCTTCTTGAACAGATTATGCGTGGTAGCATAATGTTTAACTAAACCACCATTACCGTCACAAGCGCCTTTACCATGACCTGTTGCAGAAAAAAGCCATTTTCTGTTTACTTTTGAGTTTTGAAGCTCATAGAATTGATATCTATTTTTAAAATGACTGGCAGCTCCATCGGCAATGGTTATGATTTCATCAAGATCTTGCGCGATATGTTTTTGTTTTAAGTTGTCGATAATTAAATTTATAGCAATTAGGGCATGAGACAAATCACGTTTAATATCGTCAGAGATGGTGACATAACTGACTGTTTTATCATTTCCAAAATAGCATACTGACGTAAATATTGATATTTGGTTTTTACTTTATTGATAGCTTCGAATTTCATTTTGAAGCAGAACTGTCCGATTTTCTGCAAAATGGACATGAATAACTAATTGGAAGTCATTATTCTTCGCTAAAAGTTTAACCTCTTTAATTGCTATACGTTGAATTTCTTTGACCAATTTATGAGCACTTACAGTGAGAGCGCGCTCTCTTAACTCTATTAAGAAATTTTTAACTGTGCTAGTTTTATTCAGTAAATTTGATTTTTCCCAAACACCATAAATCATTTCTTCATATAATTCTTCTTCTGTCAAATAAATTACTTGTAAATCAATAGGATCTCCAATGCGACATTCTTTACATTCTCTTAGTACACATTTCATATCATCTTTTGAACAAACAAGCGAAGTACACATTTTCAAATCCAAATCTGCAATGTCTTGTTTATTCTCTTTTTTATAATTATTCAAAGCATCTAACATAAGATTAAGGAGGGGCCGAACTATCTGTCTTTGTCTAGTAGCGTTTTTCATCATTTATGTAAACACTATCCGGTATAACAAGAAAAAAATAGCAGCCCCCGCTAGATATTAGCATAATTAGTAAATTTTGTAATAACAACCAAATTTTTCACTGCATAGTTTTTGACTAATTAGAGACCTACTAGCAATCTTTAACCCACTTTGGTCTTAAAGCGTAGAATGTTGATTTACCAATTTTTGTTTTCATTTCAGGAATTTCGTCTTTAAATAATTGATATATTTCTTTTATACTTCGCGTAAGAAAGCGTTTGACTTTTTTAGTTTTTATGCCATTTTCTTTGATAGATACTGTGTCGCTTTCATTTGCACTTTGACGAGAACAATTAAAATCATCGTTCAGATAATAATCCTTTACTTTCATTAAAATTTCATTATTCAAAAAATGGCCACAATAGTTCTCAGACTGCTTGTAAATTTTTTTATTATTTACCAATGATCGTGCTTGATCAATCATATAAATAGTTACATTTGATAAAACTGATAATAAGTAATCTTTGAAAATATCACTTGGTATAATACTCAACAATCGCACTTTCTCAAAAAAAATTTGAACAATTATCTAATGCAATTTTAATATTCTCAATCCATTTATCATTTGTTTTACATTCATTATTTTCATTCAATGCGGGCAAATCCGTTATATCGTAGACTTTCATCATTTTACTTGCTATTTGTGAATCAAATGCATCGTTCATTTGTTTTCTTTGTCGGAGAGCATAAGATTCTCGTATCTTGATATTGATACTTTGAGGCATTTTAATTGGTGAAATGTTTAATTTCAAATTACTTGAAGTCTCGTTAAGCTGTTCTACCACAGCCTCACTATGAATAAAATCTTCCGAAGATTGTTGACTGCTTGAAATCGATGAAATAGGCGCATTTTTCACTTCATCTAATAATATTTTGTAACACGAAGGGCATACTTTATCTTCTCTAGAGAAAGAAGTGTTTGGATACAAGCGCTTCAAAGACTCCGTTAGACCACATAATTCTCTAAGCGGACTTTTGGAGCAATCATAAACAACTTTTTTGTGCCTTTCTTTTAAATCCTTGCACTTTATTTTAACAATCAGTAATGCCATTATTGATATTTTGTTCAATGACAGATCGAAAAAAATAATTTTTCTTAAACATCTTTATTTTTCATCTTCCTTTTCTTATATTTTTAAATGCGTCAAGTCGTTAATGAGAATTCACGGTTGAAAATCACGAGGATGAGATGTTCCTCATGTGATGAGATAAGCACAATGCTCGTCTCAAAGAAGCACCATAATAACCTGATTTACTTGAATTCCCGATTTCTTTTTTTATAACTATATTCTTTTTGTCAGAGTCACCAATAAGGTAAAAAAATGTAGATGAATGAGATTTTATTTATAATAATAATTATTAAGTTTTATTTGCGTCTAATTACGAGGACGTCAGAAATTAGTCTGACTAGAAAACAATAAAAAAATCAAGAATAATAGATAAAAACAAATATGGCTGCACCGCCAACTTCATAAATTAAACTCCCGAACATCTATTTAAAATGTTTGCCACATACCCATAAACCCATATACCCATATACCCATGAACCTATATACCCATAAACCCATCAACTTATAAACCCATATACCCATAAACCCATATAGCCATATACACAAATACCCATGAATCCATATACCTATTAACTCATAAACCAATAAACCAATATACCAATTTAGCTATATACCCGTAAACCCATATACCCGTAAACACATATACCCGTAAATCCATATACCTATAAACTTATATACCTACAAACCCATTAACATATAAACCTATATACCTAAATACCTATTTATCCATAAACCCACATACCCATAGACCTTTATACCGATTAAACCACATACCCATTAACCCATATACACATAAACCCATATACCCAGAAACCCATTTACCCATAAACCCGTATACCCATAAACCCATTTACCCATGAACCCATATACTTATATACCTATAGACCCATAAACCCATATTGCCATGAACCCATATACTTGTATACCTATAGACCCATAAACCCATATTCCCATGAACCCATATACTTATAGACCTATATACTTATTAACTTATATACCGATAAACCTTTATAACCATAAACCTATATACCCAAGAACTCATATTTACATAAGTCCATATACCAATAAACCTATGAAGCACAGAACTATGTACCCATAAACAAAATATACTCATTATCCCATATACCCATAAACCCGCTAATACCTACAAATATATGTACATACTGACCTATATACTTATATACTTTGTAGCTTATAAATCCATATATTCATAAGCTATGAACTCATAAATCTACATAGTCATCGACCTATGTACCCATAAACCAATATATCTATTAACCCATATACCCATTAATCTATGAACTTATAAACCCATATACTCATGAACCAATATACTTATAACCTCATACATCCATAAACCTATATATTCATAAACCCATATATCTATAAACCCATAAACTAATAACCCCATATACCCATTAACCCATATACCCAAAAACCCCTACACGCATTAATCCATATATCCATAAACCCATATACACATAAACCCATATAACCATAAACCCATCTACCCGTGAACATGTATACCCATAAACCTATTCACCCATGAACCCATATACCCATAAACTTATATACTCATAGACCCATATATCCATAAACCCATAAACCCATGTACCCATACATCTATAGATCCATAAACCCACATTCCCATGAACCCATATACACATAGACCTATATACTTATAAACTTATATACCGATAAATCTTCATAACCATAAACCCATATACCCAAGAACTCATATTTGCATAAGCCCATATATCCAGATGCAGATATCCCTATAAACCCATATGCCCACAGAACTATGTACCTATAAACAAAAGATACTCATTATCGCATATACCCATAAGCCCACGGAGCCATATACCTACTAATATATATTCGTAAATCTACCGTAGTTTTAACTTTGCATGTGACTTTTTTTCAGCAATTTTTAGAAGTCCTAATGAATTTTAGATCATTCCGTTTAAATAATATTCAATGAAACTGTGAGACTACTTTCTCAACCCAAAAAAAAAATTTAAACCTAAGTAGAGTCACGTGCAACTTCAAATAGGTTTGATAATAGCGATTTTGATTTCAAGACAACATACATATTTTGAATTGTATTTAGTGAGTTCTTCGATGTTGCACATGACTCTACTTAGGTTTAGATTTTTCGTTTTTCAATTAGGAAAATAGTTTTATAGTTTTTTTAAAGATTACTTGAACGGCATGATCTGAAATTCATTAAGACTTCAATAATTTTACTTCTTTTTATACTATTTATGTGAAAACCGTTGTGACAACCTTGGGGATCAGGAGGTTGCACTAAATTTATAAAAATATATAAGCTGTAATTAATTAAGTAACAAAAAAAAAAAAAGAAACTTTATTTAAGAAATTTGTACAGTAATCGTACGCTCGCTCAAAATGGACGCCAGCCGCGTATAGTGTACGCGACGCCGCTTGCTCTAATCAAATAACTATTGGCACGACGAAAAGCAAATATTACAAAAACGTAAGCTAAAAGGGACACGAGCAATAAACACACAAAAAATGAAAGAATTAGAAAAGCACGAAGGGAATATATGCAATACAACGCGCACGCGATCGCCCGGCACACACGTCGTAAAAGACAGAAATAAATTATATAATTTTAATTAGCAATCGTGATATTATTTTAATTCACAATAAAAGAAATAGAATAGTAAATCTATCTATCTTCGCTCACTCAAGCTCACGATATTCGCACACACAAAAAACACTAATACGCAATATCGCAAGTCGCTCACGAGTCGTAATGACTCTATACCGGACGCCGGCGACAGAAGGAATAATAATGGTATTCCTTCTCGTCTATGCTCAGCTTCATCTCTCTTGCTGTACGCTGCGCGCGCCGCAAGAGAGAGACAAACGATCCTAAACGGACCCAAGCTCAGCTACTCGAGTCAAGCTGCTCGCTAGCTATCTCAGTGCACATTATACGTGCTTTATAAATTCGCACGTGTGTGCCAACGATTTTGGGTTATGCTTTTAACTATTTGACTCGCGTGGTCTGCTTTGCGTCTTGCCCGTAGTTAGATGCTCCCTTCTGTCGGCTATATGCGCCACAAATATACATAAAAGTAATATGGCCAATCTGCCATGTTACAATCCCCCCCCACCACACGGAAGTATACGGTGGAACCGGATACTTTCGTCAAACGAGAAAAAAAAGGCATAAGCTAAACTAAAACAAAAAAGAAAATTTATATAGAGAAAAGAAAAGTATTAAGGCTTAAATTAAGATAACCGGTGTTATCTGCAGCGGTGTGAAGTGTATCTATAAACTTCTTCTTCTGCTGTATCTGCTGACTTTTAGCTAAATTAGGTATAAGTGTTACACGCTGTATGAGTTTGCTTAATTTGAAAACGACGCGACTGGCTTATCCATATATTATATACAAAAATTACAAATCTTAAAACTAGTTATCTTAAAGCTAAAGAAAATAACACTCATAGCCCATTCTTACATGTATTTCATTCATACACATACCAAAAAAAATATTAAAATTACATTTTGTATAACAAAATTTGAAATTAAAAATAATAATGAGAATTTTAGTGTTTTTACTCACTGAAAGGTGACGCTCTGATGGTATGTGTCGATGTATACTATGATTTTATAAGATTAATTATTTTATAATTAATATTTTGCAGCAATTTTCTGAATGCACAAAAAAAATATTCTATTTATAGATTTTGCTCTTAATTACGTAATAGTAATGCATAAAAATAAAATGTTGCACTTGCTCATGTGTCAGTGTGAATAGTTAGGAATGTCAGTACAATGTGTATAAGGAATACTTAAATAGCAAAAGAAAAGGGGTAATTTAATAAAGACGCAAATGCTCAAATAATGGATCAGCTGAATGGGTCGCGAGTTTAGTCGGTAAGGATTTTAAATAGCTAAATGTGATGCTGGAGGGTTAATATAGGCATATTAATGATGGTATAAAAGGGTTTTGCTGAATTGAGGGCTCAGGTCGATGGGTTGCTTTTTCGCGCAATGTAGCAGAGATATACTCTGCATAGCTAAAATTTGGGAGATAGTAGTTGTGCTCTGTTTGATCGCTCTGTCGATGCTCTGCTTGCTCGCTCTTGTCCTGCTCTGCTCGCTCGCTCTGGTTTAGCTCTGCTCGCTTGCTATTGTTTTGCTCTGCTCGCATGCTCTGGTTTGGCTCTGCTCGCTTGCTCTTGCTCGTCTCTGCTCGCTCGCCCTTGTTCTTATTTTGCTCTGCTCGCATGCTTTTATTTTGCTCTGCTCGCACGCTCTTGCCCTGCTCTGCTCGCTCGCTCTGGTTTGGCTCTGCTCGCTTGCTATTGTTTTGCTCTGCTCGCTTGCTCTGGATTAGCTCTGCTCGTTTGCTCTGCTCTGCTCGCATGCTGTGGCACTGCCCTGCTCGTATGCTGTGGCTCTGCTCTGCTCGTTCGCCCGTGCTCTGCTCTGCTCGCTCGCTCTGTTGACACTGGGTGCAGTCTCTGATGCGGACGTTAAGTTGTCCACAGCCATAGCATTTCATAGGCTGAGAACATTCTCGCAGCCAATGTCCTAAGCTACCACATCGGAAGCACGGCTCTATGTGCTTTCGCCAAAAGTTTTTCCTAATTGGCGTTGGGCTCGTCTTTGGATCTTCTTTATTTGCTCGGCTCGTTATTCGAGTTTTACTCTTTGCTCTTCGTTTGGGGCGACGATTTTCCTTCTGTACGCGCTCGCTCTTATTTGACGTCTTAGCTAAAGGGGTTAAAGGGTGATTGCTAGTAATTGATGCTAACACTGATAGTGGGCATGAATGCATCGGAGCATCTTCAAGTTTAAGAGGTGAAATAAAATCTGTCTCATTCCCGTTAGACGACTTTATACCAGTGCAAGCTGTAGTGGGAAATAAGGATTCATCCGGAGCTGGAGGGGGTCGGCATACGTTTTTCTGGGTTCTGCGAGTCTCTTCTTGCTGGTTCAACCATTGCAGTTCTCTGAAGTTAGAAACATAACTTGTATGCTCTTGTGCAGAGGGTTGATTTATGGGATTTACTAAAATGGTTGAACAGAGGGGCGGCTGTATTAAAGGTTGTGATACTGGCAGATATCCAGTAGATGCTGCAATATACGGCACATGACTCCATGGATTCGGATAAGAAGGGAGATACGAGTATGGATAAAAATAAGGAGTTGGTGCGCCATCATATCCTCCATGGTACGTCGTTGTAGTATTAGTGGAAAGGGTATTAGTTGCTCTCACAGGATGAGATATGCTCGCTGTACTAAAAGAAGGACATGTAGTCGTGGTACACGTGGTCGATGGGTGAATAGTTGCGTTGCTATTGCTAGGAGGAATAGGATTTTCTAAGCTATTCGAGGGATTAACGAATTGATTGCACGCACTTTGCTCTGTTGGGAGGTTAATAAATTCTAGCCGCGAATCATATGTCACCTCATCTATTATTATTTTACAAGCGGCGGCTCTTTCGCCGAGATGTCGTCTAAGCTCATATCGTAAAACTCGTTCTTCGAACATCGAAATACTTCCGGCCATGCTCACTCCTCGCTCGCTGTATCTAAAGAGCTGCTCCGCAGATAGTCGGTCTGCTATTTGCACAATTTCGTTTGCTGCTTCAAAAATCTCATTCCTACATATATGCTCAGAAATCCATAGGGGCTCTACATTTAACTGTTGGCTTATCATATTTACAATAAAAGTACACTACACAAGGGTACGCACGAAAAAAAAATTTATTACTAGTAATTAATGCTATGATGAGCTCCTATCTCAGAAGGTTTGAATAAAAATAGCTCTGGCTTACAGCAAAAGAAAAGAAAATTGTTAAATGCTTTATAATTAAAAAACAAAAGAAAACAAAGCTAAGTGGGATTAGCGCTTCAACAAAAAAGATTTATTTGTAATAAATAGAATTGTCTAATAATCAATTAATTTTATATAGCATGCTGGTAATACTCAAGAGCTAAAATTTGAAATTTTCGTAAAGCCAGATGCAAACTAAAGCAAAAGAAAATTATACGTAAGCTATTGTGTACCGACACGCACTAAGGTAGCCACTATAGTAATATATTCCGCGTAAGCACAAATAGGAGTATATAATGCTCAGCACACTTACGATATTCAATTATATTATATATGCAAGAAAAAAAACAGCTTTGCTTAATATGGAGTTTTAAGACACGTAGGGTTAAAGGTAATGAAGCTATAAGGAAATGAGCTTTAGGGGAACACAAGTAAAGACAAATACAAGCAACAATGCAATGACATATATGTATGTGTATCGAAATATATGTATATGTATGTGTATTTAAATGCAGTGCTATTATCAAATAAATTTAGCTTAAGGCTCACGCTCAAATAAAAAAATAATGCTCTATGTATATATAAAAAAATTTGCAAGCTAAAGTTTAGCACAAAACAAAAAAGAATGAAAAACAAAATATCTTATTTTTTTGCTTACTGCACGCTCTCATAAAAAAATTTTGCTGCCAAATAAATTGTCGCGGTTACCTCAGACCAAGCGACGCCAAGAACAAAAATGGCCGCCAGAGCGCCTCCTTTCAGCCTCGTCGTGTGTGCGTCGTTCGTAATGGCGACCACGTGGCGAAGCGGAAACGCATGAGTAGAAAATTGTTCTTTTCACTGGCATAGCCAATTGTCTTTCACTTAAAGCACAGTTTTTTTTTTCTTTTTTTTTCACAGCACAGTTTCTTTTTCTTTTATTTTAAACACAGTTTTTGTCCTATTTTACGCACAGTTTTTTTTCTTTTTAATTTTTTAAGCACCGTTTTTTCTATTTAATTTCAAGCACAAATTTTTTTTCTTTTTAATTTTCGATCCCGTGATTTCAAACAAAAATTTTCACCGAAATTTTTGTCGGCCCCACGTTGGTTGCGTCAGTTGTGACAACCTTGGGGATCAGGAGGTTGCACTAAATTTATAAAAATATATAAGCTGTAATTAATTAAGTAACAAAAAAAAAAAGAAACTTTATTTCAGAAATTTGTACAGTAATCGTACGCTCGCTCAAAATGGACGCCAGCTGCGTATAGCGTACGCGACGCCGCTTGCTCTAATCAAATAACTATTGGCACGACGAAAAGCAAATATTACAAAAACGTAAGCTAAAAGGGACACGAGCAATAAACACACAAAAAATGAAAGAATTAGAAAAGCACGAAGGGAATATATGCAATACAACGCGCACGCGATCGCCCGGCACACACGTCGTAAAAGACAGAAATAAATTATATAATTTTAATTAGCAATCGTGATATTATTTTAATTCACAATAAAAGAAATAGAATAGTAAATCTATCTATCTTCGCTCACTCAAGCTCACGATATTCGCACACACAAAAAACACTAATACGCAATATCGCAAGTCGCTCACGAGTCGTAATGACTCTATACCGGACGCCGGCGACAGAAGGAATAATAATGGTATTCCTTCTCGTCTATGCTCAGCTTCATCTCTCTTGCTGTACGCTGCGCGCGCCGCAAGAGAGAGACAAACGATCCTAAACGGACCCAAGCTCAGCTACTCGAGTCAAGCTGCTCGCTAGCTATCTCAGTGCACATTATACGTGCTTTATAAATTCGCACGTGTGTGCCAACGATTTTGGGTTATGCTTTTAACTATTTGACTCGCGTGGTCTGCTTTGCGTCTTGCCCGTAGTTAGATGCTCCCTTCTGTCGGCTATATGCGCCACAAATATACATAAAAGTAATGTGGCCAATCTGCCATGTTACACCGTGATTTTCCGTAAAAAATTTTATACTTTTCAGAAAATTCTGAAAGTGCCGTTCAATGTAGCTTTGCGAAAAAGTGGAGTATATTTCTTGAATTAAAAACGGGCAATTTAAAGCCAAATACAGTTATGTTCATTTTAATGTAACAGAATAGTATTTATTTAAAAATTACTTGAAAAAAGTCAAATGCAAAGTTAAAATTACGGCGGATTTATCTATATACATACTGACCCATATACTTATATACTTCATAGCTTATAAACCCATATATTCATAAGCTACAAACTTATGAATCCAAATAGCCATCGACCTATGTACCCATAAACCAATATATCTATTCACCCATATACCCATTAATCTATGAATTTATCAACCCATATACTCATAAACTAATATACTTATAAACTCATACATCCATGAACCCATATACCCATATAATCATACACCCTGTGAGCGCCCGAGGATGTACGGCCCTGAAACCGTACAATACTAGAACATGCACGCGCAAACACCTAAAAAGACCAAAGTGGTTGAACATGCAAGCGCGCGTATGTACGTATACGCGCTTGCATGTGTAAGTACCGCTGAGAGTACACGGCGGCTCTCCCTTTTTTCTACCCAGTGAGAAGAGTGGGAGGAAAACGAGAGAGAGTTGATGCAAGCAGTGCGAAGAGCTCGTGACTCTCGTCACTCTTGGATCAGCTCTCTCAACGTTAAGACACGCTTGCTCGTAGCACAAGTGGCGAATGGCCTAACATGTGTTACAAGCAAGTCATTCTTCATTAAGCCTAGATTGTCATAGTTTTTTACATTGTAAATTATCCAATTGAATTATTAAATAAAGAGCTTATCCAAAATAAACCTTTATCCTATTAACCTAGTGCAAAGCCCCGAATATTAAGGCATTTGGTCCTTAATAATAACGGGCTTTACACATAACTAACCCAACATTGTTAACAAATATATTTTAAAAGTCAGCTATAGCTAGGCAAGGCGTCCTAGTTATAAACGACTTTAACAACAATAAAAAGAAATACAGGGTCCGAAATAGCTAGGCATGGCACGCTAGCTATTTAACGATCCTTTAACGCGTTGGAATAAAAGAATATCATATAAGAGATTGGTGTAATAATAGGGTACTAGGATAGGAAGGTTACATTGGCGCCCACTGGTTCTCAACCGTCGTTGAGAAAACCCACACGAGAATAGAGTCGCGCGTTAACACTAATATTAAATAATAAAATTTTTATAAAATTATAATAGAACAAAAAATAAAAATTAAAAGGCCTATGAAATTCTTGAACGAATTCGAAAAATATATAGCTTTAAAAAAATTAGAGGAAGAAGATATCCTCGAACTATTATACTCTGTTCTGCAAAAAGAAGCGAACGAGTGGTGGTACGTCTATCAGGACGACGTATTCACATATGAAGGTTTTAAAGACTTATTTCTAGAAAGGTATTGGAATAAAGATATCCAAAGATCATCTAGAAGAAAAGTTGAATTTGGTCAGTTATATGAGAATGGAAAACTAAGTCGTATGGCTTACGTCACCCAAGTATATGGGTTTGCTAAAGAGTTAAATCTTCAATATACTGAGGAAGAATTAGCTGATAAAATTAGCAAACATTTTAGCTGAAATTTTAGGCAAGCCATGCAATTTTCTCAAAAAAAAGATAAGAACACATTATTTAAAATCTTGTCAGATTTTGATAATGATGACAGGATTCAAGAGAAAAGAGCAGCTAATAGAAATGAATCTCATAGAAGCAATTCAAATCAACAGAAATTCTTTAAGGAAAATGATAATTAAGAGAATGAAGAAAAAGTTCTATATAATCAAAATAATAATAAACAAAAAGCTGCAAGCGGTAAAAATTAAATGCTCCTGTCAGCAATAAAATGACAAAAAGTTATAATGATATTAATGTGTCTCAAATGGATATAGACTCAGTATCACTAGAAGAACTTCAGGAAAACTAAATAAAGTTGCACCTAAATTAAAATTATTTTATTTTGGGATGCATACTTTAACACCAGGGTACTATCAAGTGCATATTTTGGTGTTTGTGCGCGCATCTTTATAAGTCGCGTTATTAAAAATAAAATAGATTTTTGTATTAAAACAAATATGTTTTGGTTTAAGTTAGTACAAATGGAACAAAATGAAAAATTTGACAAATGAAATAAGTTTTTTCACTTTAGAAAGAAACAAACATTTTTTAGTTAAATCACTCATAAAAAAAGGGACACATTGAAACATTTAGTTTATGTAAATAAAATTACGATATGTTAGTACATTGTATATTTATCATACAGAGAAGAATACATCTTAGTTTTATTGTGAAAAAATCGCATTTTATAATTTAGGGGGCAATGTGAGCGCCTGAGGATGTACGGCCCTGAAACCGTACAATACTAGAACATGCGTGCGCAAACACCTAAAAAGACCAAAGTGGTTGAACATGCAAGCGCACGTATGTACGTATACGCACTTGCATGTGTAAGTACCGCTGAGAGTACACGGCGACTCTCCCTTTCTTCTACTAAGTGAGAAGAGTGGAAGAAAAACGAGAGAGAGTTAATGCAAGCAGTGCGAAGAGCTCGTGACTCTCGTCACTCTTGAATGGGCTCTTCTACCGTGCGGTTGTACCTTGCTTGAGACAACAACGGGCGCTTAGCCATAGCATTGTCTTAAGCAAGATAATTTTTACACACGTGTTTAATACACGACTTTGTAATAGTTTGTTGTATAGTTTTCAATAAAGAGCTTATCCTAGCAACATGCCTCTCCTATTAATCCAGTGTTAAGCCCCGAATGTTAAGACATCTGGTTCTTAACAACAACGGGCTTTACACATAATAAACCCAAACAATATTAACAAATATCTCTCAAAAGTCAGCTATAGCTAGACAAGGCATCCTAGCTATAAACGACTATAAGAAACAAGTAAAACACAAAGAGTCTGCACAAGCTAGGCATGGCGCGCTAGCTTGTAACGATTCTCTAAAACGAATTGTCATTTATAATTAGACGGCCGAGCTCTCAATTAATGAAATAATTATTGAAATTAGTAATAAATAAAGAATAAAAGAAAGGAACGTTACAACCCATATACCCAAAAACCCATATATTCATAACCTAATCTATTTATGAACTTATCTACCCATGAACTTATATACCCATAAGCCCGTAACATTATAAATCCATGAACTTATATACTTATGTACCAATTAACTCATTAACCCATGTACTCATAATTTTATTCATCCATTAACCCATAAACCCATCAACCCAGAAACCCATAAACCCATATACCTATTATCCCATATACCCATGTTCCCATATAGCCATAAACCCATATACTCATGATCCCATATACTCATAAACCCATGTACCCATAAGCCCATATACTCATGAACTTATATACTTATAAAATTATATACCCATAAACCCCTTTACCCATAAACTCATATACTTATCAACTTATATATTTATAAACTCATGTACTAATCCAGCTATATACCAATAAACCCATGTATCTATATAACTGGAAACCGATATACTCATGACCTCATGAATTCATAAACCAATATACTTATGAACCCATATACACATAATCCGATCAACCCATGAAACCATATACCAATATAGCTATATACCCATAAACATCTATACCCATGAACCCATATACTCATTAACCCATACACCCATTAACCCATATACTTATAAACTTATATACCCATGAACACATATACCCATTAACCCCTATATACATAAACCCATACACCCGTACATCAATATACCCATAAACCCAAATACAAATAAACCCATACACCCGTTAATACATATACCTATGAAGCCATATACCCATAATCCAATATACCCATGAACCCATATACCCATGAATCAATACACCCATCAACTAATGAACCTATAGAACCATATATTCATTAACCGATATACCCATCAACCCATATATCCATATACCCATACACCTATTAACTTATAAATCCACATACCCGTCTATCTATGTACCTATAAACTAAAATATTTATTAACTTATATACCAACTAACTCATATGCCCATAAAGCCATATACCTATAAACTTATATCCTAATAGAGATATATACTCATAAACCCATGAATCTTTATAACTAAAAACTTATATCTTCGTAAACCTATATACCCATAGACCCATATACCTATAAACCCATATACTTATTAACTGATAGTTCCATTAACCAATATATTCATAAACCCATGGACCTATATACCCATATCCTTATATTCCCATAAACCTATATACCCATACACTCATATACCTATAAACCCATGAAGCCAAATACCTGCTGATCTATATACATATTAACCTCTATACCTATATGATTCGAAGCTTATAAACTTATATATTTATAAGCCTTAAACTCATGAATCCACATACCCATCGACCTATGTACCTATAAACCTCTATTTTCATTCACCTACATACCCAAATAGGCTTATACCGTTAAACCAATATACATGATTACCCATATACCCATAAACCCATATACTAATAAACCCATACACTAATAAACCTATATACCCATAAACCCATATACCTATATACTTATATGCCCATATACCCGTGAACCCATATATCAATAAATCAATGTACCCATTAACCTATAAACTCATATACCCATAAACTCATATACCCAAAAACGCATATACCTATAAACCCAAATACAAATAAACCCATACACCCGTAAATACATATACCCGTAAACCCATATACCCATCAACCCATATAACCGTGAACCCATATACCAATAAACCCATATACCCATATACCCATATACCCATAAACCCATATACCCATATACCCAAAAACCCATATATTCATAACCTAATCTATTTATGAACTTATCTACCCATAAACTTATATACCCATAAGCCCATTACCCTATAAATCTATGAACTTATATACTTATGTACCAATCCTCATTAACCCATGTACTCATAATGTTATTCATCCATTAACTGATGAACCCATTAACCAAAAAATCCATAAACCTATATACCCATAATCCCATATACCCATAATCCTATATACCCATGATCCCATATACCCATGATCCCATATACCCATGATCCCATATACCCATGATCCCATATAGCCATAAACCCATATACTCATGATCCCATATACTTCTAAACCCATGTACCCATAAGCTTATATACTCATAAACTTATATACTTATGAACTTATATACCGATAAACTCATATACCCATAAACCTCTATACCCATAAACTCATATACTCATCAACTTATATATATATAAAATCATGTACTTATTCAGCTATATACCAATAAACCCATGTATCTATACACTCAGAAACCGATATACTCATGACCTTATGAATTCATAAACCAATAAACTTATCAACCCAAATACACATAATCCGATCAACCCATGAAACCATATACCAATATGGCTGTATACCCATAAACATCTATACCCATAAACCCATATACTCATAAACCCATACACCCATGAACCCATATACTTATAAACTTATATACCCATGAACACATGTACCCATTAACCCCTATATACATAAACCCATACACTCGTACATCAATATACCCATAAACCCAAATACAAATTAACCCATACACCCGTTAATATATATACCTACAAACCCATGTACCCATAATCCAATATACCCATAAGCCTTAAACTTATGAACCCATCGACCTATGTACCCATAAACCGCTATATCCATTCACCTACATACCCAAATAGGTTTATACCGTTAAACCAATATACCCGATTACCCATATACTCATAAAACCCATATGGTTATCAATTCATGTACCGATAAACCCATATACCAATGGACGCATATACTAATAAACGCATATGCTCATGAACCAATATACACCCAAACCCATATACCCATAAACCCATATACTAATGAACCGATACACTAATAAACCCATATACCTATGTACCCATAAACTCATATACCCATTAACCCATATACCCATAAACCCAAATACAAATAAACGCATACACTCGTAAATACATCTACCCATAAACCCATATACCCATTAACCCATATACCCGTTAACCCATATACCCATAAACCCATATACCCATATACCCATAAACCCATATGCTTATAAATCCATATACCCATGAATCAATACACCCATTAACCAATGAACCCAAAGACCTATATACTCATAAACCTATATATCCACAAATTAATATACCCATAAACCCATGTACCCATTAACCCACATTCCTATTAGCCCCTATATCCCATATTTACCCAGATGCCAATTTACTTAAAAACCCATGAACCCATAGACCTATGTACCCATAAACCAATATAATTATCTACCTACATACCCAAATAGGCTTATAACGTTAAACGAATATATCTGATAACCCATATACCCAATAACCCATATATTCATAACCTATTCTATTTATAATCCTATTCAACCATGAACTCATATACCCATAAGCCTATAAACTTATAAATCCATGAACTTATATACTCATGTACCAATTAACTTATTTACCCATGTACTCATAATTTCATTTATCCATTAACCCATAAACTTATAAACCCATATACCCATGATCCCATATACACATAAACCCATGTACTCATGATTTCAAATACTCATAAGCCCATGCATCCGTAGGCCCATATACTCATGAACTTATATACTTATAAACTGATATACCTATAAACTTATATTCCCATAAACTTATATACCCATGAAACTCTACACCCATAAACTCATATACTTATCAACTCATATACTTATAAACTTATGTACTAATCAAGCTATATACCAATAAACTCATGTTTCTATATACCTAGAAACCTATATACTTATGACCTCATGTATCCATAAACCAATATACTTATGAACCCATATACTTATAAACCCAGGCACCCATATATCTACATACCTATGAACCCATATACGTACAAACCTATTTTCCCATAAACCTATATACCCAAATACAAATTTACCCATGTACCCATAGACCTATAAACCCATAAACCCATATACCCATTAACGTATATAAACATAATCCCATATATTTATAAACCCATATACCCATGAACCCATGAACCCATGTACACATAATCCCATAAACCCATGTACACATAATCCCATCAACCCATAAAAACATATATCAATATAGCTATATACCTATAAACATCTATACTCATAAACCCTTATACTCATAAACCTATACACCCATAAACTCATAAACTTATATACCCATGAATACATATAAGCATTATCCCCTATACATATAAACCCATACACCTGTACATCCATATACCCATAAACCCAAATACAAATAAACCCATACACCCGTAAATACATATACCCATTAACCTATATACCCATAAACCGATATACCTATGAATCAATACATTCATCAACTAATGAACCTATAGACCCATATACTCATAAATCGATATACCCATGAACCCATATATCCATAAACCCATATAACTCTAAACCCATAAATCCACATACCTATCTATCTATGTACCTATAAACTAAAATATTTATAAACTTATATACCAACTAACCCATATGCCCATAAAGCCAGATACCTATAAACTTATATACTAATGAAGACATATACTCATAAACCCATGTATCTATAAACCTAGAAACTTATATCTCCGTAAACCTATATACCCATAAACCCATATACCCATAAACCCATATACTCATAAACCCATATACTTAGTAACTAAAAGCCCCATAAACCAATATATTCATGAACCCATGAACCCATACACCCATATCCTTATATACCCATGAACCTATATACCCATAAACTTATATACCTATAAACCCATGAAGCCCAATACCTGCTAATCTATATACATATTTGCCTTTATACCTATATATTTCGAAGCTTATAAACTCATATATTTATAAGCCTTAAACTCATAAATCCACATACCCATCGACCTATGTACCCATAAACCTCTATATTTATTCACCTACATACCCAAATAGGCTTATACCGTTAAACCAATATACATGATTACCCATATACTCATAAAACCCATATAGTTATCAATCCATGTACTCATAAACCTATATACCAATAGACCCATATAACAATAATCGCATATGCTCATGAACCCATATACACCCAAACCCATATACCCATAAACCCATATACTAATAAACCGATATACTAATAAACCTATATATCCATAAACCTATATACCCATATACCCATATACCCATATATCCGTAAACCCATATATTCATAAACCAATGTACCCATAAACCTATAAACTCATATACCCATAAACTCATATACCCATAAACCCCTAAACCTATAAACCCATATACTTATAAGTTAGCAGAATTTGATAGTGATGACAAACATCAAAAACATAAAACCCATCAGAGTAACTACAACCAACTCGATCAAGAGGAAGAATATCAGGCACAACAAAAAGAAAATTTTTATCAATAAAATGAAAGTCAAAACAGTAATTTTGGTCAAAGATCAGATTACATACACAATCAAATAAACAGTACTGAAATATATGATAGGAATAATGATAGTTTACTTAGACTAAACGAGAAGTTTAAAACGCCTGTAAGTTAGAAAACTCTGGAACAAAGGATTAAGGATTCAGATTTCCCAAATGTAAACATTGATGATGAACCTGATAGTGAAAATCAGAAAAACTAAATAAAGTTGTACTTCAAGTTAATGCAGAGGGGAACAGAGATACAACTAGAATTAATACCCCAAAAAAGCATAAAAATAAGAATCCAAAACCTAACTATGCCAACATAAAAGTCAACGGTATTAAATCTATAAAATTTAAGAAACATAAAATTTTAAATAAAAATTCCAATAGAAGAATAAATATATATTTGGTAATACCAAATTCAAATACTCATAAAATGTTAAAAATGATCATGAAAACAGAGCATCAAAACAATTATTATCAATGTTAAAAGACGAATATGTCACCCTAACGAATAAGAGCAAAAGCTCAGTGAGTACGCTCACATTTAAAAAATCGGAACACACGAGAGCCTGATTGATTTGAAGACACGTGTATTCGAAAATAATGAAGAAATTACGAAGTTTATTCATAGAAAAAATTATTTCAATACACACAAACTTACAAAACATGAGATTTGTGAAAATAACAAAAATGGTAATAATAAAACACCAAAGCAAATTGAACAAATAGATTTAATTCTTGAACATAATAAAATAGTTAATAATTCTACTAAATTTTCTATACTATATAGACATTGGGTAAAAATAATAATAACACACCTTCTTTTTCTTTATAATAATTTAAAAGAAATCAAGAAGGGTTATGGCCACAGTAGACCAAAAAATAAAATATTAAACAACGATGAATGCATCAATGAAGATAAATATCTGAAAAAGAAGAATCCTCAAGAGCATGGCATCAACACGTGCAGGTGAAGGAAGAGTTTGGACGTACAGAAAAAAATATAGCTTAAATAGAGTCAATTTTGAATAAATATATTTATATTAAAATTTCATTAACAATTAAAGTATTTGGAAAATTAAATTCATAAAAAATTGTATTTCAATAGCTGAATCAAAATTCATATGTAAAAATTGTTTCTGTGCGTATAAAAATAAAATTGATCGCACATCAGTCTCTATTTTTTAATATTAAAATAAATAAAAATTTGAATTTACAGTGAAAAGTAAAAATGTTCTTGAAATGAAGTACTGATGATGTGCAATAAATTTTATTTGGGGGGGCACATCCTAGCCCACATACAATTTTGTGTATAAATTTATTAAGCAAGGTAATTTTAAATTTAAAAGTTTCAAAAGAATAATTGAAAAAAGTATAAATGTATATAAACATTATCAAAACTAGGGAATTAAGCAATGAATAAATTAACATAATGCTTTTCTCTTAAACATTCTAATCACAGTGATTTCATTTACTTTTAGAAATGAAATGCATTTTTGTGAACAAAAGCCATTTCATTTCGGGGGGCATTGAGACCTCACTTGATGATTTTCATATAGAAAAGCATTATGGTAAGAAGCGGCGAGAGGGGATATAAGAAAGATCCGAACGCGCGTTCACAAGCGCGCAGCTACGCCTCTAATTTTGACAGTCAAGCGATGATCAAGTGTCATGCGTATACCTTACAGTGTATAATATTCCTACTTTGTGGCGGCAGAGTAGTAAAATAGTGGCAAGCGCCGCAAATGCGAAGTATCTTGCTTAACGAAAAGCTTGTGCTCCGCACTCTTGTATCTGTTACTGCCTAATAAAGTTTTCTTAAACTTAACTAAGAGTCCAAATGTGTTTCTTATTTAAAGCAGGTAAGAAGACTGTGAAACAGATCGGCATACGTTCGATCTGCGTACCCGTTAACTTGATTATAAGAATAAAATAAACTTAACCGCAATCGCGAGCAGTAAAATTTCTATTGCTCGCGATCGCGGTAAAGTTTATTTCAAAGGTTTAAAGTTTGTAGTTGGTGATAAACGTGATTAAACAAATTTTTAATTTATTATACTTACAAATGCGTGTATTGATAAAATTAAATAATTATTCTCTCCGCGTTTGTAAGTGGATTTTGTTGCCTAAGAACCAAGAAGGTTATGTAAAAATCTAAAATATTAAAACCTTATACCGCACGCATTAAGAGGCAATAGAGGTCCTTGTCCAAAATCCTCTTCCTTTATTTTATGTCTTTTTTGGATTCTCATAAAGAGCATAAGGCCCCGAAACGGCTGGGCATGGCGTCTTGGCCGCGTACGGATTGGCTCTCCTGTTATTCACACGATGAACACATACACACTCATTACACATAAAATCTAACATACTTTACGTGTGGTTGTGGCCGCGTAATAAAAGATTTTTCATGATATATTATAAGTCGCGGTGGTCCTCGATTAATTTTTACCGTGAAGTCTTTGCACCTCGGATTTTCCTTTTGGATATGATTCTAAACATATTTAAGATCAAATTACCACAAAAAACAAAATCGAAGAATGAGCACTTTTTTATTTATTCAATTTTTTTCATTTTTTTTTTTTTCATTTTTTTATTGATAATTTATGAAATTAATTTCGAGAATGGCGTTTTCGAATGAAATTATGAATTATTTACATATTTTAAGCAAACATTATATATTTAAAAAAATTTTCAATTATGTAACAATGTAAGCGTAACGTTGAAATTAAGATCTTTTTTTATAAAACATGATAGTGATAAGAACTTTTTGACACTTCCTGCGAGGAGCTCGATTTCACGCACGCTGTACAAAGTGACACGTGCGAAAATGGAGCTTCTCACACGTCGTGTCAAAAAATAGTGTTCGATACTCGTGCGAGAAAGTGATTTCTTACTCGTGTGACCTTTTCACCCTCGCTTCACTCGGGCGCACGAGTAAAAAATCACTTTATCGCACTAGTACCGAAATATACTAATAACGAATGATGCGTTTTTAAAGTGATTGTAATTAGAAAATACAGTGTATTAATATTCTATAAGAACACGATACGAAAAGAAAATATATAAAACAACGTAGCTCCAGTTGAGATGAAAATTGTTTGTAAACAAAGCATAATCATCGCTTCTATTCACGAACGTTTTGTTGAATTTTTGAAAATTCCAATGTTATTAATGGTTATGAATGAAGTCAGTCGTTTTGTAGTAGTGAATTAAACACCATGAGCCAAATATTATCAAAAACCACGCGCGTACTCATGAGGAAAATCGTTATGTTATCTGTTTGCTTTGTTTTAATAAAAGTGAATCGATGGTTAACGTAACCCCGGCTTTAAAACTTAAAATAACTAAGCTACACTGAAAAATAAGTGGTAGTCCACGAGTCCCTCGAAGTACTTCTGCTCCACGAAACCGTAAGAATGTTAATGCTTTCTCTCGTGGGGAACGTGACGCCCCACTGTCGAAGCTAACAGCTCTTTTTGTTGTGCATGTGTATTCCCACTCACGTGGGATTTCGTTTGGCGTCATGCGAAGTACTCCTCTCGTCCCACAGTGGCACCACTGTTTTCCCGCAGTGGCACTCTGTGCGCACGAAACGAAAAGAGTATAGTTTCGTTACCGATGGTAGTGCTTCTTTCCCACTTATTTTTCAGTGTATTTACAACTTATAATGAACACAATGAGTGTCTTCCAAAAGTAGTGTGTCCATTTTGCAAAAGAAATCTGTACAGTGTATTTACATATTTTAAAAGAACTTAAAAAGGAAGGCAATGATTGGGCAGAATACTGTAGTGTTCAACGTGAAATAACTTACGGAACTCCTTCTTTTAAAGAAAACAGTTGCAAAATATTACTAAATAATATTGATTTCTTGCGATCCAATGGTAACTTAAATTGTTTAAAATATGTTGAGGTTTTTTAAAAGTTTAACGCGGTTGTCAACTCTTGCTTTACTGTTTCTTTAAATCCGAAATCTATTTAGGTATTTCGGTAACACCAAAAGTACATGCAGTTTTTTCCATGTGAAAGACTTTTACATTGAACATAATCGAGGCCTAGGTTTTTACAGTAAACAGGCTATGGAAGCGGTCCATCATTTTTTTTTCTGCAACGTGGGCTAAATACAAAGTATCGCAAAATAATTCTAATTATGCAGATAAATTATTAAGAGCAGTCTGTGAATATAATTCACTGCATGTAACTTAAGTGAAAACTGTGTATATGTTATTTGTGTGTATATATGTGTATATATATATATATATTTCAATCATGAAATTAAAGGTGTATATTTATGTGCTATTTGATTCATGCATTAGTATTCAGGTATTTGTTGTACTTATATCTTGCAATAGTTTTCATTACGATAATATGTCGGAGAAAAATAATTTCAACCTTTTGCTTACATTGTTGCATAACTTAAGATTTTTCTAAATATATTTACAATTAATTTTTCTTAAAATATGTAAGTAATTCGAAATACTATTCAAACAAGCCATAGAAATTGATTTCATAAATTATCAATAAAAAATTTTTTTTTTTTTAAAAACTATGTTTAAAAATTAAAATTTTAATAAATAAAAAAGTGCTCATTCTTCGATTTTGGTTTTTGTTGGAATTTGATCCTAAATATGTCTAGAATCATATCCAAAAGGAAAATCCGAGGTGTAAAGACTTCACGGTTAAAATTAATCGAGGACCACCGTGAAGTGGAGTTACCACTAAATTAATTTCATCAAAGCCCAAAATTACATGTTGTTTTGCTTAAAATTAAAGATCAAATATACTTTTTAAGTTCGTCTGTATATGCGTAAGGGACATAAATGTCGTTATTTTGAGAGATAAAAGAAGCGACATTTATTCTTATAAATCAAAATTTAACAAAGTTAGTCTCGATGTATTAATTGTGACATTGAGCAACCTTAATGTTGAAACAAACGTATTGACGAAGGTCAAAATACAATCTTGAAACTTTTCTTGATTTAAAAATTGTTAAAGTTTGTATGAAGTAGTGAAATTAATTTTAATGCAAATTACAAGTTTAGTGTGAAAAACGTTGTTATAAATTCATACCGTAACTAGTTATACATAATATAAAAGTCTTAAAGCAGAGAGAGAGAGAGAGAGAGAGAGAGAGAGAGAAACAAGGGGGTACCCTTATGCTTTGCGAGTTCAGCGTTTATAGAACGAAACGACCGCTCTCGTATTATACTCATCTTAGCTTGAGCGTACATTTATCTATGAAATAAATAATTCTGTTCGCGGGAATAATAACTATTATAAATATCGCGCAAAATAATAGGTGTATCAATCTTGTCATAAATTCTCGACTCTTCTCAGATTGTTTACTAGACATTATAAAATTATACATTCCTTTGCTCGGTTAAACACAGGTAAATGTACACATAAGCTTCTCTTAGTTTTAATATTATTCTGTTAAGTTAATTTATATGATAGAAAATTCACATTTCATTAGCTTAAATTTGATTGAAAATAAGAAAATCTTACAATATTTATGTTTGCGTGCTATCTTAAATACTTGATTTTCACTTTAAATAACACAGGCCCACAAAAGAAAATAAGAACCCTGAACTTGTTCTCTAACTATGTTAGTCCGATGTATTTTTGATTGCTGTTTCCGAATTGAAAGTCCGAATGGGGGGTTTTCTAGTATTTTAAAAGGTTATTTGAAGGTCAAATTGAGGGAATGCGGTGGAAAAATCTGGAAAAATTCATGCATAAGTTTTTGGGGTCTACGAATCTGAATCTGACATTTGTTTGACCTTCGAAGGTCAATTTCAAGGTCATTTAAAAGTCAACTTCTTCAATTCACAGAATAGTTTTTTTTGACTCCGGATTCTGAACGAGCGAGAAATTCTACGTTTGGATATGATTTTTAATATTTTCTTCAATGACCTTCAGAGTTTACCCCAAGGTCAAGCTTTCAGTCTTTTCCGTTTTGGACAATAAATCTCCTCTGTATTGAGAGATATCGAACAAATGACCTCTATAAAAGTTGTAGATTCTAACCGGAGGAATCGAATGGTGACCTTGGATTTGACCTTGAAGGTCATTCGAAGGTCAAATTGAGGGAATGCAGTGGAAAAGTCTGGAAAAATTCATACGTAAATTTTTGGGGTTTACGAATCTAAATCTGACATTTGCTTGACCTTAAAGGTCAATTTTAAGGTCACATTAAGAAAATGCGGTGGAAAAATCTAATTTTTTAGATGAAAATTCTCGTATCGCCAACGAGTGGGTGAAGAAGCGCGAAGTAGACTTATTCTCAAACAGTCAGCCCAAAGACTTGATTTAGAATGGAGCGAGTGTGTGTGTGTTCTTCAGAATGTGCAGAGTTGACGTATTTGCGCGCCTACACATTCCACCGTTTGTGTTATAAGAAATTTGAAGAGCTGCTCGTGTTGTATGAACTGTAGAATTTTGATCGCCTCTCTTTCGCCCGCTTACCAAAATGAACACCCTTTACTGGGCGCTATGAAATTTTAACCGGAACAGTGTAATCACTAAGGCCGGCCCTGAATCAACGTATTGAACAACTCATATGCTTGAGGGGATAGAATCCGGTGTACTCTTGCCTCCCTTGGAAGAAGAATTCTCTTCGCATATAGATGTATGAAAGTATTATGTATACTCTAGTTCGCCATTTCAGTACTGTCAGAAACCTGCCGCTATGGAGAGTTCTGGCCATGATGATAACTGCCCTGTAAACGGGATGTGTATAATTATTCGTCGATTCAGTTCTCCGTAGTAACGATGCTAGCGAGGGCACGCTATCTTGCAGGGGAATACTAGGGTGCGAGGATGATGTCGTAGTGTGTCCGACGACGAGTTGACTTTGTCCTCGTCAGAGTCGGAAAGCTCTCATTCTTAGGCCTGGGGAGGAATGAGAGTTATCACCACTAGGGTGGCGGACTCACCTGCGATCGAGACAGGATTCCTAGCATGCGGGTTTTTATATGATTCCATGGAAAATAAAAAATCTCAATCTGTAATAAATTGTGCTGGAACGTCTTGTTCTCGTTTTAATCACAGATGTCCAAGCAATCCGGATTATTTCTACTATGTATGTGCACAACACGTTGGGAAAATCTTTAAAAGGAAAATCACAGATCATATTGATGGATTGTAGAAACTGTGTTTTGATATCAGAATCTTCAAACAACACAAGAATTGGGCACCCCATATGATTTGTGATGCATGTTGTAGCATGATGACGCGGTGTAGAAATCGTGAAAATAAGAGTAATTTAAAGTTCACATTGCTAACAATATGAAAGGAACCTGAATATGAGAGTGATCGCTATTTCTGTAGGTGTAATATAAAAGATATTAAAAAAATTAATAAGAACACGATTATTTATCCTTCTGATACTATTGTTCAATTACCCTGTAGAACATTCACAGAAAATCCTATGGATGACGATTCACGCGACAGCTTTACTAGAGAAATCGATGCATTTGACGTTAACGTTAGATCAGAAGAACATAGCGAAAACGAAGCAAGTGCATCAGAGCAATCAGATTCAAGTTATTCTATAGATGATGATAGTAGCAACGAGAAGATCTTCATCTTGTTGGGAAAGAGAAATATGTTCAAAAATTCGATCAGAAACAATTAAATGGTCTTCTGCGATCATCTGGACAATCAAAAGAACAAGCTGAATTCATTTCCTCTTAATTGAAGAAAAGAAATATGTCTGAAATGGGTACTGAAGTCACTTTTTATTAAAATCGAGAAGAGAGTTATCGCAAATATTTCCATAAAGACTCTGATCTCCTATACTGTACAGATGTAAAGGGACTTATTAATGAATTAAAACCGAACCCATACAAACCGGAAGAATGGAAATTATTCATTGATTCATCGATACGCAGTTTGAACGCAGTTCTCCTCCATAATACTAATAAGTATGCTCCTGTCCCATTGGGACATTCAACAGTTCTTAAGGACGCAGAACATCAATGGCAAATATGCGGAGATTTAAAGATTCTCTCAATGATACTTGGACAACAATCTGGGTTCACAAAGTATTCATGTTATTTGTGTATGTTTGATAGCCGAGACAGGGCATCTCACTATACAAAAAAATATGGGCACCAAAATCTTCTTTTGAACCTGGGTCATCCAATATTATGAGAGAACCACTTGTTGACCCATCGAAGATTTTGATACCTCCTTTACATATCAAGCTTGGATTGATGAAGCAATATGTCAAAGCTCTAGACGAAGAAGGAAATTGCTTTTCAAATTAGTCTAGGAAATTCAACCATAAAACTTACGAAAAATTAAAGGAGGGGATATTTAATGGTCCCGAAATTCGTATGTTATTTAAGGATGAGGATTTTGTGGATTTTGTAGAGCGTTTTTTCTTTGTACATTATTTCGCATTTCGTTTCTTGTTCCCGGACTTTCATTTAATATCTTTTCTATACGTAACATTACTTATAAATTACTGAAATTTTTTAGTATGTCGATTTCTTCCACTCTGCTCCCAACTTCTATTACTTGTAGGAACTATGAGATCGCTCGACTTTATTTATCAAAGTCAAGTTTTTTTTCTGTTCCTCTTTAATTTGCAAAAAGGATAAATTACGTTTCTTTAAGTTATATATACAAGAAACAATTTTCCCTTTTATGTATTTTAACTTTCAAAGCGAAATCAACTAATCAAAAATCTATTAATTTAATATAATATGAATCATGCATTTATATGTTTATAATTATTTATTTATTATTTTAAGATTTATCTGTAGTGTATAAAACTCAGTCTACTTATCTAACAAATCAAATGTTATGAAAAGTGAAATAAACTAGAAGTTTTTCTTTTACGTCTTTGCATAATAATTTTTTGTATTAAATGACATTAATTTGGGGGTCTTGCTTAACTTATTAACTCTTATGTCTTATTAACTCGGATGTCTTACCCATTTACTCGGATCTTATACAAATTCATGTTTAATTGCATAAAGAAAAGGAAAAGGTTAATTAGTATGGATATAAAGGAAAGTGAGCGCATCAATTTTGAAATAATAACTATTCCCTTTTGAATGATAGATTTTAATTTTATGAGAAATAAAATTTCTGTCGCAAAATCTTTGATTATACGCAACAGAACAAATAATTGTTTCTTTAGTAATCAATCTATTTGTTGACTTTAATAACTATTATACTACACAAAACTTTATTATTTTCTACACTCTATTATTAATAGAGACACTGATGCAATTATTCATTTAGAAATACCCTTGATTTTGATGGGTACAGAAATCAGACATATTGCCGATTCTTTCGCCGAACTTAGAATCAAGTGCAATAAAGGCACTAAACAAGTAATTTCTTTTAATATTTCTTTATTGAAGGCCACAGAAAGAGTGAAAGTACATTGCCGCAGTGGACTAACTGTCCGCTGCTCTCGCCGCCGCCGCTGATCATTCCTCACCTCTATCGACGCTGTGGAGAAGGGGTACATTTTATAAACCATTATATTAGGAGGAGGCCGTATATCTCTGTTCTTGTCTAATCTAAATTTTCGTTATTATTAATAATTTAAATATTGTTATACAAAAGTAAGGGCATAGCCCAAAAGATTTCAGGACAAGCAAACGATCCTTTTCCATGAAAAAATATAAAATTTTCATTAATTTTCGAGTGAAGTCTGCAACGAAAAAACAATTTAATTCAACTAATCAAGTTAAACTGTTTTTCCGTTTCAGACTTCAGTCGAAAACTAATAAAAATTTTATATTTTTTTATATAGTGCTTGTATATGAAGATATTTTAAAAGAATAGAAGGATACTATAGAAGTAACTACTAAGAAATTAGACACTTCCTAGTAATATAGAACAGAGCGATATAGTGAAATTAACATCGAATAATTGCGAGGGGGGCCATATTCATGATATACTTACGAAATATGAAATGAAATCCTTAGTGTTAAAAATAAAAAAAAGGTTCGTCTTATCATTGAATATATTAATAATATTTTATATGATTTTTTATTTAGACCTCTATTCATAACTTTCGCAACGATTTGCAAAAGACATATTAATTATTTAGTATTTGTTAATTCTTACATATCTCTGAAATAAAATAATGTTTATCAGCATATCATTTGGAAGTATAGAAAATTATTTAAAATTTCATTTGATTTTCTATTTCTATTATGAAATTTGTAACAATATGAAAAATTAATACAATAAATATTTCAAAAACAAAATTGAATTTTTCAGTATTATATGTAAAATTTTTAATAGCTTTTTTGATAATTTACATCATTTTTTATTGTAAATATATTTTATGAATTCTTTAAAGATTAGAAATGTTTATATCTTATTTAAATACGTGTATTAACTCTGGGGTACTTCAGGAATAAAAAGAGATTTATTTTCATGCAACGAATAACTTTTATTAACTTAATTTGCATCTGATTTCATCAGAAATGTATAGCGGATTATTTTAAAAATTTAAAATGAGTAGAGATTTTTTCATAACACTTTTATATGTAAAAATTTAAATACATTTGTTTGGCATCAAATATGACAAATTTTCAAATAATAAGTTTTTTATCCATTGTATACAAGGAATCTGCAAGAATCCTAATCATTCCATAGTGCATCGATCAACCGAAGTAAATCGGGGCTCATTAGAAATATTATTTTAATTTTCGATATTAGGATATTTCAACTTAGGGGCGAGGTTGTTAACAGTTTTAACTAAGTAGACACAGCAAAGAGTCACACACAAATTGTATTTAAAATATTTATTGTTTAATATGCACTCCTTGTTTTGTACACTCGTATAAAACACTAAGAATACAGATCTACGCTAATAAAGTCTGGAGGCTCTACGATGTGTCGCTCAACAAGGACTGACGGACCGACCGACGCATATACAGAGTGAGAGAAGCTAAGAGGGCGCTTCTGCCCACGGCAGCCTTCACAAAAACCCAAACGTAAAATATGCGCACACTCTTGACACTCCCTCCCGCATATTTAAAGAAAATTAAAAGAAAACCTCTGACCGACCATCACTCCCAATTACTTCTTCAAATTTTTACTTCCTGTAACAGAGAAACAATTTATAGATTATATAAAAACATTTTATATATTTAAGATTAACATCAATTTAGCGTGCAACTCGAACGATAAGGGCTTAGTCAATACATCCGCTATTTGCTCTTTCGAAGCTAACCAATTTACTTTAACCAGATCTCTCGTGACACATTCTCGAACGTAATGCTCCTTGATCTCAGTCATATGTCTCAATTTTCCTTCTCTTCCAGTTTTAACACTTGCTTCCGCAGCTCGATTATCATACCATAAAGCCATGGGCGTGAACTCGTTCTTGAGAAATCTTTTTAAAGAGTTATATAAAGAAATGAGCTCCTGACAGCAGTCGCTCATGGCTACGTATTCAGCCTGACAAGTTGATAGAGCAACATACTGCTGTTTCTTCGTTCTCCAAGCTACAGTGTCTCCATACAGCTTTATGACGTACCCACTCGTTGTCAGAGATCCTTTACAGTCTCCAAAACTCGCATCTGAAAAACCTTGTAGAGAGTCACCTTTACCAAAGTAATTTAAGCCTATATCTTTAGTGCCTTTCAGATATCTGAATACTCGTTCTAACATTTTCCATTCCTTTTCAGATGGGTTGATTTGATGTTGACTGAGAACATTCACTGCGTAAGCAATGTCCGGTCTACAAGTGTTAGCCAAGTAGAGCAAGGTACCTACAGCTTCTCGATAAGGTCGATTTGAACTATTTTCTGTGTTTATAATTGTGTTCAAATCCTCGTTTTCTTCGTGATCTTTTCTATCTCTTTTGGCCACTTGATTTGTGACCATAGGTGTCCTTTGAGGATGTTCCTTATCGAATCCAAACTTAATTAGCATCTTGTCAATGTATTTCTCTTGTTTGATACTCAGATTCTTCTCTTCTCGATTTCTGTGTATCTCAAGTCCTAGAAATACTTTAGGTTCTCCGATGACCGTCATTTCAAACTCCTTCATTAAATTTTGCTTTATCTCGTTCAATTTTCCTTTGTCGTTACTGACCAGCATCACATCGTCTACATAAAGCACAAGAATCAAAAGTCTGTTATTTTCGCACCAAGTAAATAAACATGGCTCATCGTCATAGACTTTTAAATTAAGTTTGAGAGCGGTTGCACGAAATCTTTCGTTCCAGCACTTGGGACTGACTTTCAGTCCGTATAAAGCTTTTTCAAGTTTACACACTTTGTCTCGTCTCGTTTCCGCTGTGCAGTTTACTCCATCAGGAATCTCCATGTAAACTTCATTATTGAGAATGCCATTCAAGAACGCTGTTTTAACATCCATTTGACAGATGTCCATATTAAATCGATTTGCGATGGCTAGCACAGATGTAATTAAGGGCAGACGTGAAACTGGTGCGTAAGTTTCCTGCAGGTCATAAACATTCCTATCTTTAAAACCTCTGATAACAAGCCTAGCCTTGTATTTTGTGTTACCATCTGGGTCCTCCTTCTTCCTCAGAACCCATCTAGAATCAATGATGTTGGGTTTCTTTCCATTTCTCGTCTCTGGTCTATCAACTGTTCTCCAAACGTTGTTTTTATGAATGGAATTTAATTCGTCCTCGATAGCCTCCTTCCATCGTTGTTTATCAGTTGATGACATGGCTTCTTGATACATGGCAGGGTCTCCATTTAGTTTAGCAATCAAAGCTGTAGTAGTTTCTTCAGTTAAAATTTCTTCATTAGTGATATTTTCCTTCACTTTCCTTGGACGACCTCTTCCTCTTTTAGGCACTCCCTCCGTTCTCGTTGTCTGATTCTCCTTTTCATTCTCGAATTCAGTAAACCATGTATCACGATTTACCTCGCTGTCCAGTGTCTCCCAGTTATTTAGTTCTCTACGTTTATACTTATCAGCAAAGACTAGCTTCTCGTTGAACCTGACGTCTCGACTCTCGTAGAACTTTCCTTCTTCAGGTTTGAACAAAACGTAGCCTGTTTCCTTGTATCCAACCAAGACAGTTCTACTTCCAATACCTCGAAATTTAAGACCAGTTTTTCTTTGCACCTTCATGTAAGCTAGGCAGCCAAACCGTTTCAGTTGAGTGATGTCTATCTTGTGATAAGGAGCAAATTTCTCTAACGGTGACATCATATCATCAGAAGCATGTGGCAATCTGTTATATGCAAACACAGCACATTGCCCATGCTTTCCGATATTTTAAAATTATAATCCTTGATATATTTATAAGTTCTCTGTAACTCCTTAAATCATTTAAGAAAAATGTCTTATCCATATCAAATCATCGTTCTTCTGTTAACAGAAGTTATCTCGATATTCTATGCAGACATGATTTCAAAATCTATCCTTTTAATTTCTATTGCCTCCTTTATAACACTTATTATTTTCACTATAGTGTCATTGAACTTTGAGTATAACTTAGCGCTTACGCATCTATACTCATTTCCTACAATTTTTATTATTTTCACTCATTTCTTCTTTATCTCTTGTAATTAAGTATGTTGGAGTTTGTTAAGATTGTATACTTATTATCAATCTTTTCTCCGAACGCAAATTCTATTAATCCATAGAATTTTATATTTGTACTCCAGTAATAAACATTTTATTTGACACATGACCACGTACATATCAATTGTCTCGTTATTTAAATATATACACAAGTACTGGTCCGTAAACTTTGACTTATGTAATAAATTATCTGTAGAGCATCTGCATAAAGGTATTATCTGATAAGATAAATTTTATATTGGTCAGCAGTGCCTAAACTCGTATTTACTCCCTCCGATCCTATGTTCACGATGTTGTTTTGTTAACAAACTTAGTCTCGTGAATATTCTCGTTAGAAATTTAAAATTAATTACAAACTCGTTAATTAATATCTCACATCAGAGTCAGCGAGAATTTTGACTTAATTTAAAACAGTCATTGATTATTTTCACGTTGTTTTAAATCGATTTTAATTTCAAGATCTTAAACTCATTTTTTTTTTTTTTTTTTTTTTTTTTCCTTTTGATTTTAAGTTTTCATCGTTTCCATGGTAAGTCTTTTCTCTTACTCTTGGCTCCCAATTTTAAATCGTTAATATTTTTCTTAGTATTTCTCGTTTTGCTAAATCTCGTGATGTTTCTACTTTTGTTGTTAAATTTAACTCGTTTCATTGAAATTTCGTTACTCGTTTCACTTATCCTCCCTTTAATAATTTTCAAGAATTAATTAACAATGTTGCGTTAACAATTTCATTTAAATTTATTTTTATATTTTCTTTATTTTTCTCGTCTTTTACGTTTTGAATAATCCTTTTCTGTATAATTGGTCATCCAGTTGCTCTTGTAACACAATGAAAATTGTTAACTAATTACTGTATACATATAAGTATCAACTATGAAAATCGATAGAATCTAAGTCCTTTAATCTGTAGTCTTAGCTGCTGTTACGTTGCTCGTCATGCATTCCAATCAGTTTTTGGTATTTCCGATATATTTATCAACTAGCCATTTTACCTTTGATACTTATTCTAATTCCTTTTTGACTTGTAAAATTAATCCAAAATATACTCGTTAATTTCTTTCTCAGATTATATAGCGAACTATAAAATTATTTCTTTATAATCGCTGAAAAAGCATTTCTTTTTCATAATCCTATTTCTTCATTTATTTTAAAAACTCCTTATGGTAATCAGTGTCTATGTAGTTAATAATAATATCTCATGTTCGAACTGTATGATTTTCTACGACACTCTCCTTTAAATTATTTTTGAGCCGATGAGCCCATGTATCGATATAAGATGATACATGAAATAATGTATTTCCATTAATTTGATCAATTGAAAATTAACTCTTATTGATCTCATCGATCTTATTGATCAATTCACGAGAAACAGATCTATTGATCAATTTTTGTTTTAAAAAAGACTCCTTTAATTGTACTATAACGTTACAAGAATCGTACGTTAAGTTACTCTCGTTAAAGACTTTTATTCTGCTAGCACAAGCAGAGTTGTTTTCGATTTTTCAACTCGTTTAGTATCGATCTCCATAGAATTACAATAAATCGTACTAAATCAAACTCGGTTATCTCGTTATCAGATTTTCAATATTATTCTTATTTATGAAAGTATTTCATAAGAATTTATTATCAAATACGTCAATCTGAATTTTCAAGTTTTTGGACTCGTTATACATAGTTGCCTTTGTTTTCTCCGCCTCCTTGCGACCAGCCTCAATTTAGTTCAATTTTAGATTACGACTTCTTTGCAGATGCCTCCTTTTCGAATACATAAACTTGAACCATGAAGGTGGCCATTTGATCCTTGATTTCTACAAAAGAATCGAAAATAAGACAGTTTTCATCGTTAATATTAACTTCGTTATGCACTCGTTTAGACAATGTTTCATTTTCATTTAAGAGAACTTCGAATTTGATAATGACAATTTTCTATATATATTAAATTTCAATTTCTGTGGATCCTTTTAACATAGAAATAGTTGCCTGATTTATATCTTAGTTTACAATTAAAAACTGGTTATATACATCGTTTACCTTTTGGTCTTCGTTTCTCTTTGCGTCGTTGTTTGGTCTCGTTTTACTCCTTTATTCTCTCGTTCCGTTCTTCGTTCTATTCTTCATTTTCTCGTATCATTCCTCGTTCAATTCCTCATTTTCTCGTATCGCAGCTGCGTCTCGTTCTGAATAGGTCACGGCAGTAAGATACATAGAATGACAGACCCTTTTCTCGTTCCTAGGTAATTTCTCTCGTAAGTGCTGCCATCTACTCGTTAGGTATGAACTCCTTTCCTGTCAATCAGTTATACAGTTAGAAATTCAGATATCACTGAACACAAGTATTATCTAAATTTAAACTGAAACTAAAATTTATTTAACTATGTATTCGTTATTCATCGTATTTAGCATAACTCTATTTAATAAATTTCACTGTCAAGACTCTGACATGCTGAACGCAAGCTTGTCAAACTCAGAACAGTTGAGATTTTTATTTGCATTATAAAGATTCTGATACGTTGGACACAAACATTATCAGTCTTTAAATGGTTGTAATTTTTAATTTCGTTGTTAAGATTCTAATATGCGGAACACTAGTATGATCAGTATCAAAACAACTGCAAGTAAGTAAATTGTTAAGATTCTGGCATACCGAACACAAGTATGCAGTTTCAAAACGATCAAGATGATTGCTAATTTTAATTTTAATATAACAAACTCGAACTCGGTTACATTTCGTTTTAAAGTGGGCGCTGTTATATATTTTAATGATTTAAGCATAATTGCTTAAATGTGTAAATTAAAATTATTTACAGCGCCACTGCCGACCTTTATGTTAACATTTCTATTTTTAAAAATCACGTGAAAATATTATTTTAATTTTTATTTAATTTAGTTATATGTGTATGAAATACATATTATGAAATAAAAAATACTTGTATATAATGTATTTACAAATATCTACACATGTACTTAAGGTTTAGACTTGGCCAGAGTCCATCGTAAATATTGCTTTTTCGTTCTCGTCTGAGCAACGATTTTCTCGTTACTGCCATACTACTCCTTAGATTAAACAAAACTTCTAATAAAAGATTCTTATGTCTCGTTCTCGTTCTGTATATGAATTTAATAATTATTCATTTACATTTATGTGTATACATATACACGCATATATACGTATACATATGTACACTCGTACGTAAGTTCATATCTCGTATTCATTTACTGCTTATATTCGTGTCTGTACACATATAAGTTACAAACTCCTCGTATATACGTATATACTCGTCGCTCTCATATAAGTGACATAGTTATAGATTTATTTTGCACTGGTTTATTTTAATTTAATTTATTTCACCACTCTATTTGTAATTTAATTTATTTTATATTAAATTTGGCATGCATTATTATTTAGACCTCGTTTGATTATATGTTTGTGCGTTTTTATATGCTATATGGCGTCCCATAACTATCATACAGCACACATATACAACTCATTCCTTACATCCCTCTCGTTCATCGTTATAGTCTCTATTTGCATTTCTTGTTTCTCGTTTCTTACTCGTGGCGACAAGTTCGTCGTGGCATCGTTCATCGCGAGCTTCTCTTTATGCGCCATCTTTCTTTCACGCGTGCGTTCCTCGTTCCTCGTTTCTCGTACAAGCGCGACATCGTTCTCGCGCGTGCTTGACGCCTCGCGCCATCTTTGCACTGTTCTTCTTTATCTATCTCTTTCTGTCTCTTTCCTTGATCGACGCAAATCCGCCATGTTGATTTGCCTCGAAACAAAGAATTTAGAGAGAACGTCAATTTCGAAAAAACCCAATTGACATCTCAGTTCCAATTTTAATACGAACTTCGTTTTGCTAACAATCATTTTTGATTTACGTATACATATACACATGTGCTTGCACATCCATACATATACCAATGCACATGTGTGTCACGCTTATGGCTCTCTTCATTCCATGACACCGAGAACCGCGCACTAATTGTTTTACGCTTTCTCTTAGCAAAACAAAACTCCTCCTCGCTCTCCTCTCTCGTATATAATGCATTTTTTCTTTTAATTTCTTACCTCGCTCCATCTCCCCTGATGCCGGGCTTTGCGCAGTTGAAGCTTGCTGGGCTTCCATAACCTATTAGGATATTTCAACTTAGGGGCGAGGTTGTTAACAGTTCTAACTAAGTAGACATAGCAAAGAGTCACACACAAATTGTATTTAAAATATTTATTGTTTAATATACACTCCTTGTTTTGTACACTCGTATAAAACACTAAGAATACAGATCTACGCTAATAAAGTCTGGAGGCTCTACGATGTGTCGCTCAACAAGGACTGACAGACCGACCGACGCATATACAGAGAGAGAGAAGCTAAGAGGGCGCTTCTGCCCACGGCAGCCTTCACAAAAACCCAAACGTAAAATATGCGCACACTCTTGACATTCGAATTAAAAATATTCTAATCCATCAAGTGCAAAGAATCCTGAAGAATTTTAATTAATCCGTCAACCCTCAATGCAACTCTGTGTATCAAAATATCATCCATCAATCCTGAGTACTTTGATGCACGTCTGAGAAACAACTATCTAACCGAAATGTGCCGCAAACAATCAAAGGAATTTGGATTTCATCAAATAATATCAATAACTCCGATCAAGTAACTCCGATCTAATCGACATACTTTGATTGTGATCAAAGTAACTCCGATCTAATCGACATACTTCGATCGTAATCAAAGTAACTCCGATCTAATCGACATACTTCGATCTTGATCGAAGTAACTCCGATCTAATTAAAATATATCGATCTCGATCGAAGTAACTACGATCTAATCAAAGCATATCGAAATCGATCGATTATTCTTTATCAGTTAGAGTATTCTCCCCTTTAAAAATCATATACTTCTATTTTATATGCTTCGATTAGATCGTAGTTACTTCGATCGAGATCGAACTATTTTGATTAGATCGGAGTTACTTTGATCACGATCGGAGTATGTCGATTAGATCGGAGTTACTTTGATCATTATCAAAGTATGTCGATTAGATCGGAGTTACTTTGATCACGATCAAAGTATGTCGATTAGATTGGAGTTACTTGATCGGAGTTATTGATATTATTTGATAAAATCCAAGTTCCTTTGATTGTTTGCGACACATTTCGGTTAGATAGTTGTTTCTCAGACGTGCATCAAAGTACTCAGGATTGATGGATGATATTTTGATACACAGAGTTGCATTGAGGGTTGACGGATTAATTAAAATTCTTCAGGATTCTTTGCACTTGATGGATTAGAATATTTTTAATTCGAAAATTAAAATAATATTTCTAATGAGCCCCGATTTACTTCGGTTGATCGATGCACTATGGAATGATTAGGATTCTTGCAGATTCCTTGTATACAATGGATAAAAAACTTATTTGAAAATTTGTCAAATTTGATGCCAAACAAATGTATTTAAATTTTTACATATAAAAGTGTTATGAAAAAATCTCTACTCATTTTAAATTTTTAAAATAATCCGCTATACATTTCTGATGAAATCAGATGCAAATTAAGTTAATAAAAGTTATTCGTTGCATGAAAATAAATCTCTTTTTATTCCTGAAGTACCCCAGAGTTAATACACGTATTTAAATAAGATATAAACATTTCTAATCTTTAAAGAATTCATAAAATATATTTACAATAAAAAATGATGTAAATTATCAAAAAAGCTATTAAAAATTTCACATATAATACTGAAAAATTCAATTTTGTTTTTGAAATATTTATTGTATTAATTTTTCATATTGTTACAAATTTCATAATAGAAATAGAAAATCAAATGAAATTTTAAATAATTTTCTATACTTCCAAATGATATGCTGATAAACATTATTTTATTTCAGAGATATGTAAGAATTAACAAATATTAAATAATTAATATGTCTTTTGCAAATCGTTGCGAAAGTCATGAATAGAGGTCTAAATAAAAAATCATATAAAATATTATTAATATATTCAATGATAAGACGAACCTTTTTTTTATTTTTAAAACTAAGGATTTCATTTCATATTTCGTAAGTATATCATGAATATGGCCCCCCTCGCAATTATTCGATGTTAATTTCACTATATCGTTCTGTTCTATCTTACTAGGAAGTGTCTAATTTCTTAGTAGTTACTTCCTTTTATTCTTTTAAAATATCTTCACTATGCAAGCACTAATAGAATAGAATCATTCGCTCGTCCTTAAATCGATTGGGCTTTACCCTTACTTTTGTATAAAAATTTTTAATTTATTAATAGTAACGAAAATTTATATTAGACAAGGATATATTGCACGTATCGGCTAACCTTCTATACTGGATTCTTGTAAGTTTTTTTTTGTTTAAAATACAGCGTTGAGTCTATTCTTTGTACATTTAGGTTCTCTGCTGTGTAGTATATTTTTTCTTATTTATTGTGACCGTTCTTTTCTTCTGTATTTACTTAATTATTTAGCAGTTCTTTTTCCTAATACTAGGTAGGATGAGCTTTTTTAACGATGACGTTAGTGAATTGTGCGCGTTATCAGAGCGCTTTTTCTCGCTACCGTGAAGGAGATTGAGTCTGTTGCTTCTTTAGTGCCGTTGGAGTCTAGTCCTCCTTCCGTAAGTTTTATTCTTATTTCGTAACTTCTCATTTTTATTTTGTTTTCCTCTCTCATCATCCTCTATTCTATTTTGCTTGATATTTTTACTCATCTAAAATTACTTTTACCTGTAATTTGCTACTTTCTTTTTCTCGGTTTGCATTAGCTACCTTCTATCTTTCTTTGTTGATAACGTCGCTTTTTTTATTTATTTTAGTGTTTTTTAAGACATTTTATGTGTTTTATTTAATTGTTCTGCGTTATTTCTTAATTGTATGGTATTTTTTGCTTTAATACTTTTTTTTTCATTCATGTGTTGTGTCAAATTGTATTGTGACATTTTCTTTAAAGTTCTCCCTTACTTTTTAACGGACTTCAAAAAGGAGGAGGTTCTCTATTCGACTGGATTTTTTTTCCCTTTTTTTTATGTCTGTTATCTGATAACTCCGTCATTTCTAAACCGATTCGAAAAAACTTTTTTTTATCTGATGGAGGATGTCTGCAGAAAGGTCCCATATGTGTCCTATAATTATTGGGCCAATATTCGGTGTGTATGAGCAAATTATCAAATTGAGAAACACCGGGTGTTTCGTTTTCTGATCTCATTTACCTCCCTTATACTTCGCCTGCTATATTCTCTCTCTCTCTAGTGTAGCGAAACACACGCTTTTTTCTGCTCTTGCTTTTTTCCTCTTAATAACTTTTTATCACTCTTCTGAGTGAAAATTTTTTTCAGAAAGTCGACCCCTGGGAGTCCTGAAGCCTCGGCTATATTTTTTTTGCAAATTGCAACTGCATTTCTTGGACTCTGGGCGATTTTCTGATTCTGAAGCATAGATAGTCACACTACTATTTTTTATTTGCTGCTGTTGCTGTTTAATTTATTTTATTGGGATTTGCTGCTTGGCTTGGTGCTCTATGGAGTGCGGTTAGTGTCTCTGTATGGGCATAGTGTTTCAATTGCATTAAATGCAATTGTTTGTGTTTATTGCATCCTAACCTACAAATTACTTGGTGCCGGCTTGCTTCGTTCAATACATGCACAATTTCAATATCAGTGGCTCTATCTCTTGGTTGCCTTGAGTACTAAATTTGTAACTTGATTGGTAAATGACTGTGGAGTCTCATATGTAAGGTGCTTTTCCACTTGTCATTATTATAAGTTATTTACTACGTGTAATTCAGATCTGTATTATTATGCTGTTTCTCCACCTTCTGCAAATTATTCACTAAGTTATTGACGGACCAACAACTTCATAGCATACATGTTATGCTGCTACTCCACTAGCATATTTAATACTTTACCACTACTGTTTCTTTGAGTGCTACAATTTTGTTTTACTGGATTTCTTGAATTTTGATAATTCATTCTATTTATTTGAATGGATATGCAACAATTTAATGATATTCTTACTACGATACTTGAGAAGATGAGTAAGCTGGATAAATTGGACTTAATGGAATCCTTTGTTTCCAAGGTGAGCAGTCTGCTTACTGTGCTAGCTAATAAATTTTCTATTCTTGAGTCAAGAGTTAGTGCACTTTCTATTGCATTTGACAAACGAATTGCTAAGAATGAAGCCAAACTTGACCAGATCTGTCGCGAACAAGAAGAGCTGAAGGCGAGAGTTGAGAGTGTGCTTGCTACTACTACCAATACAACAATATCTGGAACAGACTCTGCTATTAATATGGATCATCTTAGAACTCTATCACAGCGATGTGATGCTTTGAAAGCACAACAGCTTTGTATTGAAAGGGCTTCTGACTTGGTACTGGGTAGTCTTGTGCCATCGGAATTTTCTAATCTTAAGGCAGGTGTATCTGCTGTCTTTTCTACTTTGGATGCTAGTTTCTCAATTGAGGATATAGAATCTGTTCGGCCACTAAGACGTTCGGTTTCTGACTCTTTCACCTCAACTTCTTCTACTACTGCTGTTATTCATGCTGGTACATCATCTGAGGTGATGTCCCCATCTACATGGCAGCGTGATCGCCGCTTCTCAACTGTGCCACTGCTTGTAACAATGAAGAGTCCTGCACTTGCACGTGGAATCATAGCTGCTAAGCTTAAGACTAGGAGACTTCATACTTCTCAGATTGGTGAGAATCTTCTTTCTGGAGCTAAATGCGTCACTGCTCTTTCGCCTTCGTTAATCAACATCAACGAATTCCTTCCTTCCTCACTGCATCAGCTGAAGATGAAAGTGCTTACAAAATCGAAAGACAAGAAACTAAATTTTCTTTCATTAGTGAAAAATGGAAGAATTTTTGTGAGAAGGAAGAATGAGGATGCTTCTACCCAAGTTGCTTCTGTTGAGAACCTGGATGCTTTTTTAGCCAAGGCGAAGCTGGTCACCGTCAGTCCAGCACCGTAGCTTCTAGTACTGGGGTAAGTCCACTCCCTCTTCCACTCCTCTATAATACACCACCCTCTACTAATAATCCTGTTTCATCACTCATTATTAATCATTTCACTGCAAAGGATGGTCTCGGAGTTTATCATTTCAATGCTAACTCTATTAGAGCACACATTGAGATGATAAGACTCTTTCTGGCTTCTCGCCCCTACTTCCATGTTATAGCTGTAACTGAGACAAAGCTAGGCTAGATTGTTGGGGACTCTCTGATAGAGCTTGATGATTACGTGCTTCACAGGCAGGATCGTAACATTAGAGGCGGTGGTTTTGCTTTATATATTCACAACTCTATTACTTCGCGGCGCCTTTGTTCTTCTTCTGGTAAATTGAGTGGTAAGCCTGGTCTTCCTGAATATTTGTTTTGTGAGGTTAATTCTCTGGACTTGGCTTTACCTATTTTTATTGGTGTAATCTACAGGCCACTACATGCTCCCTTCTTTTGCTAACACAGATTTTATACCTGATTTAACATCGTATATGTATAATTATAGTTCGAAGATCATCCTTGGTGATTTTAATACTAACTTGTGCGTTGATTCTGATGACTCTAAGTTTCTGAAAGGTATGATTACTGAGAATGCACTTTTCTTGGTTCCTTATAGCACAGCTCATCATACTTATTCTTCTGACACCTGGCTTGATTTGTGTCTTGTTGATGCCAACGACATTGTACTTGACTTTCGGAAGACTGATATACCATTCATTGACGGCCACGATTTTATAGCTGCGACTGTTAAGTCCCCTCTCTCTAAACCTATGCCTAAAGACTTTACCTTTCTGGATTATAAGTCTGTTGATGATGTTGCACTCCTTCAGTGTTTTCGCTCTTTAAGGTGCGCTACATGTGATGGTGATTCCTCTCTTACTACTGGCCTTGAATGTCTTTACAACCATCTCAATGAGGCAATTGCACAATTCGTGCCTGTCAGGAAGGTCAGGCAGGGTAGGGCTCATCGTCCGTGGATCACCTCTGAACATCGTCGCTTGATCAATGAGAGAGATCGACTTTATAGACACTACAAACGTACTCGACTGTATACTGACTTACTATGCTATAGGACTGCTCGAGACAAGGCACATGAGTGAATTAAATCAGCTAAACTGTTATATTACTATGACAGACTATCGGGTATTACGAACTCGCGACAGATCTGGAAAAAGCTCAGGAACCTTGGTATGTGTTCTACCGATAATAACTCATGACACTCATTTCCTATAAATGAGCTTAATCGATACTTTGGTGGGATTGCGTTTGATCCACTTGCCCTTGATATTTGCTTGATTTCTGTTTCTGAGTATGTGAATACTATTAATGTAGATGAGCTTTATAAGCCTTTATTTAGGTTTAATGAGGTTACTTTGAAGGAGGTCAGGATGGCAATATGTCATTCTACATCTCAGGCTAGGGGGTTTGATGCGGTCCCACAGTCTATTGTTAATGGGGCTTTTCCAGTTATTGGGCCCTTGCTATGTCGTATTTTTAATGATTCGTTTCCTGAGTGTGTGTTTCCCTCATCTTGGAAGATCTCGTTGATTACCACAATCAACAAGGTCTCCACGCACTATGAGTGATATACGACCTATTTCCTTGTTTTCATTCATGTCCAAGGTCATTCATGTTCAAGGTTCTCATCATCTGTAATTGGCGTTCCGTTGAACGGTGCTAATATTAGATTTGAGTCCTCTGTTCGTAGTCTGGGTGTTTGGGTAGACAGTAAGCTTAACTGGAGAGAGCACGTTACACAAGTGTGTAATAGGTCATTTTCTCTGCTTTACAGACTCAACTTCTTTAGGAAGAGCATCACGTTTGCTCTTCGTATACATCTTATAAAAACATTGCTGTTTCCACTTCTGGATTACTGCTGTTTAGTTTACTATGACCTCTCAGCTGAGTTTGACCTTAGACATCAAAGGATCATCAACTCTGGTATACGTTACATCTTTGGTGTAGGTAGGCGTGAGCACATCTCTGCTTATAGGTTCTCATTAGGCTGGTTATCCACTACGGGTGGAAAAAACTATTTTTCTTCTACGTTTCTGTATAAGATGTTCTTATCTTGTACTCTATCTTATTTGTATTCTATGTATCAGTGGAGCCGGCCGGTGAGGTCCTTGAGGGGTGATGTGAAACCTTTGACCATTCCTTTTTCATTCACTGAGTATCGCCTACGATCGTTCCTGGTCACTTCCACGCGGCTATGGAATAATCTTCCTGCGACTTTACGCAACTCATCCTCGCTCATGACATTCAAGACATCCTTATTTGCACACTACCTTGCCTTGGAGAGTGGACCTCTGCTTCATGCTAATTTATAAAACTGTTTTATATTGTATTGATTTTATTGCTGTAAAGTTTATTTTACTGATATATTTGCTCGATTTCTGTTTTCTTTTTTACCGTTTATTATTATTATAGTGCTTCATATTAATTTTATTAATTCTAATGTATTACTGTAATTAATTGTACAACATAATGTACATATAATAAATTTGGTTGTCTATCTATCTATCTATCTCTCTGTCTCTCTCTCTTTTTCTCTATCTCTCTCTCTCTCTCTGTCTCTCTTTCTCTCTCTCCCTCTCTCACTTAAGCTTGAATATGTATACACACACACACGACACTGTGCCATTAAGCCTTCTCTCTTTCCTCCTATACATTGCTTGGTATAGTGTACCAATACATGCGTTATAAATTAATAATGAAAGTTAGGCGTAATTAGTGGGTTTACCTATATTTGCGCTTTTAGTAAGGGGATCCACTAAAAAATAGAGAATAAAAATTTTTTTAACAAAAAAAAACAATAAAAAAATTTTTTTTTACAAAAAAAAGCAATAAAAAAATGCACTAAATAGTTACAAAAAAATTTTTTTTACCAAAAAACATAACCGACTTCAAAAAAATGCACTAAACAGTTACAAATAAAATTTTTTAACAAAAAGAAAACTGACTTCAGAAAAATTCACTAAACAGTTACAAATAATTTATGATCTTTAATAATTGTACGCATACTACGCATCTAACTCAACAAATATGTAGCAAACATATTATAGATTATCTAATTATTTGTTAACAGCACAAAGAAATTATATTTTTTTTTTAATTTACAAAAAAACATTCAAAAATGTTTTTGAAGTCGGTTTTGTTTTTTGTTAAAAAATTTTTTTTTGTATTTATAATGCTTGCTTATTTATCCTTTGCTTACATTTAATAATTTAACTGTTTTGCTTTTTATTACAATTCCTTTCTTTTTTTGCTTTCTCATAGAGAAAGCATTGTATTGGTAAAAAAAATTTTTTTCTATTTTTTCATTAATTTGTACATATTTAGACTCAGGGAGTCGAAAAAAGTGGTTTCCAGAAAATGTCTGTATGTATGTGTGTGTGTGTGTGTGTGTGTGTGTGTGTGTGTGTGTATGTGTGTGTATTCAGTACGCCAGTAAGATCTCGAGAACTACTCGATGAATTAGCTTCAAATTTTGCATGCAATTTATTTTTTTGTCTAACTGGAGGGGAGCTATTGAAAATTGATCTTCTTAGCTCAGTTTTTTTTTAGAGCCATTTTAAGAATTTTAAAAAAATTTTGATTTTTCATTTTTTTGATATTTTACGTAAACTACTCGAAGAATTTTCTTGAAAATTTGTATGAACATTATTTGTGACTGCCAAAAGAAGAAAAACTTTTACCAACTGATTTTCTTAGCGCACTTTTAATTCTAGAGCATTTTGAAAATTTTGAAAATTATTTTTTTTTTTCATTTATTTTTTATTTTACGACAACCATTCAATAGATTTGCTCCTAAATTTGTATGCAAGTTATTTGCTATTGTCTAAAGAAAACAAGCTTTGAAATACTTATTTTCTTAGTGTAGTTTTAATTTTAGAGCATTTTGAAAATTTTGGAAAAAATCTCTATTTTTCATTTTTTTTCTATTACACAAAAACCATTCGATAGATTTGCTCAAAAATTTTTATGGAAATCATTTGTAATGGCCTAAATAAAACAAGCTTTAAAAAACTTATTTTCTCAGTGCAGTTTTAATTTTAGAGCATTTTGAAAATTTTGAATAAAATTTTTCTAATTTTTTTTATATTTTACGTAAACTACTCGATGAAGGAGCTTCAAATTATGTATAGGAATTATTTATGATTGTCAAAATAAAATGAACTTTAGAAAACTAATTTTCTTTAATTTTCTTAGCGCACATTTAATTTTAGAGCATTTTGAAAATTTTGAAAAAATTTTTTATTTTTAATTTCTTTTCTATTGCACAAAAATCACTCGATAAACTTGCTCAAAAATTTGTATGCAAATTATTCACTATTATCTGCAGTAATCAAGCACTGGAAAACTTATTTTCTTAGTGTAGTTTTAATTTTAGAGCATTTTGAAAATTTTGGAAAAAATGTTCATATTTCATTTTTTTTCTGTTATACAAAAGCCATTTGATAGATTTGCTCAAAAATTTTCATACAAATTATTTGTTATTGCCTAATTAAAGCAAGCTTGGAAAAACTTATTTTCTTAGCGCAGTTTTAATTTTAGAGCATTTTGTAAATTTTGAATAGAATTTCACTTATTTTCTGGTATTTTACGTAAACTACTCGATGAAGTAGCTTAAAATTATGTATAGAAATTATTTACGATTGCCTAAATAAAATGAACTTTTGAAAACTGGTTTTCTTAGCGTAGTTGTAACGTTGAAGCGTTTTGAAAATTTTAAAACAATGTTTATTTTTTAATTATTTGGTATTTTTTGTAAACTATTCGATGAAAATGTTCCAAAATTTGTATGCAAGTTATTGGTTATAGTGTTAAGAAGACAAGCTTGGGAAAATTAATTCTATAGACGCATTTTTTATTTTAGAGCATCATAAAATTACATTATGCAAATGGCAAAAGTAAGAAAGAGTAAAATTCATATAGTTTTCGTAGGTATTAAGACAGTCTTCAATACAGAGAATAGGGACATTTATATTAAAATCGTATTTAAAAAAATAAAATCAAATTACTCTAACTCAATGTGCTCTATGAGAAAGCATTACGCCAAAGCACTTGGCAGCGTTTTTGCTTTATTTTTCCAAATCTTATTTCCTCTTTAGTTATTTAAAATTTTTTTTTAACTGTTAATAATCTCTTTTTTCAATAATTAAGAAAATTTTCGACTCAGGTGATACCACTATTACTGCGCCCGATTTTGTTGGTGCACAAAGTCCGAAGGACGCGCGCTAAGTGCCGGTAAATATATTTATTACGCTTTTTGTTACACCTGACTGATTCCATTAAAATTCATGCAGGCTGTCACTGATCGAATTTTTTTCTCTTCCAAGTGATGAAAATACCTTTCAAAATGTATATGAAAATAAAATTTACCTCATAGAAAGCTCGAAAATGTTTTTTTCTCGCTACAGCGTATTTAGTGTTGGGTGTAAAACTGAAAATAAAAAAATAAAAAATGAACCTCAATTTTTTAATTACCGTAGTTTCGTCAATTTTTGACCTTTTTGGACGTTCTTTTGATGAAAATGTGCGAAAATTAGTATAGTTTTAAGAGGAGGTCATATAGTTCTGTCCTTGTCTAATCTAAATTTTTGTTATTATTACTAAATCAAATATTTTCATACAAAAGTAAGGGCATACCCCAATAGATTTCAGGACCAGCAAACGATCCTATTCTATGAAGAAATATAAAATTTTCATTAGTTTTCAAGTGAGGTCTGAAACGGAAAAAGAGTTGAATTTGATTAAAGTGTTCAACTCTTTCTCCGTTTCAGACTTCACTCGAAAACTATCGAAAATTTTATATTTTTTCATAGAATAGAATCGTCTGCTTATCCTTAAATCTATTGGGCTTTTCCCTTACTTTCCTATAAAAATATTTAATTTATTAATAATAACGAAAATTTAGATTAGAAAAGGACAAAACTACACGACCACCTCTTAAATGTCGATTTTTGCGATACAAGTTGATCTCTCTGAGTTATTCATGAAGAATCGAAAAAAGCGATATTTTTCAAACGCAATTTTCTTAAAAACTATATATTTTTTTTAAATTTTCATACGTTTTTATACATGAAAATACTAATTTTTAGGATAGGTGAAAATATGCGATTTCGACTTATTTTTTGCTTTCTCATAGAGAAAGCATTGTATCGGTAAAAAATTTTTTTTTCTATTTTTTCATTAATTTGTACATATTTAGACTCAGGGAGTCGAAAAAAGTGGTTTCCAGAAAATGTCTGTATGTATGTATGTGTGTGTGTATGTGTGTGTGTATGTGTGTGTGTATGTGTGTATGTATTCAGTACACCAATAAGATCTCGAGAACGACTCGGATTAACTTCAAATTTTGAATGTAATTTATTTTTTTGTTTAACTGGGGGGAAAGCTATTGAAAATTGATCTTCTTAGCTCAGTTTTTTTTTAGAGCCATTTTAAGAATTTTAAAAAAATTTTAATTTTTCATTTTTTTGATATTTTACGTGAACTACTCGAAGAATTTTCTTGAAAATTTGTATGAACATTATTTGCGACTGCCAAAAGAAGAAAAACTTTTACCAACTGTTTTTCTTAGCGCACTTTTAATTTTAGAGCATTTTGAAAATTTAAAAAAAATTTTTTTTTTTATTTATCTTTTATTTTACGACAACCATTCGATAGATTTGCTTCTAAATTTGTATGCAAGTTATTTGCTATTGTCTAAAGAAAACAAGCTTTGGAACACTTATTTTCTTAGAGTAGTTTTAATTCTAGAGCATTTTGAAAATTTTGGAAAAAATCTCTATTTTTCATTTTTTTTCTATTACACAAAAACCATTCGATAGATTTGCTCGAAAATTTTTATGGAAATAATTTGCAATGGCCTAAATAAAACAAGCTTTAAAAAACTTATTTTCTCAGTGCAGTTTTAATTTTAGAGCATTTTGAAAATTTTGAATAAAATTTTTCTAATTTTTTTTATATTTTACGTAAAGTACTCGATGAAGGAGCTTCAAATTATGTATGAGAATTATTTATGATTGTCAAAATAAAATGAACTTTTGAAAACTAATTTTCTTCATTTTTCTTAGCGCGCATTTAATTTTAGAGCATTTTGAAAATTTTGAAAAATTTTTTTATTTTTAATTTCTTTCCTATTGCACAAAAATCACTCGATAAACTTGCTCAAAAATTTTCATGCAAATTATTCACTATTATCTGAATAAATCAAGCTTTGGAAAACTTATTTTCTTAGTGCAGTTTTAATTTTAGAGCATTTTGAAAATTTTGGAAAAAATGTTCATATTTCATTTTTTTTCTATTACACAAAAGCCATTCGATAGATTTGCTCAAAAATTTTCATACAAATTATTTGTTATTGCCTAATTAAAGCAAGCTTGGAAAAACTTATTTTCTTAGTTCAGTTTTAATTTTAGAGCATTTTGTAAATTTTGAATAGAATTTCACTTATTTTCTGGTATTTTACGTAAACTACTCGATGAAGTAGCTTAAAATTATGTATAGAAATTATTTACGATTGCCTAAATAAAATGAACTTTTGAAAACTGGTTTTCTTAGCGTAGTTGTAACGTTGAAGAGTTTTGAAAATTTTAAAACAATGTTTATTTTTCAATTATTTGGTATTTTTTGTAAACTATTCGATGAAAATGTTCCAAAATTTGTATGCAAGTTATTGGTTATAGTGTTAAGAAGACAAGCTTGGGAAAATTAATTTTATAAACGCATTTTTTATTTTAGAGCATCATAAAATCACATTATGCAAATGGCAAAAGTAAGAAAGAGTAAAATTCATATAGTTTTCGTAGGTATTAAGACAGCCTTCAATACAGAGGATAGGGACATTTATATTAAAATCGTATACAAAAGAATAAAATCAAAATACTCTAACTCAATGCGCTCTATGAGAAAGCATTGCGCCAAAGCATTTGGCAGCGTTTTTAAACAGTTTTTTAAACATTTTTTCTATATTTTCCATTTTAAGGCATTGATACCGTGGCCCATCATGCCATTTTTCCAACTATTACGTCTTTTTACAATTCATTTATGCTTTTATTTATAACTTTATCAAAAATATTTTTAAAAATCTTCAAGATAAACCCCTGATCAAATTTTTTTATCAATGAGAACCGAAGTTACGACGATTTTAAGTTTATAAAAATAGAAAATTTTTTCGTTGATAATTAAAATTTTTTATTCAGTTTGAATTTTGCGCCTACCATTTGAATTTAGTTAATAAGGAGTACCATATGCCACTGCTAGATGTCAACGATTCGCGTCTTGCATTCTCATTATTCTTTTATTTTTTAATTAGGGTATTTTTAACCGACGAATCTGATTTTCTATTCAGATTTCACGAATAATGAAATCTAAAGGTGTTTTACAGTTTCTACTCCATTCCCAGTTTTTGCTGTGTACCGCGCGCTCGACTGTTTGCGTCGATGTTCGAGTGCATATTTCACTCTTTTTACACAATTTTAATGAAAACTTAGAATATACGTTTAATAGTATATTGTTTCTAGTTTTCAATACTCTTTTAAAAATGTAAGTACGACGTTCTCAATCGGTAATATAAAGAAGGAAGGAATACCGAAAAGAAAAAAAAATTGCAATTGCATATAAACTAATTATCCGACATATAATTATCTACTTCTAAGCCAAATTTTAGCTCTTAATATTAATAAACACCAGAGTTATAAATTTAAAAAAAAATGAAAAATTTTCTGGTTTTTCCAAATTTTTTTTGGTTCTAATAACCTAATCGGATCGTTTGATTCCTCGTTTGGTTGATCATTCAATTATCTACAACTTTTTTCATGACACCCTAATAATTTGTCAAATAGTTTTCGTTTTATTAACAAAAAACGAAAAAAACGCGTTTTTTGTACCAATTTGTTAATAACTAATTAATAAATCATAATTGCTAGTCCAGAATATATAAGTAAACATCTACGAACTATCTTTTAAATGATTGCATAGGTCGTTTCCAATAACTGATTTTAGCAGAACAAAACCTCATTTTGACTGGCCTATAAGACTAAAGTGGGTTATACCCCATCCACCCAACGATTCGTGTCTTTGCGTTTATTGCGAGAACCTGAAAGTTATGTTTAATGCTTCATATGAATATAAAAAAGAGAATAAACATGACATTATGGATTTGGAATTGAAAATATATTTTTCACTTTTTTGTTCAAAAGCTGATATGAAATGTGTACTATGAGAATCTAAAGCATGTCCAATTGGAAATAGTATTGATTTAAAAGTGATTTCTTTGACAGCAGAAGATTTATATGAAGAAATAACTTACGGTATTTGGAAAAAATTAGATTTACTGAGTAGAATTAGCACAACTTAAGATTTCTTAATTTAGTTAAGAGAGCAGGCTCTCACTATAAGTACTCATAAAATGGTTTAAGAAATTCAACGTGTTGCAATTCAAGAGGTTCAACTTCTAGCAAAAAAAAAGTCAATCCCAATTAGTTGTTCATGTTGATATTGCAGAAAATTGGACGGTCCTACTTCAAAATGAAATTCAAAGCTACCATTAGAGTAAAAACCATTTATCAATATTCACATTAGTATGCTATTTTGGGAATGATAAAAAAATCAGTTATGTCATCGTCTCTGACGATATTAAACATGATTTGTCTCATGCCCTGACAGCTATGAATTTAATTATTAACAGCTTGAAGGGAAAGCACATTACACAAAAGCTTGATGAAATCATAACCGTTATTGATAGAGCTGCAAATCATTTCAAAAACAGATATTAATTTTATGAACTTCAAAACTCAAAAATAACCAGAAAATAGCTTCTTTCTGCAACAGATCATGGTAAAGGCGCTCGTGACGGCATTAAGGGCTTAGTCAAACATGCTACTACACTTAATTTGTCCGAGAAGAGTGCTGATTTTATTATAAATGCTGAAGATTTCGCCACTCATGTGTCAAAGTATACTCCGTCGATTAACTTTCTTGTTATCCGCAAGGATGAACTAGAAGTTTTTCTAAAAAAAAAAATGAAATGGTTAGAAAATACAAAAGAAATGAAAGGCATCCTAAAAATTCACTGTTGGAAGAATGAACAAAACCAAACCTTCACTGCTAGAACTTATAGACATAGGTGGCAAGAAGTACATTAAAACGTTTTATTTAAATTTGGACCATTTTCGTTCGAATTGGTTATAATGTTAAGTCCTGGCTTTCACCAGGACTAAATAAAAGTGTATGATTTTATTATGTTGAATATTTTTGTATGATTTTAAATATGAATTTGAATTAATTTGAAATAATTGAATTTATTATTAAATTATAATTATGAAAGATAAATATATGTATAATCTAGTGGTGAATTGAACTCCACCAATATTAATTGAGTAAACCATTTCTCACAATTGAAATATATTGAAGAATATTTATTTAGAGTATTTGAATAGAGAATATATAAATTGAATATTCTTACCTTAATTGATTTAAGTAGATGAAGGCTGGGTACAGACAGACAAAGAATAGATATAGGCACGATTTGAAATAAGACTCGAGTCGAATATAAGAAACTTTTAAGATATTTATTGACACTTGTAAAAATAATTAAATATTGAATACAATAACTTTATTAGAATTTGAATTTGGAATTTGAATTACAGGATTTACGACTTGGTACCAACGATGATCCTGGGGTAGTGCCCACTGTCGTTAATTGCAGTTGGCTTTTATAAGATTTATCTTGACATGATTTCATTAAAAAATAAGTGGATCTTGCTTGTTTTATGATTTAGTGATTTCGAAACAACGAATTTTGTTGCTTAATAGCAACTTAAAGTTTCTTTACTGCTTAGGTTAACACATTCTTTTATTGTCCGATGACTGTTTAATTAGTTCATCAATATCATGTTAGTAAAAAGATATTTCAACAATTGTAAGTTAAAAAATAATATAAAAGATACGTTGTGACGTAACAATAAATTTATTAGTTTTCATTCGTTAATTTTTTTGTAAATTTGTTGTTCATTAAAAATGTCTTTATTAAAAAATTAATTTTTTTACAAATCGAAAATTTTAATGAATAACAAAAATAAAATATTTATCTTAACAAAATAAAAAAAAAAAGAATAACTTCTGTTTTCTTTAATCTTAATATCAATTTTTATTTAATTTTAACACTCTTTTAAACTTAAAATCATTGTAACTTCGGTTCTAATTGATAAAAAATTTGATTAAGGGTTTATTTTAAAGATTTTTGCTAACATTTTTGATAAATTAATAAATAAAAGCATAAACGAGTTGTAAAAAGACGTAATAGTTAGGAAACTGGGATGATGCGCCATGGTATAAATGCTTTAAAATGGAAAATATAAAAAAAAACGTTTGAAAATCTGTTTAGAAAAATAAGGCGAAATCGCACATTCTCACCTATCGTAAAAGTTAGTATTTTGTATGTTGTAACGGGGAATATATTTAACCAAACAAAATCAAATATATTTGTGGGTTTCATGTGTACTTACTTCAAGTACACATGCACTTACCGTTAAATAACTGTCTTTCGGTTTATAGTCGTTCAGCCTAATTCAATACCGTTGATCTAATTCGTCTATCTATTACTGACGAGAAAAATCAGTTAAACAATATTTAATACTATTGCGGAACTTCGCTTCGAAGCTCTGCCTCCCGGACGTCTGGTACGACGAAACCCACGGCGTGTACCCGAGGACTCTATTAAATACCGTTGATCAAGAAAGAATGTATTCAATTTTATTTGTGACGCGGGAATAAGATTATATATAATTAACAAGGAAATAAGATCATACTCTACTTAATAATTAAATTCAACCTTGATTTTACTTTACTTTATTTAATCAACTTATTAGAATTTAATACAATGAAAAGTAGATATATAAAATAAATAATGACGAATTAAAAGTAGAATTACACATTCTTGGTAAATAAAGAAAATAAGGCCTAACCTAACCTACAACGCAACGCGTCGACGCGGACGACAGTCTCGTACGCCGCAAGTTCGAAAAGCAATACAAAAAGAAAACTAGGGTACGTTAAAGTCTGCAGACTTACATTTTATGCCGACGTCTAGGTCAGAGCTTCTCTTCACCTATGGATCACCTGCGAGGTCTATTTGATGCGGCACCGGATGCACACGGTGCAGCTTTCTGTCTCACTCGTGCCCTTTGTAAAGTTCTCGAGGAGAATTTTGTCGAATGCAGCAAATAGCTAGATACTGATGATTGTCTATTCAATAATCACAGTGCAATCCTCACAAGATGGTGATTTTGGATCCAAAAAAATACTAACGGACGCTCAAGCACGCACAGCAAGAGAATTCATGGCGGCCAACTGGCTTCACGACGCGTTCGCTCTCGTATCCCGCTCGAGTCTCCCCGTCATGTCTTGCTCGCGCCTTCGCTAACCGACAGCCACGCAAGACGATGAAATATCCACTCTCTGTCTCACTCTTATACACATAAAGTAAGCATAAAAGCTTACAATAGGCTGTGCGACTCACAACGAGGAGAGAGACAGAAGTATACTGACATACAGTATATGTATAATTTGCTATCCTCGTTACAATGTATAAGAACATAAAAATTTTTTAAAAATATATAGTTTTTGAGAAAATTGCGTTTGAAAAAAATAGCTTTTTTTGGTTTTTCATGAATAGCCCAAAGAGATCAACTTGTATCATAAAAATCGAAACGGCATTTAAAACAAGACTGGATTCTGCACATTTTCATTAAAAGAACGTCCAAAAACGTAAAAAATTGCAGGAGCTACGGTAATTTGAAAATTGAGGTTCATTTTCAATATTTTAATTTTCATTTTTACACTCAACACTAAATACGCTGTAACGAGGAAAAAAACATATTTTCGAGCGTTCTATGAGGTAAATTTCATCTTTATATACATATTGGAAGGTATTCTTATCACTTCAAAGAGAAAAAAAAATTCGATCAGTGACGGCCTGCGTGAATTTGAATGGAATCAGTCACCTATTGATTTTCTTCTATCTCTCTTTAATAATTTATTATTTATTTTTTAGCTTGTTTTCTTTGTTTCACAAGATCATTGATCTGCTTATATTGTTTGTCATTTCTTTTCATGATCTTATGTCTTATTTAATAAGTTTTATATTAATTTTGTTCAGGCTTCACGACAAGTACGCTCTGATACGACTGCATCGGCAGCTGGTGATTCATCTGTGCCTTTGGCTGCTGTTGTTTATTTCCTTGCTTTTTTGTTTGTTTCTTTAATTACTCGTTATTTATTGTTTTTTTTAAATATTATTCTTCTTTTTCTTGTTGCTATTGCTTGCTATTGTTTTGATGTATTTTTTTTCTCGGTTCCCGACAGTGGGGTACCAGTTAAGAACAGTTCACCTGGTCCCTCTAAGGTAGGTTTCCACCCGTCTGCTAGTACCATTGCTGAAGATTCTTCCACTGCCTCCGACGGATGCTCTTAAACCCAGATATTTATCATATTTTTTCGACTATTATTGCTCTCTTTTTTTATCCACCTTTTTATGATTGACTTTTTTCCTTAAACTGTTATGATTTTTCTATTAAATTTTTTTTAGGCAAATATTTCTTCTAACTTGATGGCTGTGTGCCTTCTCCTGATATCGCTAGAGCCAGCTCATCGACTTCGCAGGTACACTGCCACTCACGAAAATTTGGCCACCCAAGAAAAAATCATAGAAAATTAAAAGTTTTATACCTTAGCAAAAAATGAATGAATCTGCAAAATTCCAACGGGATTTCAAAGTTTACATTGAAAACCATCGGAAAACACGAGTTTTGATACAAATAGTTGAAATTTTAATCATTTATACATAAAAAATGAAACTATTTGAAAAAAAAATTTTTTTTTGTCCATTTTAAAATTTGTGCCATTTTGTCAAAAATTATCGGAGATTGAAAATTCGAAAAAGAGGTGAAAGCTACAAAACTCGACTAAAAAATAAGAGGTTAAAAGCTACCGTACATCTATTTTTAAAAGAATAATGCTAATTTACGTGAAAAAAATGCATAACGGATATTCATAACGAATTTGTTACATATTTTATATTATTAATTCTTTCATATAATATACGGTTACATATGTGACATATTATAGTTTATACATAATATAAATTTACATCTTATGTTAATTAAATATAAAAGAGTAAATATTAATAGAAATTATTAGTATTAAACTTTTAACAAGTGTTTTGAGTGGTATCTTCTAGATTCATAGACACAAAGAAAGTATGAACCATTAAAAGCATTTCCTCATGGTCATGAGTCTAGAAGACATGACTCGTGACACATGGAAAGGATTAAAAATATCAAAAATCCAACGTAATAATTAGATTTTAATAATAATGATAACATACTTTTTAAGAACTAAAAATATTTTGAAAAATAGATCAAATTCATTAAAATGGCTTCATAAACGTATCATATAGTTACTATATAACATAAGATGTAAATGAATGTTATATATAAACTATAATATGTCAAGTATGTAATCGCAGATTATATGTAGCTATAAACTAATAATATAAACTATGTAACAGATTTAATAAACTTTAAGAGTACCATAAACGGAATCCCCAATTAAAATTTTTCATTTTGTAGATTACAATATTTTTTACAACATATAATATGTAAATAATATTAATACTTATCATATTTTATTTTAGTTGAGTTACCGATTATTCAAAAATTAAAAAAAAGAAAAATTTCCTGGTGAAAAATTATTTTAATTTAGTCATTCATAAATTTGAGTGAGTACTTTGCTAGTTAAAAACTAGTGTAGCTACTCGTTATACAAAAAATTAAATGATTTCTTTTTTCAACTCAACATTTGAAAAAAAAGTTTTCCTCTGACGTATCGCCTTTTTCAAACGAAAAACGACGTGTATCCTTGTTCCGCCAACCCGACGAACTGTCCTAAATTATTTTTCCCGACACATCAATAACGACTATCTTAATACTAGGCGTAATCTGTCTTTCCGTTTATAGACAAATGCTAAACACAAGTTTCGCGCAAATGATCATTGGAAATGGCATTACTGCTGTGCACAAATCAAGGTTTTGCTGTTCTACTACATAAAATACAGCTGATATCGTACAAATTTTTTTGTGTACTTTAACACTGCGTGAATTAACATTTCTCTAGCATACTTTTTATTTGTTTAATTACTGACTGCTTCGACCTTGCATGGATATTTCATGACTCGTTTTCTGTCCCTCGGTATTTTGATTGGACCTTCGTTTAATCATGGTTTTTTTTATTAGTGATTTTTTTTATCAATTTGATCACTGTTTGTTATTTTCTATTATACATTCTTGAAGCTGCGTCCTACAAAAAAAAGTATGTGCTTTATTTTTTGACGCTTTTGTTTATTTTTTTTTATTTTAGGTGCTAACATTATCATTAAAGAAGCGCCGCGTCCAACTGAATACGGCCACAAGAAGCGCGGTGGTGAAGGAGCGCGGTGGCGTAATGGATAGAGCTCTTGCCTTCAACGCGGTGGGCACGGGTTCGAATCCTGGCCAGGTACCTATGACTTTTTTTCGAAAGAAAATTAGTGTATGTGCTACCCATATCGCGACTCTTAAAAAATCTGACCTCATTGGGTATCGGTTGATTGTTAGTCACAAAAGTGGCTGACCATCCATCGGTAGTCAAAGCTTTCGGTATGGTGGGTCTGATAGTCTAGCCTGATGTAATGTGTTAAACGGGTACCGGGCTGGACTCCCTCGACTTCACCATACAAAAAAGGTTAATCATATAGAGGACAATATCCTTTGTATATTAATCTTTTTTTTAAACAAAAAAAAAAAAAAAAAAAACTGAATACGGCCACGGATTTAAACGCAAATAGCTTGCAAATGGCCTCCTTTTCTAAAATTTCACTTTTTTCTCAGTATTCTTATTTCTTATTTTTAATCTTATATTCAATTTTACTCAACTCAAATTTGTTTATTTTATTTTTTTTTTATTTTTCCTTTTCTGCTTTCTTTTATGAACTGATTAATAAAAATTTCCATGTTCGATTCCTATGAATTTTATGATGAATTCAGTCTTTTTTTCACTTTTCTTTATTTATATTTATTTTCTTATGCATGTTTTATTTGATTAATTTATTGATTATTATATTGTTTTATTTAGATAAGATTATCTCATTATTATTTTTTTTGTACATTTCATTTCTTCTTCTTTTGAACTCACGTATTTTATTAATTTCTCTGCTTATTGATTAGAATCTTATTTTTGTAAGGCATAAAGGGATACATATAGGAATTTCGGATGAGTTTCGCGCTTAATTTTACATTGTTTACTAATGTTTTAGTTGCTTAACTTTTATTTGTCATTTTTTTCTAACCATTAGAATATATTTTTTTCATTAATTATTTTTCTTATTTAATTAATTAAATATTAATTATTCTTTGCGATTGCCAAAAAAAGAAAAACTTTAGAAAACTGATTTTTTTAACGTAGTTTTAATTTTAAAACATTTTTAAAATTTTCAAAAAAAATTTAATTTTTTACTTTTCTTTTGTTTTACGTGAACTACTTCATAGATTTGCTTCAAAAGTTGTATGTAAGTTATTTGCTACTGTCTAAAGAAAACAAGCTTTTGGAAACTAATTTTCTCAATGCAGTTTTAATTGTAGAGCATTTCGAAAATTTTGAAAAAAATTTTAATTTTTCAATTATTTTTTATTTTACGTAAACCTCTTGATAAATTTTCGCCAAAATTTGTAAACAATTAATTCGCTATTGTCTAAAGAAAATTAATGAAATTGAAAACTAATTTTCTTAGCGTAGTTACAATTTTAGAAAATTTCAAAGTTTTTGAAAATAATTTTGATTTTTCATTTTTAATTTTTTTTTTATTTCAGAGTGCTCGTTCCTGCTAGGTAGTTGAATGCTTTGATAAACTTGTTTGGTGCAACAAGTACGGAGGATAAGACTTTTTAGTAAATTTAGAACCCAAACCGCATGAGAGCAGAACACCGTATAGCAAGTTCTCTTCTTTGCAAAGTCACATTGACAAAAAAATTTAGCTAGCAGTATATCAACCCTCCTGAAAAAGGTTTTACTGCTGACGTTAGTGCTACTTTTAGACTTATTTTTGTACTATGTTTAACGCTATTTATTGTGTTGTTTTATCGAGCGAAAAGCTACTAAATTTTATAGCGCAACTTTTTCAAAAATATTGTATAAAATAGTATATTATGTGACAAGGCTGCAAAACGTATCATTCTTGGCGAGTGCATGCTGAGGGGCCGAGCGTAGTGAGGCCGCTCCAGCTGCACGAGCAAGAATGATACGTTTGTGGCTATGACTGCATATACTATTTTTTGTCCGAAGGCCGTTAAGTAGAAGCTGGGGCAGAGCCCCTCATCTATAAAAAAATAATTGATAATTCTTAAAACATAAAAAATTCATTAAAAAAATTCAACTATAAACAATAAATAACTAATAATTTTTAAAATGCAATAAAAAGATACAATAAAAAATATGCTAAACTATAAAAATTATAACTAAAAAATATTATTTAAAAAAAGAAAAAAAAAGTTTTAAAAAAATAGAATGAAAAAAATTCGATTCTAAAAACAACTAATAATTGTTAAAATATAATATAAAAATTAAACGAAAATACAACAAAATATAATACGAAGATAAACTATAAAAATTATAATTGAAAAATACTATCTAAAAAAGAAGAAAAAAAGTTTTATTACGCGAAACTTGTAACTATGTCTTTTCCTCGCTCTCTCCTTTTCTTTCATAATATACATATATTGAGTCCACTTTATTCGTTAACGCATATCCAGTATAGTATATGTAAGAAAAGGATAGCGATATTAAGGAAAGCGAGCAGTTCATTCAGTTCAATTCCAAGAATCAGCAACGTCGAGAACGTTTTTCTGCGAACTTTTATTAAAATAATACATTAAATATGCACATTTTTCTTTTGCGGCCTAGGACAAGAATACACTATTTTGTGCTCCGTATAGAGGACACAAAAATTTATTTTGCGGCCTGAGGGCAAAAAAATATATTTGTAATTTATAATTATCCACTACGTGTTTATTTTTAAATTAACGTTTTTTTTTATTGTTCTATTACGTTTTAATTTTCTTGTTCTTGATTATCCATTTTGTCGTCCACTTGTGACGTCACAACATTCTAAATGCTTACGATTGTTTTCTTCACACACACAGATGCTGATTACGAAGACGACGACAATAACGACGATGATCATAATGATGACGATGTTAATGCTGATGTTGATAATGATGTTGATGTTGATGATGGTGATGATGATTATGATGTTGATGCTGATAATGATACTGATGATGATGCTTATGTTAATCCTAATGACGATGGCGGTGATGTTGATAATGATGTTGATGCTTAGAATGATGTTAATGTTGATGCTGATGATGATGATGTTGATGCTGATGACGATGATGATGTTGATGATGTTGATGCTGATAATTATATTGATGATGACGATGATATTGATAATAATGATGTTGATGTTGATAAAAATGTTGATGTTGACGATGATGTTGATGATGATGATGATGTTGATTGCCGTTGATGCTGTGGAAGTTAATGTGGATGACAATACAAACATTTACTTTGTATTTATTAAATTAGGTTTTCAGGTTTCTAGATTTTGCGTTTTAATTTTTAGGTTTAGATATTCGATTTCAATTTCTTGTTTTTATTCTGAGTTTTTAGTTTTAAGTTTTACATTCATATGATATATTTAACGTTTTGGTTCCATGTTTGCATTGGCATTTTAAATTTTAAATCTTAAGATTGCGTTTAACTTTTAGATTTACATTTGATTTTAGATTTTGGAACGTACACTCGACGGACACTGATTCGCGACCCCCTTTTTGAATATCTGTAACGTTATCCGTTGAGTTTTTGAAATATAGGTTAGCTTGCGTGATCATGTTTCGAAAATGAGTTTCCATCTGAATAAATATAATTCATGCTAACTATAAGACAAGGGAACATAAATAAAGAAATGGCGGTAAAATTTAAATGAGCAATTATTTAATACTGAAGTAATGAAAAAGCTATGATTTCTCATGATTGTCATCGCATATGGTTACATAATATATGTAATGAATGCTTTATAAAAATATGCTTACTTTAACATTTATTTACTGTTTTATCATTTATCATTTTTTATATTCGAATTAATGCCCATTTGAATTCTACCGCCATTTCTTTATTTATGTTCCCTTGTCTTATAGTCAACATGAATTATATTTATCTAGATGGAAACTTATTTTTGAAACATGGTCGCACAACCATCCTAAATTCAATGGATAACGTTTAAGGGCGCGAAAATGGGGTCGCGAATCAGTGTCCGTCGAGTGTATATTTACCTTTATATTTTGTATTATGGATTTCTATACCAATTTAGACTAGATCCCAGATCTGGATTACGAATTCCAAATCCGGAGTTGGATCCTGAATTGTGGGTTTAAATTTGGGCTGAGGGATTGGTTTAGGTTGATTTTGATTTTTGTAGGGTTTTCATTGGGCTATGATGATGTTGGCTTGTATTTACCTGGGTTATGGAGTATCTCAGTTATTTCTGTTTGTGTCCTGATGTTTTAATTTTTGGATTTTTCAAATTGTCATTTGTTGCGACTGCTGTACGGTATCCGATACCATGCTAAGAAATATATTACGCATGGGAATGTTAAATAAAGGGTAACATGAAGGGGAATTCATGAAGTTGTTGAGAAGCCGGAGATTCAAAGCCGGTAATTTAAAGCTAGTATTCTCTGGGGTTATTGGGTTATGAGGTTGTATATGTGTGTGTGTTAATCTATTGATGTTGGTGTTGTAATTGCTGTTCTCGAAGTATCCGCTAGCATGCCAGGGCTGCTGACCACGTGTTACTACAATAAATTATTTATTCACTGCCCTATAAGACTAAGGCCCACACATTGTGATGTGCGAACGTATATAAGCATATACAGGATGGGACCCAGAGGGATGCTAATTTATGAGTCTAGAATTATTTCACCTACTAAAGGTGTGTATTGAAATCTCGTTTAACTGAAGGCTGTGGCTATACGTCCTTGAAGGTAAAGCTCTCACATGTACACACACGCTCACCATCCATTGCATATGCATATGCACAACCAATGCACATGCCTGCGCATATTTTGTCAACTATACTTTTCAATTAAGTGTATCTTTAATCTATTTGTGTTGATAAATGGCTGCACGAGTGCATACGCGAAGTCAGAGTCAAGAGGTATGTAGTATTTCAAAATCTAGGGCTTTTAAATATGCAACTTAGTTTCGAAGCAACTGAGCCGGTCATGCAATCACCATTGTAATATATTGTTGCTACAATTCATCACACACACTCGGTGTTGGTGCAGTCTTGATATCGCACAACACTGTCACATGGTAGACCTCGTCGTAACAATCGTCAGTATCACTTAGTCACAGCATCACACAACCAATATTACTCAATCACAATCATTACTAACGGTATCACACGATCTGCATGTCTCATTTACCGTTGTTACAGTTAACACTAATATAACTTTGTCACTACCCACTTATCACACGATCACAGTTAATACAGATCACAATCACCATTTGACATAGTCGCCGTTATAGCACAACCACCATTAACATATTTTTACCATTATTACGTAATCACCATAATACATGATAACTCGGTTACCATTTCAAGAGTCACCCTTATCGCATTATCATCAACAATACCCGCCAACACCAACAAACACCAACACTGTTACTACTATCCTGAGATTACTTTATAGTAGTCACTCGACCGTTATATTAAGTCACCGTACACAATCCACTATCCATCCACACAGGCCACAATCACTTTTGTAGCACAATGTTCGTCACCACACTTTTCCATTATTACGTAAACTTTAACAATCGTTAGTTAGCGTTCTATCAGTTACCAGCGCATGCTAGGAAATCCTGTGAAAAACCCGTGCACTCCCATCACAGAGTATTTTCAGTTACTTGAAAATACGCGCGGCAATTTTCACATGTACATGCATACGCTCCCACGACACTACACATTGGTGATGGACAAGAAACTATGGATAAATGTATATTCTTCAATCAATATATATTGTTAAGCGAGCATGTGAAAGCATACACGAAGATAAAATCCAAAAATGCCGTAATTCAAAATTAGTTCCAAAACACGCAACTCAATTATAATTCAGTAGAAACAATATTTTAACCTCTAGAAGTGACTTAAACTATTCTGTAGCATCCATTTCATCTTACAATACATCTGCGCATGTCAGAAAATACTGCGAGGAGCTGGCACAACTGTATAGCGAAATACTTACGATTCCTTTAAGATTCTCGCGAGAATCTTGACAAATACATGCACATTCTCGTTTCTTTATAATGCTTAGGGGGTTCGCATGAAATAATAGATAATTGTATATTTCTATATGTATATATTTTGATGAAAAAGCATGCATACGTAAAGATAAACTAACAAAACATACATTGATTTAAGTTCGATTCAAAAATACGGAACTCAGTTATAGATCGGTAAGAATATTATTTTGACCTTTAAAAATACTTGAAAGTGTTCTACGGCATCCAATTTATCTTTCAAATAAGGTTGGGCACGCCGGAAAATTCTGCGAAAGGCCTGCGCTCCCATATCGCAAAATAATCTCGATTTCTCTAAGACACCCGCAAAAATCTTCACATCGTCGGGTTAGAACAGTAAGTGGTTATCTCACCATACCAAATAAAAAGCTTTTATCTTAATATTTTAAGCAAGATGCTGCTATTTTAGTATTCAAGACAAAAATCCGCTATCTTAGTTTTTAAAACATAAGACATAGCGGGTTTTTGCCTTAAATACTGAGATAGTAGTAAATACTCAAATACTCAAATGGAAGCTTTTTGCTTGGTTTGATGAGATTACTGCACTAACCCGATGACATATACATACACACGCTTAATTCTATGCAATGCGTTGGGGATTAACATAAAATAAAAGATGAGTGCACCCTCATAAATATATATGAATTAACGAAAGAGCATGCGTAAGCATATCGTCGGGTTGGTGGAACAAGGATACACGTCGTTTTTCGTTTGAAAAAAGGGACACCTCCGTGTTAAATTAAATGGAGTTGTCCCCTTTTCCAAACGAAAAACGACGTGTATCCTTGTTCCGCCAACCCGACAATATGCAAAGATAAACTAACAAAAATATGCCTTAATTAAAATTAATTCCAAAAACATGCCACTCAATTATAAGTCGATAGGAACATTATTTCAACCTTTAGGAATGCTTAAAAGTGTACTACGGCATCCGATCCATCTTACGAATATGGCTGCGCACCCGCATCGTGGAGTACTTTTAATTCTTTCAAAAAATATCCAGAAAAATTTGCACATATACATGCACATGCTTATTTCTATGCCATGCATTGGGGATTACATAAAGTAGTGGATAATTGTAGATTCTTAGATCTATATATATTGACGAAAGAGCATGTAAAAGCCTACGCAAAGACAAGCTAACTAAAATATGCCTTAATTTAATTTAATTTCAAAAACATGCAACTCAATTATAGGTTGGTAGGAAAAACAAATAGACGCTAATGTGATAATTTTGCACAGCTACGTAATGGACGATTTGTTCAGTTAATAGATTTCATTGTAGACAACGATAAAGAAGTAACTATTGTTAAGTTGATAAAGACAAAGTCTAATTATTATTCCAAAATAATTCATGACTTTCTGGGTTTTACAAATGAAAGATTGCAATGCATTAATACTGATCAGATCTTTAGAACGTGTGTATTTCTTGACATTAATAAAAAAAATGTTTAGTATGCCAGTGCCAAACAGTTTACATTATTAATCTGTATCTTTGAATATTGTACAGATTTATTTTATAAATAAATTTAAATTATGTACACCCAATCTTTTGAATACAATATTAACGAAAAACACGTCCCTCCCAACTATCATCATCATCCTCGTCATCGTCGCCGTCGCCATCGGCATCTGTGCGTGTGTAAAGGAAACAATAGAAATCATTTCTAATGATGCTGTGACGTTACAAGTGGACGACAAAATGGATAATCAAAAATGAGAAAATAAAAATGTAACAGGACAATTAAAAAAACGTTATTTTAAAAATAAACACTTAATAAATAATGCAATATATGGGTAAATCTTTCATAATGTTAAAATTTCACCTGCAACAAATTAAAAAAAAAAAAAATACAGGCACACGTATAAAACTAATTTTCTCTGAATGTTGACGTATTATAATGAAAAAAAAAATCGTGTTACTCACTTTTAAGGGTAGTCTTTTTAACAAACATCAAAAGACAGATTTTCGAGTAAATTTTTCATAGTGTTAAAATTTACTTTCAATAAATTAAAAAAAATTGAAGACACATGTATCAAATTTATTTTTTTTAAATGTTGATATATTAAAATGATAATAAAAGAAAAAATCGCATTACTCACTTTTGAAGATAGCTTTTTTTAATATAAGACATTTAAATATATTCATTATTATCACACCCAGGTATAATATTTTACATATCTCAGATCAGTTTTTAAGTATTTTGGGCTATAATAGATCATTTTCCATTGAGCTTTTTCATTTTTACATGTTTAATATGTTACAGAAAATATTTAAATACGCAATTTACATTAATAATTACAAAATTTTTTGTAATAAATAAAATATGCCAGAAATGCCAATTTTTTTGGAAAATTCATTTTTGGCGATTCGGGTATTAAAATTGAGTGATATTAGTTACCCAATGGCTTTTGGGATTCCTGATTACAAATCATAAGTGAGTGGAATATCAATTTATTTTTGCTAAAATTGTCAATCTTAGGGTATGAAATTTGACATTGATTTGTATATGATTTGTATAGATATGTTTTCGAATAAAAATACTTATATTCCTTTTAACCAAATATTTTAGTTTATTTAATAAACATTAAATCTAAAAATTTTAAATTTAAAATCTAGAAACTTCAGTGATGATTCAACTCAACGTTCTAGGTGTAAGCTATTAAATACATACTAAAACTGAGCTTTTTAAAGTTTAAACTCTTTAGAATTAAAACATTGATAGAAACTAGGTAATCGATGTAAATTTGGAAAATTTAATAGCCGGGAAAAATTCAATGATTTCCAGAATACTCGAAATAATACTTCAAAAGCAACTTAAAGATTACATTGAGTATTATAAAATAGTAAATTACAAAGTTCACAACAGAGAAAAGGTGAATCAAAGCTTAGGTTTTCATATTAGTGGATAAAAACCTATTTTCAAAAGTGAGTCACGTTTTTTAAGTATAATTTCAAACGAACAAAGAACTTTATCTACACTAGGCACACGTTCCTAATAAAAAATTTCTCTTTGTGATTCTAAATATTACCTTTTGATGTAGTTTAAAATGTCACCGCTGAATAGTCTTTTTTACAGCATCGTATTTTCCAGAAAAAAGTAAAATATATAAATTTTTGGTAACATTTTAATAACCTTTCAGAAAGTACTTTTGTTAACAGGCACACACCCATGCTCTTGATTTTCCAAAAGTATGTGTATAGATAAAGCTTTGGTGTGAATTTCAAATCAAAAAAGCAGTAGTCATTTTTTTTATAGCGGTAATTTATCATTTTACATGGCCTGGTAACATTTAAATTTCAAAAAAAAACCTCTTTTCCCCATCCGCCATAAAATGACACGTCTAATTATCATTAAAAATATAACAAAATTAGTTTCTAATAACTCAATAAATCAGTGAACATTTGCTAACAAGATGTGCTATCTCATATTTAGGAGAAATGACGCAGTAACATGATTTTTAAAAGTATAAAAGAATTACCCATATAGCACTCAGATCTCAAAGTTTCATTGTTTGTGTCCCCAATAAACGTAGACATTTTTTTATAGAGAACACGGAACAATGAAACTTTAAGATCTGAGGGTTGAGAACCGAGTGCTGAGTGTTGAGTATCGACTATAATATCGAGCCTACATATTTATTAGATAAACGAATCATTTATTTGACACGTAAATAAAAAGCATTCATTTTGAATAATAATATATTGGATTAAAAAGAATCAGAAACTCCAATATCTAGTACATACATAGTTACATTCGTGACGTTACTGTTCACGAATAAAAACTCCTCAATGTCATGCAAAATATTATTGAAAAAATTGTAGTTGCTGGTAACATTCGCCAGAGGGATATAGAAGAAAAATTTTACTTGATTCTGAAATCAAATGACATTTTCTTGACACAGTTTATTAAAAGCAAAACAAGAACTACTTAACAATGGATATGTGTACTAAGTATATTCATAAAATGGAAAGTGGTCAATTGCCTTGTCAACCTTGTTGTTTTGAAGAAGAAAGTCTTAAAGCGATAATTTTGAAGAAACTTTCAGTTGTTCGTGACCATGCTGGTAAAGTCTGTTTGAAAAAACTTCATCCTAGTAATAGTCTCTTAGTTATGGTATTATCAGGATCCAAGGGAAATTTTATTAAATTTTCACAAATGATTGCTTGTATAGAACAACAAGCTAATAGTGATCATCGTGTGTTGAAAGTGCTGAAACTGGGTATATGCGAAGAAGATTGGTAAGAGTTTAGAAGATCTCTGATTACATTATGATATGACAGTTAAAAATTCTGGTGGTGATATTGTTCAAATTCTTTATGGTTTAGATTCTATGGGCCCAACCTATATGCAAGGCAAAGACTGTCTTCTTGATTATAAAAAAGGTCTTGATGATATTAAATCCAAAGCAACGTACAAAATTGAAAATCCTTTAGATGGCCCTAGTGTTATAGAAGTAACCTCTAAACTTTTGATGTCAGAGGAATATTCTTGTGCAAGTGAAGAATTTAAGGAAGAATAAGCTCAATTTTTAAAAACAGTTGCAATTATAATGGTTAGGATTAGACAGAAAATTAAACCAGATGTCTCAATTTACAGGTATATTGTACGTTTAACTGTGTCACAACTTGCTGAATTTTTTCATACAAGTAAGGAAAAATATATGAAAGCCAAAATTGAACCAGGCACTGTAGTTGGTGCTTTAGCTGCACAAAGTACTGGAGAACCTAGTACTTGAATAACCTTGAAAACTTTCCATTTTGCTCGTGTAGCATCTATGAACATTACTCAAGGTGTATCTCGAATAAATAAAATTATTAATGTTAATCTAAAAATCAATACTCTAATTTAAACAGCTCATTTAGAAGATAATACTAATCCTGAATTTAGATGTAATGGAAGCCACTATAATTTTTTGTAACAGTGTGTGTTTCAAAATTATATCATCATTATCCATTTAACAGATACTTTTTATAAAAAGTTAAGCCAAGTAGAATAGTTAATATTTAATTATTATTTTTTATTGATGAAACAACTCTGTAAAATAAGTAAATTTTTTTTTTGAAAAATAATTATTTGAGCATGCAATAACTTAAAGTCTTATTTGCCTTCGAAAGTAATTGTAATTCTAATAATAACGAGTGTTGTTTAATTAATAATTAGGCTTCTAATTGATGAATAATATTCTACTATATGATTTTTAAACTTATTTTGATAGTTTTTGAATATTAAAACCGGATGCTTATGTTTAGTATGCGACAGGTTATTTTCAATAAGAAAAATAAATAATACATGAAAGTTTATATTTTAAACTGTCATAATTTGTTATTGGTGGCTTTGACTTGCACGATCCAAAATTTACTTTAAAGTTAATAAAAAATAGAAGGAAATAAGCCCTCGAAAGCCAATTCATTGACACGCAAACAATAAATAATTTCAATTACCATGTTATACATATAAGAACCAATCAGAAAACTGCAAAATTCAGGTCTGTAAAAAATCATGCTTATTTTCCTCTTCATTTACAACAAGAAGTGTTTTTATGGATTTTTCTCTAAAACATCAAGATTTTCAGAAAAAAATTATAAAAGTGGGACTTTTCCAAAAATTTGTCCAAATTTTCAAAATTTAAGGTCCTTTCAATCTAGATCTTTGAAAATTTTTTAACATATTTTGGGTAACAAAAAAAATTATTTCTCATAGTTTCAGCGATTTTTATTTCTTTGCTCTCTCAGTTAGTGTGAAATGTCCCATACAAACATATATATATATATATATATATATATATATATATATATATATATATATATATATATTCATACACACATATACATACACATACACTTATATACATATACTTGTACACATACACTCATACACATACACTTATACACGTAAACGAACACACATAAACATACATATCACACAGCTCCGTGAACTGGACACCTGAGTTATGGATTTTGTTATTTTCTAAATATAAAAGTAATTGTGCTTCACCTGCACCTTTGATTTCGTTGAAATCGTAATTGTGCGTCTTTTCATTTTTTTAAAATTCAAAATGAGCTCCGGGTGCTAAAATAATTTTCGAATCGATTTATTTAACAATTATTAACTTTATATTGGTTTTGATTACTGGAATCTATTGTGCGCCTTTTGTGCTTCAAGATTATATCATTAGTAGTTCGGTCAGATGACTAATAATAACTTAATTAATAATTTAATTCTTCTATAATGATAGCAACGAAAATCCGCCATGCGCATGCGCGAATGCATGACATCATTCGGTCAGTCGATTAATAAGTTTAAAAAATTAATCTGCATTGTGAAATAAATAAAATAAAAGTTAATTTAAATGTTAAAGCGCTTAGGTAAATATTACTGTTGCAGTTGATATGTTAACTAATTTAAATTACTTATAGTTTTTTTCAGATGCTGATATTGAAGATTTTTCAAATGGTGGCATTTTTTTAATTCATGTATGAAGAAGTGATCTATAATGTCATATATAATGTTTAGCATTTTTTAATTATGATTCTTATTTGTGTAATAACCACTTATTAAAAATGTGAATTAAAAATGGATATTAAAACTGTAATAAAAATGTAATTATAATACTGTAAGTTAACCATAAAATTAAAATGAAACTACTGCTAAAGTTAAAAAAAAGGTCCTGTATAAATCAAAGAAATTTTATTTATAACTTTTATTTCTTATGTATCATAGAATAGATAAAAATTAAAATAAAACTTCTACTAAAAGTAAAAAGAAGTCTTGTAATAAATGAAATAAATTTCATTCTATATATATATTTACAGTGCCTTCCAAAAGTTCCGGGGCACTTGAATAACTTTAGAACAGATTGAGGTATCGAATTGAAATTTTCAGGAGTTCAATTGCGTTACAAAATCTGTTATTTAACAGAAAAAGTACTCACCCCCATCATCCCAAGGGGCGGGGGCAGGGGGGTCAAAAATCTTAAATGGGATGGGGGGTCGAGTGGGGGCTCTTTCGAAACAGCTTTTCGAGATGAATAAAACGCGAAGTCGCAGAGGTCTCTACGATTTTTTTTCGCCGAGTTGTGATCTTTTAAACATGTAGTTTTTGTCAAAGCAAGGTCCATAAATACAACTGAACTAAAGTTGGACTTTAAATGGACATTGTCGTTCTCATGTTAAAATCTAAATGTTAAAATGATCATAACTCGGCAAAAAAATCGTAGAGACCTCTGCGACCTCGAGTTTCATTCGTCTCGAAAAGCTGTTTCGAAAGAGCCCCCACTCGACCCCCCATCCCATTTAAGATTTTTGACCCCCCCCCCCTGCCCTCGCCCCTTAAAAGGTGGAGGTGGGTACTTTTTCTGTTAAATAATAGATTTTGCAACTCTATCAAACCCCTGAAAATTTCAATTCGATATCTCAATCCGTTCTAAAGTTATTCAAAAGGCCCGGAACTTTTGGAAAGCACTGTATATATATATATATATATATATATATATATATATATATATATATATATATATATATACAGTCAATAAGTAAAGGTTTAAATCAATAACGACAGGAGTTAATACTTCTTTTGGTTTAGTTACAGTCTTGCTTCTGATGGAATGAAAAATTTTCCATCACGCTTTGCTTGAAAATATATTTTATATTAAATAAATATGTATACGCACAACAAATTATCAACTCATGAAGTAGAATAATGATAGTTCTGGGTAAAGAGAAGGCCCCTTAAATACTTTTGCAAATTACTAAGCTACTTAGAAGCATGCAGGAATTGTTTAAATAATAAGCATATAATGATAATAAAGATAAAAACCATTAATTTATTAAAATTTTTTAATGATTTGATAAAAAAAACTTTATAAAAAATATATATGTTTACCCAATACAAATTTGTAACTCATAAAGTAGATGAGTGTGAGTTCTGAGTTAAGAGAAGGCTCCCTAAATACATTTGCAATTTATTTAGCCAAAGTTATGCAAAATAATTTATTTACAAAATTCATAAAGCTATATCTTATTATGCTAAAAAAATGGGAAATAAAGATTCACGTAATTAACAAAAATCTTTACTATTATAAAAAAATATTATAAATCGATTATTACTAATGACAATTACAAATCCTTACAATATTGTCAAATGATAGGTTAAAAATGTAAAGAACTCAGATATTATTTTATTTCTATAAGAGTACAAAAACGTGAGAGTACAAAAACGTGAGTACAATGAGTATCATATATCATACATATACTAGAAGGGTCAATTACTTGAAATAAGTAACAAATTTTTAAGTCATCAAATAAACTATTAATCAATAATCAAAATTATGACGTTGAAAAATAAGCATCTTTTATTGATTTCAACAAAATTATTAATTTTGATTATATTTGTACATCATAATTTATTGTAAATATAAAAAGCTTAATTTGATCAATATAAAAAACAGTAACGAAAATGAAAATAGTTGAACATTTAACTAAATATTTAAAATAATCATAATATACATAAAAACTTATAGTAGTATATGATAATTATTATATTCAATATAGGAATTGTATATTATAATAATCTTTTTTTATGCAAATTCAAAACTTAACTCAATAATAGCCAAAAATATAATTAATATTTTTTTTCATAGTTTTTTAAAAATATTTTTAAAAAGCACAGTGCGTATGTGAATTATAATTCCAGTTCTAAACTAGAGTTTAGTTCATATTTTTCTTGAAACTTTGAATCGAGCACTAAATATAAATCATTTGAAAATTAATAATTTTACTGCAAGCATGTTAAAATATTAGAAGTTAGCTTTTCAGTATATTTACCAGCAATTTCAATTAATCAATGACAGAAAATATTCGTAAGACTATTCTACACTTTAGGACTAAGCAGCGTGACGACATGGCTTTTATTTGTAAACTTATTCGCGATTTGCCTACGTTCCCCTAGTCAGAAATTCACAAGAAAAAATTTGGATGAAAAGCGCTTATTCAAATAGTATTATCTCTGGTTCTACTTGTCACACAAAAAAAAAATAAAAAAAAGTAGATTAAAGTGTACAAAATTTTATTCTATTTTTATCCTCTTTTAAAATATGTAAAAATTTCAAATTAAAAAGAATTTATTTAATTGTATATTTTTCAATAATTACTAAAAAATTCAAACATAAATGAAGAGACTTTCTGATGCTTTTTAATAAAGTTATAAGCAATTGAAACATCAAAATTTAAAATTTGATTAACAATTACGTTTGATATATTATTATACACACTATCATCATTTTCCTTAAATAATTTTTCAATACCTAAGTAATCTTTATTTCGTCATTTTTTAGCGAAAAATTTGAAACAACTTTTTTTTATTTATTTAATGGGCTATTTTTTTAATCGGATCTATTGATAGAAAACATTTATTTTTCATCAAAATGTCACTTATGTAAGTTTTTACTTAACACGGCAGAATAGTCATTATTGGTCTATCCAGAACCCTCATTGGGTACGTCATGTTGATAATCAGCACACCTTTTTTTCTCCCTTTATTCTCTTTCCCTCTTTTTTTTACTCCCTCCATCTTTTCTCTCGTGTACTATGAAATTCATAGGTACATGGACGCTACGAAAGTCAGTGCTTCCCTTACAAAACTCGTAACATTAATACATTATGCCTAACTTCAATGCTCAAATCTATAGACGTGACTTGAGTATTGAGGTTCGAATTTGCAGTCAAGACTCAATCTTCAAACATCATTTTACTCATACGCCACGAGAAAAATAAGGATAAAATGATGTTTGAGGATTGAGTGTTGATCATAAATTTGAGCCTGAGTTTAACTTAAAACTCAAGTATCGTTACATGAGCAGCTATTACTTCAATTGAGTATTATCATACGAATACAAATCATAATAGGATCTATATAAGGATATTTTCACGTTTTATTAAAAACCTAATGGAAAGTATAGGTTTTGTGTTGATTTTCGAGACGTAAATATAGTCACTAAACCTGATGCTCATCCGTTGCAGAGTATGGACTCTATTTTGGATGAATTAAGAAAAGCGAGATATATTGCTAAAATACATCTAGAGTGAGCGTATTTCCAGGTAATGTTGAGCAAAGAGAGTCATAAATACACAGCATTTGCAGTGTCTGGATTTTGGTCATTTATATTCAAATGTCTCTCATTTGACCTAACTAACGAACCAATGACCTTTAAAAGGCTTGTTGACGCCTTATTTGGTTTAAAATTCGAGCCACGTGTCTATGGATATTAAAATGATATCATCATCGTGACAGAAACATTTGAAAAACATTTAAAGTGAGTTGAGATCGTGTTAAAGAGATTAGTAAGTGCAAGTCTAGTCGTAAACAATGAAAAGTGTGAATTTGGTTGTTTGAATGTAACTATCTAGGATACAAACTAGATAGAGATGGATCGGGAACCGATCCAGAAAGAATATCACCAGTACTTAATTATCCTGCTCCTAAAAATATTAAACAATTAAGACGTTTCTTGGGAATGGTAGGTTTGTATTCGAGATTTCCAGAAAACGAGTCAGAGATAGAAATTCCTTTGGTAAAGCTATTTCATAAAGGTCAAACCTGGATCGGAGGTGAGAATCAAGACAAACTTTCAAGAATCTTAAAAGAGCTCTCACTTAAGCACCAGTGTTAGCAAGACCAGATTTCAGTAAGCTATTTTCGGTACAGCTGTGCTCACCCAAGATAGTAAAGAGCAACATTTTATATCAGTCGAGTCTTAAGTAAAGAGAAAACTTATACAGTGACAGAGAAAGAGGGTCTTACATTACTATGGGCAATAAAGAAGTTGAGACTTTATCGAGATAGGTATCACTTCACAGTATACACCGACCGCAGCGCTCTCAAGTAACTCAGAAACCTTAACCATCCAACTAGTAGGCTTACTCATTAGATTTTAGAGTTACAGCAATTGGACTCCGAGACTATACACAGAAAATATGTTCTAAATCATGTCCCAGATGCTTCATCGAGAAGTTTTGAAATAAAAAATAAAGAGGTGGCTGATTTTACTACTATTGAAGATCCATGGTATCTATCGAGAGTATAGGAAGTAAAACATTTTCCTAAAAAGTTTCCAAATTAGGAATTAGAAGATGATTTATTGTATTACTTTAAAAGAGATAGATTGCTAGATTTAGTAACTTTCCAAGTAGAAGGCTGGAGATTAGTTATGTCAACAGAATATCGAGAGAAAGTGATAAGTGATGTCCATAGAGAAGCTTTATCAGGACACTCACGGTGCTTTGGAGTAAATTTAAATAAAAATTTAATGTCACTTCAAAATTCCTTTTGAGAATGATTTTTAGGCCCATTACGAACATTAAGGCATTATTTTTAAAATCGGTTTACATAGCCGATTTTGAGAAAAATAGATGAGAATGAAAAAAAAAATTCAATACCTAACAATTTTATTTTATTTATAAAAAAATGCTCAAAAGTGATCGGAACGTAGGTATAATAGTAAAAATATAACAAAATTGAAAAATATTTGCCTCATGTGATGGAACTATTTGGCTCAAATATTAAAAGTAATGTCGAAAAATAATTCTATAGCTACTTACGTATAGATACATAGTATTCAGAGAATTTAAATATTTACATCGATGCCATCTTTTAATATATTCTTTAATTTGTCGTAGTCAAAATCATATATCAAATTTCGAGCAATTCAGTCGTAATTTGAAATTTGCTTAACTAACACGGTAAGGTCTCCACCTCTAGGAAGCAGATTTGGCTGATACTGCAGGTTATGATTATTTGATTAAAAAATGAGTCTGGGTTCTTTCTTTTCGTCTAATGAACCCAGAGACTAAGATAAAGCCATTTTTTAAAAATAAAGTAAAAAGAAGCGCTTATAAAAACTTAATTAACCAAAAAACTAAAACTCTCACAGAAAAATATAAAGAAGATGAAAGAGACTATAGGTTTAATACTTTGATTTGAGCTCTATTACATCAGAAAGTCTTGCCTAGTTAAAAAGTTATAGGTGATCAAAATATGCTAATTAAATAGCGTGAAAAATTATCATGTGTTAAATGCTAAAAATTTAAGAAAATATATAGTAATATTTAATTTAGCATGGCTTCTGAACCACAAAAACTTTTCTAACACAATAAGTGTTTAACTTGTACTTTTTTTATCTTCCATGCACTATTTTGTAAGAGTTTTAGTTTTTTGGTTATTAAAGTTCTTATAAGCACTTCTAGTTATTATATTTTTGAAAAAAATAACTTAATCTTTGTGTCTGGGCTAATTAAAGGAAAAGAAACAACACGGATTCATTCTTTTTCATCAAAGTATCATAACCTGTAGTATCAGCCAAATCTGTTTCCTAGAGGCGTGGAAACCTCTTCTTATTAGTTGTGCAGGTTTCAAATTACTACTTAAAGTGTATATTATAAATTGTCATCGATGTGAATATTTACATTCTTCAAATGCTATGTATCTATACGTTAATATCCTAATTAATACGTTAATATATAAATATTTTCTGACATTCATTTTAATATTTGAGCTCAATAGCTACATAACATAAGGCAGATATTCTTCAATTTTATTATATTTTTTAGTTATATACGTAACTTGGGAGTACGAAGGATGAATACAGGCGAGACTAAAGTGTTTGTCGCTTGAGTAGCAGTTGGTCGAGGGCACGCGAAGCGCGCCCGAGACTGACTGCTGCTCAAGCGACAAGCACTTTAGTCGAGCCTGGATTCAGAATCCTTCGTACTCCCAAGTTACGTAGATAAGTTTATGTCGTTGGTAGGCCGTATGAGGAACTATAAAAATGATTTTTTAAAATTAATGATATATGTTTTATTAAAAAAAAGTAAATAATGTCATTATTTACTTATTTATTTTACTTATTAACTGTTTAACTTTGAAAATTTGTTCAAACAAAACATTCTGTAAAGTTAAGATTTTATATGAATTTGTATGAACATTGACATATCTAACGACATTCTTTTGTTTTCACTAACCTACGAATCGATGTCACTCGCGTCATATACGGCCATGCTATGTGATATCTCGATCTGTCAATACTCCCTTAAAGAGTATAGAGCTGTCAATACTCCCTAAGGGAGTATTGACAGAGAGAATATCGTCGAGATATTAGCATGAACGTATGCAATGCCTATACAAATTTAGCGTGGTCTATAGGTATTCCACCGAATACGGCCTACGACGACATAAACTATTATACCTACGTTCCAAACATTTTTGAGCATTTTTTTTTTATAAATAAAATAAAATTTTTTGGTTTTGAATATTTTTTTCATTCTTACCTATTTTTCTCCAAATCGGTCATGTAAAACGATTTTAAAAATGATGCCTAAATGTTTGTAATGGGTTTAGAAATCATTTCCAGAAGAAATTTTGAAGTGACATTAAATTTTTATTTAAACTTTCTCTGGAGCATCGTGCACTTTCATATTGAGAAAACTTATGATCGAGTGATTAGAGAATATTATTGGCTAGGAGCATGATACGATATAAACTCATACATACAATAGTGTCCAGAGTGTCAGAAATTGATGGTCATGTGAACAGGTGCTCAAAGTTTGATGGGAAAAAGAATTGTCGAGAGACCATGGGCTGTAATAGCAACTGATTGCATGTAGTTTCTCAAGAGTAAAAACCAGTATAAATATATACTAGTGTTCTGCAATTCATTCACTTGCTGGATAGAGTTGAAACCATTGAGAGCTGCAAATAAGAAAGGAGTATTGAGAGTATTTTAAGAGTTGATATTATTCAGGTGGAAAACTCTTGATTATTTACTTACTGATAATGGTCAAAGAGTGATTTAGAGGAATATGGTGTAAAACATGTGACTACCCTACTATATCACCCCCAGGCCAACCTATTCGAGAGAACGAATAGAACTTTAAGGACTATGATTTCGATCTTTGTTGGATCAGATCATCAAGACTGGGACAATCATCTCCATGAGTTTGGACATGCTGTTGATACAGCCACTCAAGCTTCAACAAAAATATCAACAGCATTCCTAAATTATGGTCATGATTCTGCACCAGTGAAGAATTTACGAAGAGAAATCAAGAGCAGAAAACCTAAGTTAAAATTAGATCCAGAAATCTGGAAAGACAGATTAAAGAGATTATATGTTTTGAGGGGCTCAGTAGCTAGATATATCGATGATGCTCAAAATAAACAGGCTAAAAGATACGACTATAATAAAAGAGACGTAAGATTTAATGTAGGAGATAAAGTATTTAGAAGAGTACAGGTGTTATCAAAAGAAGTACAAGGCTTCTCTGCGAAGTTAACTCCTAAATTTGAAGATCCATTTTGTATAATCGAGGTGAAATCACTTTTAGTATATGTTTCAAAGATATAAAATAATCGTAGAAATGCGAAAGAACACGTTAGACTTAGAAACTGCTTAACCATAGTTATAGCTTATTTTATGTAGAATATAAGAAAAATTTTTTTAATACGATTAGATTTATTCCTAAGTATGAATAAGTTAAATTTATGTAACCTCCGAAGCCTTTTTTTAATGTGATGAACAACATTTTTATAATTCATCGATGTTTTTTGCCATCAAAATAAATCAATAATAATAATTTGAACACACCATTTCAAAAGTCTTATTTTAAGCTTTCATTATGTACTTTGATAAAATAAGAAAATTGTTTTTTAGTTGGTAAACTTAGTTTAGTTGGTATAACTTGAATGCGCATGATGAAATTTTGCAATTTATTGTTTAATTGTAATTTTTTTATTTTTTCAATAACTAAGACTTTGTTATCAATTTTTTAACAAACAACGTTATTTAAAACAAGAGAAAAAAACCTAATAAATTCCATATTTAGATTATAAATTTAGCAAGTATAGGTATCAAAAATTGCGTCAAAAATATTTCTTTGTTGTGAGTAAAAATTAAATGTAATTGCCGAAGCCTCCATGGAACAAAAGCGGTTGATTTTTTTTTAATCAAACCACCGCCAGAAAAGGTACTTTTATTTAAAGAAATTCTTATTGTTTAGATATTTACATAATTAATATTGGTTTTAAGAATTGAGAAAACATTCAATTTTGTAACCTCCAAACACATACGGACTCGGTATATAGGTAAACACTACACAATACACTCGCGGTACGCGATAAACCGCGGAACCGGAAAACGATGCGGAACAGTAAAAACATATGCTTGAGAGTAGAAAACGTCGGCAAAGATGAAAGCGAGTCGTGACGGATATAAACAATCGATACCGAAATCGATTTATATGAGATAAAAGGAGACAACGGTATAGAGAAAAGGAAAGCAAATAGAGTCGCGAGTAAGGAGACTATAGGATTACGAAGATCCACACAAAGAGGAGAGTGCGAGAATAGGATTATACATTCTACACATGTCTAATCTTATTACTGGACTATCTATGTGAAGATTCAAAGATGTGTAGAGATAAAATATATTAGTATGAGTATAGTATATGAAAATACGTAAAGTTGAAAGGGAGAGTGATGAAAGATTAGAGAATCGAGCGTTAGAGAGAGATAAAGATGGGATATATATATATATATATATATAATATATAGTGTATTTATATAGAACATTTTACATCAATATGCACAGTGGAATAATAAAATTCCTAAAAGTCTTGGAATATGTTCCTTTCGAAAACCCTAATTTATTATGCGTTTTCACTGGATAACTATTGACTTTTAGAGACTTTAGAATATTATTCTATAAATGAAATATGTCAAATATACACGAATATATGCAAATTGCGATATACAAATTTTCAACCTATTTGATTAATTGAAAAAAATACTCTCCAATATATCCAACGATTACATATGATTTGGGAAAAGAAATGCAGTCGACTTACATAACTTTCTATATTAGCTACAAAGTACACGTATCTCACTCTATGTAAATAAAGTTTGATTAAATGAATATTGACTTGTTTTATTTGATTTCCTAGTAGCATCTATAGTGTGAGCAATCCCGTTTATTTTCGAGTTTAAAAACTCAAATAATAAAACGGAGCAGGAAGTTTTTTATGTAGAAAAGTTTCTCAACGAAACATATAATGCCTTCTGTGAGGTGCGAGATTCTTTGAATACATACGCACTAGACAAAATGTCGTAAATGTGAATAACTCGTGCACCGCTTCTGAGATTGGACTTACGACTTAAACATATCGATGAAGTGATTGCCATTGCCTCTAGAACAAGACACCAATCTCGTTTCCGTTTGTGGTTACGATCAATAGAACAAAGATAAGTGATTATTACATGCTTTTATTAAGCTTGCTTTCACGTCTGTCTGTCTGTCTGTCTGTAATCAAATCTTGCACGCTCGATTTGAGGCACTTTCTATCGATGGAAATTTCTGAAATTTTACACAGACTTTGGTCTCCGATGACAATGCAATAATCCGTTGTCAGGTCAGCGATGACAGGTATGCAAAGTCATCTCCGAGGAAGTTTAATTGGGGAGGCTATCTTTGGGTGGAGGCGAGTTGATAGAATGTTGTTGAGTTGATAGTTGTAAAATATGCATAGGAGATAGGGGCATGCATAGAGGATCGGCGAATGTATAGGGGAAAATATAGAGGATAGGAGAATCATAGGAGATGGGAGAATATATAGGGGGTAGGGTAGTATATAGGGGGTAGGGAAATAAATAGGGGGTAGGGGTATATAGGAGATAGGGGAATGTATAAGGGGTAGGGGAATGTATAGAAAACACAATTAAATACAAGCTTTTAAAAAAAAAATAACTTAGAAAATTTAATTTTAATTGAAAAGTATAAAATAAAAAATTTAAAAAAAAACATTTTAAAAACACGCTTTTATAATGGAGAAAATACACTAAAAAGTATTAAATAAATTAATTTACTTCCTTGAAATTACTTTTATACAGTTTATTGCGATAATTAAAAGAAAATTTTACAACAAAAATTTAAAAATAAAAGTGAGGGCACTGAATTGGATTTACTAAAATTAGCGCCCACACTTTTCTTTTTGAATATTTGTTGTAAAATTTTCTTTCAATTATCGCAATGAACTGTATAAAAATAATTTCAAGGAAGTAAATTAATTTATTTAATACTTTTTTGTGTATTTTCTCCAGTATAAAAGCGTGTTTTTGAAATATTTTTATTTTTTTTCATTTTTTTTTATTGTCTATGTTTGTTCTCAGACTATCGTTATTATTACTTGTTAGCAAGTTGTTCGTACAAGGCTTAAATAATTGTATTTTTTTCATCAATATTGTAATCCTGTCGACTTTCATAATGACTGGCACGGACGAAAGAGTTGCGTATATTTTGCTCAGATTCGATTGACTCAAATAACAACATTATTTTACAATTACGAAGAGTTACATGACGAATTGGCTTAAATGCGACTTAATGACGAGCATCTTGCTGATCTAGCGGAGATACAAGACAAATATTACAAAATCGCGACTTTTGTTAATAATATGCGAAGAAAAGAGAGTTCACAATCGAATGACACTTCTCAATCTATAAATAGTTCAACTGTTTTGAAAAAACAAAAGCTTATGAAATTACCAATCGCTCAACTCCCAAAATTCGACGATGATCTCGAAAAATGGCTTTTCTTTAAAAATATATTTTTGACAATGATTGACACTCATACCGATATCGATGATATAGTTAAGTTTTTATATTTAAGGAATTCATCAGAGGTAGAAGCATTGAACAAATTAGAGATCCATGACGCGAGCGCCTATAACTACAAAAATGCGTGGAAACTCTTGCTCTATTCCTATGAAAAAAAAACGAATTCTTGAGTTAAGACATATTGTCAAGGGCAACATTTAATGATTTATCTAGACTTATTGATGGTGTTAAACAACACTTAAAAATGTTGGAATCGTTGGAAACACTTCTTAACGCAAGAATGACCATTCGAGTTTTGGAACGAGCTTTACCGATGGAGATTCGCGAAAAGTGGGAGGAATTGTTGAATTTAGACTTTAAATTTATTAACGGGACTGCCTTTAAACTTTGCATTTTCGAGCAAGAAAATAAGCGCAATCGGATCGACATCCGTGTGAAGAGACGCATTAATTATGGACGCAGTACTTCAAAGCTTAGGGGAAGCGAATCCGGTTCGCGAGTGTCGGTCACAACCGCTTCAAATACATGCATCAATTGTGATGAGACTCACCCACTGTATAAATGTAAAAGCTTTGGAGAATTAACAGTCGATCAACGGTGAAACGTAGTTAGATTAAAAGGCTGTGCCGAAATTTTCTTCGCGCGCATCAGGAGGTGTTTAATAGTTCATGATGCAAGCGATGCAATAAGTTTCACCATACTCTTTTACACCCCACGAGAAGAAGTATAGAAGGTTTAACTTATGTCACAGCAGCAAATAGATTAGAATCAAAGAATGAACCGACTGAACCTAAAATGCTTTCTTGACTAAACCAGCTTTCGTTGAGCACCTTGGTGGGCACATTGAAGGTGCAATTAATGATGAGCGCCGTTGTACGTATTTGCGACGGTAGAAGAAATTTTGTTTAAGCGTGCTTTGCTTGACACGTGTTTAACCGCTCATCTTATTACAGAGAAGCTAGCGCAATCATTAAAACTTCGAACGCGTGCGTGTTCTATACCTATTAGCGCCATCAACACAACACGTTCCTTTTCTAAGCACATAATTGAAATAAGTATTTGGTCGTTATCAGCGATTTCCAAGGAACCTAAAAACAATGTTTGATAGTGGAAAGTATTGCGAAATCCGTACCGGATGAGATGTTTTCACTCGAATCTATCAACATCCCGGCCAATGTGCGTCTGGGCAATCTGCAATTTCATGTATCGCGACCCCTAGACTTTTTAATCGGCTCCGGGACAACCTTGTCTTTGTTGTTAGTCGGTTGAATTGATTTTTTACGTGATGATAGCGATTTATTCATACAGAAAACTCAGCTCAGCTGAGTGATCGCTGAAGGAATCAATAACGATAAAGAGAGACAAAGGGTGTCATGTAAAGTGTTAGGATTGACTAAACAAATGGAAAGATTTTGGGCGATCGAAGAGTGTGAAGCGACTTCATGCAAGTCGATGGAAGAAGATTTGTACGAATTACATTATGTCGAAACTACGCAGCGGGATTTAAATGGACGTTACATAATTCGTTTTCCCTTTTGTGCGGAGCATTCAGATCTGGGTAATTCTCGATCGCAAGCGGCACGTCGTTTACATTCACTTAAAAAACGGTTGAATTTAAATCCAGCCCTTAAGCCCCAGAGGTCTAGTAACTGACTTCAGGTGGCTTCTACGTGATTACACGTATCTCGATCTAAGTTGAACAAAAAAGACAACTTGAGGATTACCCGGGGTAGTGAGCGAGGGTAGTAAGACTATCCTGGCTGTTCACCGTTAAGCTTAGAACACAGTATATATAATTGCACGTTACTGTAAATTAGGCAGCATGGAGAATTTATCCGTTGAATTAATTGTGAATCGTACCCTTCTTTTTTTATCTTCTTACGTGTCTAGTACATTTTGGTCCTCCAATCCATGTGATCTAACGTAATTACAGGATGAAATAAGTGCATCCAGAGATTTCTCCGTGCTCAGAGGATTGCTCATGGGTACGTTGTGATTTATAGTATACATTAGCCTTGGTCTGATTAGGCTTAGCTCACAATCTATGTGAAAAAAGCCGTGCGTTGCACCTCGAATTTCGGGATTGTTCGTGTTTAAGGAGCAACTGCGATGAATTAAACCAAGCCCGTACGCAATAGCGTTTTCCACATTGTATGAAAAAATAATGTACAATTAATGTGAAATTAAGAGCAATTGTTGTTTATTTATCTCAGATAACCGCCAGTGTTAAGGCTCTTAGAAAATTATTTTCTTTTCTATTGTTTTTTTTGTATATTTCTATTTTTTCAAAAAAATGTATGATAATTTAGTTTAAAATATAAATATAAGAGTGAATATTTCAGAAAAACCTTTGAGCCTGAATTTTGGCTTCCTCAAACACCCAGCGCTCCTAACTTAACCTTAGAAAGAAAGCTGATCACAACTTTTTCCTAAAAGTTATTACGAACAAAAATTCAAACAAAACACAATGCGTGCTAAATCCGCTTATGGTATTCGTTTTTAGAAATCTCCAAGCTTTTACGTGGCGCATCAATCAAATTCTTTATTATCAATACTACACATTCACACAAACGCATACACACATTCACATATACGCATACACACGCACACGCATGAGCACGCATGTATGCGTGTGTTTGTTTCTCAATAACCGGCAAGTTCTTCAGTTCCTATACATTCTACTTATTTCGCATTTATATCAAATGAAATTAAATATTAGTGGTATTAATGATGATTCAATATTATCCCACCATCTAAGTATATTCTTTGAATTATTTAAGCTTTTTTTTTATTTAATATCCGTGAAGTATCTTGTTTTGCTGATGTACAGTTGTCACTAATTTTTTTTTCAATTATCATTAGTTGAGTGCCTAATATTAATGATACATTATTATACGTAGAGTGCGTAGTTTTAATTTGATATTGATTTTTAAGAATACAGATTTTTTGTGGTGAATTTACCTAACATGTATCGAAAAATGGAGTAAGATACGCATATCCTATGTGTCATTTTGCGGCACGCCGTAAGTTACGCACTTATTGTATCGTGAAATACTACTCTTATAGATATGAATATTTGCTTATCTTTGGTTTTAGGGCACCTACCAGGCCTTACAAAAGCTTAAATCAGAGCTTTATTTATTTACTCAAAAATAGTTATATTAAGAAAACCATTATAAGGTTCCCAAGATACTAAATAAAATTGTGTGTGGATAACGTAGGTAAAATGCATAAAAATGGGGCTGAAAATGGTCTGTAAACTGCTGTACCATTTTTATAGATCTGAAAAAATTCACGGTGATAGTTTTCTTATAAAGCTGATTCCATTTCAAATCAAACAGCCTCTATACACTCAAGTCACCAGTCACTGCACTGATGGAGTATGTTATTCTACTCTGAAAATAAGGAGACACGTATTTTTTCTTTTTGCTGAAATATCAAAATTGCATAAGATATGCACATTTGAAAATTGCATACAAAAACTAAATGTTCAAACTGAAAAAGATGACAATAAATTTAGAGGGTTATCGTTTTACCAATTTTTAATAAATTTTGATAATCCTTTTTTTGTTTCATTCTGTTTTGAGCCCTCTTTAATTCAGTGCAAGAAATTTAAAATGAAAACTAGAAAATGACTCAGATATATGTATTTTACCAAAAAATGCACTTTTTATGCACATGCATTTTTCTCAAGAAGGCCATCTTTTTTTTTGCTGAAATTTTTTTAGCTGATAGAGGACTAAATTACCTATCTACTGGTACCTGTTTAATCCCGTATTTCTTGTTTGGTGCAAAAAAACAATTCACAAATTTTATTGTTGAAAAATGCTCGTATACACGTCCGGAAGTCTTAAGCAATCTACATTCAAACGCTGTCACATGCTTCGCACATCATTTGTATACATTTGTATGTATGTTTGTACTATCAATAGTGATATATATATGTATATATATATGTTTATATATATATATATATATATATATATATATATATATATGTGTGTGTGTGTGTGTGTGTGTGTGTGTGTGTGCGTGCGTGCGTGCGTGCGTGCGTGCGTGCGTGCGTGCGTGTGTGCGTGTGTGTGTGTGTGTGTGTGTGTGTGTGTGTGTGTGTGTGTGTGTGTGTGTGTGTGTGTGTGTGTGTGTGTGTGTGTGTGTGTGCATATATATGTAAATTCGTAATATAAAAATAAATAGTTAAAAATGAAAAAAAATAATTCAATTCGTGTACATCTATATTATGTATGTTTCGATGTACAAACAATAGGAGGCCAACTCGCTGACAAAAACATCGCGTAACCAAAACAGCATATTGGAACTGTTATATAAAAGCTAGTTATTCTTAAAACTGATTTGAAAGGTACTTCTTAGGCTTGTGAAAAAGTAAACAAAACTGTGCAATTACAATGTCCGAAATTTACTCTTCTAAAAGAATTTTATGTCCCGATTTTTTTCAAATGCATAAGAAGGTAGTTTATAAGAGCAGTAACTTACGTTTTAGACCGTTGGAAGATTTAGCCATTGATTCGGCACGACTTTATCCAGATTTAAAGATACTGCCATCTACTAATGTATGCACGAATTGTTATGAATGCATATAAAAAATCATTTTAAGTGATCTTAAGTCTACATCTGAAGAAGAAATCACTGAACTTTTCAGTGGAAAAGATAATAATTTTATTTCAAAGACACCCGAACGAATAGAGAAATTAAATGAGAGTTTTAATACAGTTATACCTGGATGCGTCTTACCCCTAATAGAGGAAACCTGTAATACCTACAAATTTAAGAGAAAATTACGCGCCAAATTAATGGCTAAATCTTCCAACGGTCTAAAACGTAAGTTACTGCTCTTGTAAACTATCTTCTTATGCATTTAAAAAAAATTGGGATATCAAATTGATTAGAAGAGTAAATTTCGGACATTGCAATTGCACAGTTTTGTTTACTTTTTCATAAGCCCGAGAAGTATCTTTCAAATCAGTCGTAAGAATATCCAGCTTCTATATAACAGAGGGAATCGCATGTTAAATTTCAAAATTCTCAAAGTCCCGTGAGGATTTTTGAAATATAAAATATTGGTGAGAAAAAAGAGTGGGATAACAATAGAAACTACCACACACCCGCTGAGTGTGCAGGATACTAAAACAAGGACGGTACTATCAAAGCGGTTATTTTCAGATTTGGCAACGTCGCAATCCTCAAAAGTCCGTAGCGATATAAATGTATATATATATATATATATATCTTACTATTATATAAAAGGACAGCGTTTGTTTGAATGTTCTCAATTATCTCAAAAACTACTGAATCGATCGTTTTCAAATTTTAAATTTAAATTCTTTATAATGTGACGAGTGTCATAGGCTATATAAATAATTACTTTTTTAATCAATAATTGCAATAAAATAATTATAGACCTAGATCTTAACGCGTAGGGAATAGGGACTACTTTTTTTCGGCGTTCTGCGGTCAACACGCTCTATCCTTGCTACTTTCCTTGGTTGTCCAATAGGTGGCGACCGATTTTGTCTTTCACTTTATTAAACTGGTACGGTAGAAATACTTATACACCTATGATATTCCGTAACTTCAACACAATAAATTTTTATTGCATATTCTCTAATCACAGAGTAATATTACCTCGGATTATTTAATGAAATATTTTCTTTTTCCATTAGGCAGAATAAAAAATTAGACAATTTTTTTAACTTTAGAAAAAATTTTATATCTTCAATTTAAATATATTTTTTGACTTATTGGTACTATATTGAACATATATCGAAAAATAAAAAAAAAATTCAATGCTTATTTTTCCTACAAAAAAAAATTATTTTAAATGAAAATTCATTCTATTATTACATGGTTCACAAACAAAAAATGTTGTGTATTCCGAAGTTTTGTAAGAGTACGATTTAATAAATAATAGTTTTTAAGATTCTATTTCTATACCTACCGACTTCTGCCCAACTATTGCGCGGGCGAAGCCAAGACGGGGATGCTAGTATATATATATATATATATATATATATATATATATATATATATATATATATATATATATATATAGGTTAATCCACGTCAAACGGATAATGGCTCTGTCCAAAATTGTAGATCACCAAAAAAATCGTGTATGGGCTCAAAATTTTCGTCTTACACTCTACTTTCTTTTGCAATGTGGCGATTTTGAAAAATCCAAAATGGCGGCTCCAATATGGCGGCTCAAACCCAGAGATTTCATAAGAAATTTTCGAAAATTGATTTTAATTCATTCAAATGTGATTATACGTATTTTCTTATAACAGAAATCGATTCAACGTTCACTTTTACATAGGAATATAGTATTGCACTCAAAAAAAATTTACAATGTCATCGGAAGGTCATATCGGGAAATAATAGTTATTTCTCAAATTACTCATTGATCAATGTTGATGAGTAAGGAAATAAAGATACTGATAGGTAACTTGAGCCACTGAATCCAAATCTGATACCCGCTTAACCCTACTAGTCTCCATCAAGGTCATTTAAAGGTCAACTCGCGAATATCTTTTATTATTTGATGAAATTAGGACACTTTCAAGTTTTACGTGTCACTGAATCCGAATCCGGGGTCTGTTGGAGTGTCAAACGACATAATGACGTAAAAATTAATTAAATATTGACTAACAGAAAATTTTTACTCTCCAAGAAACCACAGTTTGGAACGAATTTTTCTGTAATTACTTCATTTGACACTCCAACGGGCCTCAAATTCGGATCCAGCATCACGTAAAACTTATAGGTGTCTTAATCTTATCAAATAATAAAAGATATTCGCGATTTGACCTTCAAATGACCTTGATGGAGACTAGTGGGGTTAAGCGGATATCAGATTTGGATTCAGTGGCTCGAGATACCTATTAGGATCTTTATTTTCTTACTAATGAACATTGATCAATGAGTAATTCCAGAAATAACTATTATTTCCCGATATGACCTTCCGATGACATTGTAAATTTTTTTTACCTCGAGTGCAATACTATATTCCTATGTAAAATTGAACACTGAATTGATTTCTGTTATAAGAAAATACGTATAATCACATTTGAATGAATTAAAATCAATTTTCGAAAATTTTTTATGAAATCTCTAGGTTTGAGCCGCCATATTGGAGCCGCCATTTTGGATTTTTCAAAATCACCACATTGCAAAAGAAAAAAGAGTGTAAGATGAAAATTTTGAGCCCATACACGATATTTTTGGTGATCTACAATTTTGGATAGAGCCATTATCCGTTTGATAGTATATATATATATACATACAAATGTATACAAATGATGAGCGAAGCATGCGGCAGCGTTTGAATATAGATTGCATAAGACTTCCGAACGTGTATACAAGCATTTTTCAACAATAAAATTTTTTAATTGTTTTCTCGCTCCAAACGAAAAAATACGGCATGAAACAGGTACTATTAGAAAGGTGATTTGGTCCTCTATTAGCTGAAAAAATTTCAGCAAAAAAAAAATGGCCTTTTTGAGAAAAATGCATGTGCATAAAAAGTGCATTTTTTGGTAAAATGCATATATCTCACCAGGAGAGGCTATGAGCTTCGGGTCACAGATCTTGATGAAACTTTGGGATATGTTTTCAGGTACGCAAATATGATTAAAGCCAGAGCGGTATGGTCTAAAGCTTCGAAAACTGAAATTATAGACGTTTCTAATCTTATTTTAAGAAAAATGTAAAAAAATGCTCCCAATTGAAGTGTAAATAATTCAGTCTAGAAATGTCTTTAATAAATCAACAGAAACTCAAATAAAAGTAGAGAAAGAAAGCTTTAATTTGCCGTTTTAAGAATTAAGAAATAATAATTAGAACCTGAGATATGTTTGTTCAAAGTTAAGCAGCAAGAAAGTACCAAAAATCACTGTCCTTCAGAATTTAGATGATTTTTGGTACTTTCTTGCTGCTTAACTTTGAACAAACATATTTAGTCTAAAAATGTCTTTAATAAATTAACAGAAAATAAATTAAAAGTAGAGAAAGAAAGCTTTAATTTGCCATTTTAAGAATTGAGAAATAATAATTGGAACCAGAGATATGTTTGTTCAAAGTTAAGCAGCAAGAAAGTACCAAAAATCACTGTCCTTCAGAATTTAGATGATTTTTGGGACGTTCTTGCTGCTTAACTTTGAACAAACATATCTCTGGTTCTAATTATTATTTCTCAATTCTTAAAACGGCAAATTAAAGCTTTCTTTCTCTACTTTTATTTGAGTTTCTGTTGATTTATTAAAGACATTTCTAGACTGAATTATTTACACTTCAATTGGGAGCATTTTTTTACATTTTTCTTAAAATAAGATTAGAAACGTCTATAATTTCAGTTTTCGAAGCTTTAGACCATACCGCTCTGGCTTTAATCATATTTGCGTACCTGAAAACATATCCCAAAGTTTCATCAAGATCTGTGACCCGAAGCTCATAGCCTCTCCTGGTCAGTCATTTCTTAGTTTTTTTTTAAATTTCTTGCACTGAATTAAAGAGAGCTCAAAACAGAATAAAACAAAAAAAGGATTACCAAAATTCATTGACAATTGGTAAAACGATAGCCCTCTAAAGTTATTATCAACTTTTTCAGTTTGAACTTTTAGTTTTTGTATGCAATTTTCAAATGTGCATATCCTATGCAATTTTGATATTACAGCAAAAAGAAAAAATACGTGTCTCCTTATTCTCAGAGTAGAATAACGTACTCTATCGGTGCAGTGATTGGTGACTTTATGTCAAAAACTTATAATTTAAAAAAAACATTATGTTAAATTAACTTCAACCGGAGATATCGTAAAAAAAACGGAAAGATACGTCCTAATTTTTTTTGAGGTTATAGTTCAATAAAAATCGCTAAAAATTTTGTTGTGGAGGTATTCTTTAGAACAGGGTATTTTTTATCTTTCAATCGTCGAAGGGGCAATTTCGACTTATTAAATTGGGTAGACCCTTTTGAAATTTGAAAAATTATTTAACATTTTAAGGTCATGTTAGTTGGGATTGCTTTGTATCGAAAAATTAATCCCACTATTTGAAAGTGAAGACTTTTTTATTTATTTTAAGGCATACCCAGACATTAAGTTGAGGTTCACACGGCCGTTAACAAATTTGTACAGAATATCATTAGCACAAAAGATATTTAATGGTTAAGAATTACAATTGTTTTATAAGGAGAAATTTTTACAAATAAACATTAAAGACTTCTAAGGAAAAAGGGCGCATCTTAAAGTCTCATTACGAGTGAATTTATTTTAAAATTTAACACTCTTATTAAAATAAATTGACGAAACTCTTTAAAACTTATACATAAATAATGTAAATTAATTAACAAATAATTAATGTATTTATTGATTGTAAAATGATGCCTGTGTTATAAGTTTGCAAAAAAAAACAAAATTTTTGATATACGTCCTTTTTCAATTAAATAGATTTCTGAGTTATAAAGAGGGGTAAAAAAATTTTTCTTCAATCAATATATTATTCAAAACCATTTGATGGTGCATAAAAATATATAAAAATGTCAGAAAATATATTCTTATTATTTTATAACACAATATATTTACCACTTCAATAAATATTATAACAAATAAATCATATTGCAATTGATTACTTGAAATGTTTACTGAAAAAGAGCGTAACTCGGAAAAAGCCTTTTTATTGTTTAATCTCGTGTAACATAGTACTATAATATTTTTTCTTTTAATATTTACACTACGAAATTAATACTACGAAACATGAAGAAAAAACGATACGCCCTTTTTCCTTAGAAGTCTTGAATTTATATCTATGAAGCATACCAGCCCGCATCCTCTTACAATTATTATAAAGTACATAAAATATTAAGTATTTGAACATAATTATTTATTATATTTATATTCTTTATTATTAATTAAATCTAATTTAAAAAGAAATTAAAAGTAACAATCTAATAGTAAAGAGATGCGAGAGCTTTGCAGCGCACTCAACACCTATACATACACACTCATCACACATATAAAACAAATGAATATGAAATATTATAATAAGGAAGGGGTCTCCCTCTCTCCACAGGACCAGCTAGAAATGAAAGCAATTGAAGAGAGAGAGAGGAGGAAGAAAGGAAGAAGAAATGGGAGAAGAAAATTAAAGAAGGCAATAAGCCTAATACATGTATTATGCGCGCGCTGTCCGCTGAAAGTGGGGACACTTTACTCGAGAGATCCGTCTGCATGCAGTCAGTCGAAAAAGCAGTGTCGTCTCAGGGCTCTTAGGAGCAAGACCTATCGCTCGCGTCTCTCTCATTTAAAGCGTTGACCACGAAAGCTCTGAGCGAAGCAATCTAAGTATCAATCACTACAGTGGACTTATATCATTACTGTAGTCATTGTTACTTAGATATAAAAAATGAATGCTTTCTCTTTATTTTTTCAGAATATAGATACTTTGTTTTAATTGAATTAAACTCTTTTTATTTGCGCTATTTTCCTTTCCTCTAATAAGTGGGATTCTGCCTTCTAAAATTAAATTCAATTATCTCATAAGACAAAAAAGGCAACGGACTTTACAACTATAAATTTAAGTTACACTTGTCTAAGCATTTCATTACAATGTCAATAGTTTTGTAATTTACGTTCTTATGTAAACCAAATCGTTTTTCACTGTTATTTTAGCTTCGCATTGTAAAATGAGCATGCCCAAAGCAAATGATCTATATCTTGGTATTATTGGTGGCCGCATGGATATTTTGTAGAGGGAACAATGCCTTTCGTAGCCAAAGATGACACGGAGCTGTAGTGGTCAGCTCTGAGATGATTAACCGTGACTATGGTGTGTCTGGGGAAATTTTTGTCTTTGAACCATGGATACTTGGAACTAGTGTTGTACTCGCCAAAATAATTTATTCCTTCGACTGTGCCAGTTGTTTGGTTGGATTTTGACGTGTTTTCATAGGCGATTATCTTTCATTCTTGTCTAAAATCTGAATATGGAACGGAGGTGTTATTTGGTAGACCGTGTGTGACCATTTTGACGTATTTATCCACAAGTTTATTTTCAGAAAGTCCCTTGGGCGCTGGAATCCACACAAATTGTAAAGGATGTTCGTGTGAACTACTAATGGAAATCCTATATATCTCATCCTTAGCCTTCACTATTTGGGGGTAATTCAAAACAGCAGGCTTATGGCTTTGTAGTACACTCTGTGAGTCTGAGAAAATTATGCGCTTAGTAAGTTTGGAGCATTCTACAAAATCCAGCGTGATGTTAATAGCTATCGCTTTAACAGTAGAAATTTAAGTATATCTGTTTGAGCTTGTGACTTTAATGAAATTGGCATCGTCTGTAAAATAGGCAGATCCAACCGATAGTGATCTCGTTATTTTGCTCTCATCTGTGAATATTTTGCGAATTGAATCGTCAGAGAAGCAGAAGTCGAAGATTTGGCCTGGATTTTTGGACTTCATGATTAATTTGCCTATACTAAAGTCTATATTAGGTTGATGATAAATGGCCTTGTAGGAGTGTGCATGAATTTCGTTATGTTGACTAGTATACAAAGCCTTGTTGGTTTCAATAAAAATTTTAGTTAAATATTAAGAAACGATTCTTTTCCTTTTACGTTTGCTTTTTTTATGTTTGGTGTAAAATTTATTAATATTTGTAAGGCTGAGTTACTCATATAAGAAAGAGCTTTGGCAATATAATTGCATCTGGAATAAAACGTACGGTCTTTCATCAAGGTCAACTTAGTTTCTGCAAGTATAACATTTTTGGGAGTAGACATTCGATATCCTATGACTTTTTTAAGTGCGGCGTATTGAACCTTTTCAATGGTCCCTGCCAGCGTCTTCGTTTTTGCATAGTAAATGAATAGTTCACAGTTTATTGTAGATCAAACATAACTCTTGAATAAAATTAGTAGAGTTTGAGGATTTGAAGCCCACCAGGTGTCACATAGATATTTTAGGATTCGATAAGCTTTCTAATATTTGGTTGAGACTGTTTCTACATGTTGGTTAAATGAGAATCGGTAGTAAAAAATGCCTCCAAGAAATCTAATTGATTCTACATATATGACTTTTTGTCTATTAAGAGATGAAGGTATCTCCAGGAAGAATTTTTTTTTCATTGGAGTGTAATAATTTAATTTTTTTAACACTTTAGGTTAATTCCAATTCTAGGAGATTGTTACGAATTATTTCGGTGGTCTTTTCTAGTTGCTTTTTTTGATCGAAGATGAGCTTGTATAAAGTAGAATGTGATCAGCAAACTATGAGGCATGAATAAATCTAGAAAGACCCCTGGTAATGTCTTTGGCATAGATGAGATATAGAAGAGGGCTCAATACATCTCCTTGTGTACCCCTTTATATGCATAGCGTGGGTGTTTCCAATCATATTCAGTGTAAATAATGCGTTTAGCAGTGAGATGTACAAATTTGAGTATGGTATGAGAGCAGCGTATTTCCTGAAGCTTAAGAAGTAAAATTTGCGGGCTGACGTTATCAAATGTACCATAGAAAGGCTGCTAAAGTATCCCAATCTTTAGTGAAACTATCTTCAACGTGAAGAAGGTTAATTAAGTTGTCGTACACTGCTAAAAAAACATGAAGTTAAACAAAAATTTAATACAGAACTGGAAGCTTGCTTCAAGTCCATACATGAAAATCAATAATTTTACCGTAATTTTAATGCAAAATTGCATACAAATTAATTTTACCGTAATTTTACTGTAAAATCGCATGAAATTCAAAATAAACATAAAAATCGAAACCATGAAATCTAGAGTTTATTATCGAAATGATATTATCATGTTCGCAGAACTATTGAAGTCTGTTTTAAACCATAAGCTTAGATAACTTACATGGGCAGGATGTCATGGCAATGGGTCTCAGGCCAGATTTATCTGGCTTATTAATAAAGTGGACGAAGAAATTTTGCCAATTGAAAAGATAGATATTTTTCAGGTGCATAGCATTGTGAATGTCTAGTAGTTCCAGTCTGTATCTTATTGAGATTATAGCAAGAGTAAAATAATCTCTTCCGTCCAATTGATAACCCGAATGTCTGTTCCTGGTTTCAGGAGCAATATTGAACTCGGGGAAATCAAAAAGATCATTGAAAATAGGATCTTTGTTGTCAGAAAATTCAGTAATGAGCTCGGTTGAATGATTAATTTGGGAGTAGAGAGCTATTTTGTTCAACATCAGCTCTGCTTAAGATCTGACTTGTGACTCGTCATGATTTGTTATTGATGTAACAGTAGAAGAATTGCAAATCTTTCTTGCTCTAACTATCAACATGTTCGTAAGTGTAATGTCAAAGATTATTGGAGTATGAATCCTCTATTATCTACTCCAATATTCAGAAAATACATGACCCGTAATAGATATCTCCAAATTTTACGTTTTATGCATTTTAAAAATAATAGGGACAATGCATCACCCTACAAGAACCACCCTCTGAGGAAAATTAAACCTGTAATAGATTTTCTAAATCAGAAATTTTTCTCTACTTTGCATCCTGGGAAAAACCTTTGCATTGATGAGAGTTTGATGCTGTGGAAAGGAAGATTGAAGTTCAAGCAATATTTACCCTTGAAAAGACACAGGTTTGGTATATAATTTTTTGAATTGGTTGACTGCGAGATTGGATTCCTACTACGAGTCATTATCTATACAGGAGCTGATATAGATTATGAAAAATTTGATTTCGGAATCTCTGCTAATTTTCTCCATGTCAAAGATACTGGTATGTGTGAGACCGTGAAGAAAACCAGAAAAGGAATGCCCAAGCTTGTCAGTAAATTGAACCGAGGTGAAATTGAAGTAGCCCATACCCATTCTTGGCTAGTAATAAAGTAGATGGACAAGAAAGAAGTTTACATGATAACAACAGTCCATGAAGTTAGTTACGCAAGTACAGGGAAGAAACATTGGAGTACTAATAAAGATATTATAAAACCAATATGTATAGTGGACTACAATAAAAATATCGAAGGGATTGACAACATAGACAGACAACTTTTATTGGCAGAAACGATTAGAAAATCTACTAAATGGTATCAAAAATTTTTTTTCACTCACTTGATTTTGTTCTGGTAAATTCTCATGCATTACATAAAATAAAAAGTACCACTGACAAAAAGATTTTTTATCCTCATTTTCGTTCAGAAGTGGTGAGAGGCTTACTGGGGATAAATTCTGATGACTTGCGTCATTCACGTCAGTCGAATGGCTCTCGACTTACTGGGAAACACTTCCCTAAGAAAATTGATCAAGGGAAAAAGAAAGAAGACAATTGCCGTTTATGTCTCATGAATAAAACCAGACGTCGCAACACTTATGAATGTAAAACTTGTCAAGTTGTTCTATGTATAGATCAGTGTTTTGAAACTTATCACACCAAAGAAGTCTTACCTTGGTCAAGCTGGAAAAAATTATAAAAAATAAAAGAAAGTCATAAAGTCAGATGTTATCGATAGATTCATATAGATCTTAGAAGAGCAATGTGAGAAAAATACAAAATAGACTTCTGACAAAATGAAAAAATGTATAAAAAATGAAAAAATGTATTTAAAAAAAATAGGAAAATATAAAAAATAAAAAAAAAAAATGAAAAAAGGAGCTACATTACACTCTACGTCCACGTCGTTAGCTCTGGGTAAAGCAGAAGGAGAGTAGAAGGCCTAAAAACTCCACATTTCTAAAAAGAAAGTACGAATCAAAACACATAAACTCTGAGATGGCCATATACCCAGAAGAATGAGTATAATTATGTCTATTTACAATCAAACAAGTGCCAGATTCAGATGTAGCACCTCGGGATACTCTTAGATATAATTTTTGTTCGAATATATATGATATTTTCTGTATTTGACCTTGAAGTGATCCTGTTTGACCTCAAATGACCATGATTATGAGCAGTTGTGACCGATCAGACTTCAGATTTGGATTCAGCACCTTACAAAACATTCGGATATCGTTTTATTTTGAATATCTATAATATTTTCTGCATTTAACCTTGAATTGACCTTGTTTGACCTCGAATGACCATAATCATGACCAGTTATGACTAATTAAACTCCAGATTTAGATGCAGCACATCTCAAAACCTGAGAATATGATTTTATTCCTATTTTACAAAACTAAAAATTTTTCATGACCCTCCAGGGCCGGAGAGCCGATATATCGGCTCGGTCCATAATAGGAACATTGTACATAGTTGATGGGTGATACAAGACATGAATTTGGGCACTTTCAAAGGAGGTTTCGAAACCTTAAAACCCGGCTCTTTAAAGGTTAAAGGAGGGTGAACATGATGGTGATTTATAACGTGCCAGTAAGTTAAAAGTATGATCCTTTGAAATGATCCTAACATCTCTAAGCTCAATTTCTGTTTCAGTCGATAAAATATTTAGCATTTGAAAGTCAATGACTGCTTTAACTATAAATATGATGCCTCCACCAGTAGCATTGGAACGATCGATCCTGTGTAAATTACACTCAGAAAAATTTATGGATTTATCGTTCTTAATCCAAGTCTCGACACCGACAAACATATCGTATTCAACATTTATGTTATCAAGTTCTAGCTTCCTGGCATTTAGACTCCTAAAATTCCAATACAAGATTTTAAGATTTTGAGTATTTATCATATTTTTGTGTTATTAATTGTGATTGTTTAAATCCATAGTTAGTTAATTTGTTCCTTTGAATGGGCGTATTCAACTTGAAGTCCATAATTTAATTTTTTAAGTAATTTTTTAACTCGGTTTTTAAGTTAGTTGTCTGAAATTTTTGCTTTAAGTACAATTAACCATTCAATCAAAGCCAAAATATCGGGAGTGAACTTTTCACTAATGTTGATCACTTTTCGTTAATATTTAACTTTATTAATAAAGTTAACTAGTTGATCAAATTAAGGGACATTGGCAAAGCTTTTCTCGTTATCGATTTGTGCCAAAATAGCCACCGTGTCTTCATCTGAGTCATCGGACTGACTATCATCACTGGAAACTTCATTTTTAGAGCCTGTAATCCTTTGGTTTTTTCTGTGTTGTCTAATTTTTTTGCTAATAGTGTTTAGGCTTTAAGAGGGCATCTTAAATCACAAAGGGCTTTCATGCACTTCTTGGTTGTTTGAATAATCAGAAGTAATTCTTCCACTTGTAAAGGAGGCAGCCCTTTTTAGAGAAGCAAGTTGTATATTCATTCTTTCCACTTAATATTGAGTATGTCTACAATTTTTGTCAATATCCTGTTTAGTATTTAAAACATCTCATTTATCGGTGACAGCATTGGGAGAATCCCTTTGACTGTTTTCAGTATTTTCATGCGTAAATATGGCGTCACTGTTGGTTTGTTTTGTGATTTGAAGAGTGAACGAGTCACCATCTTTGAGAGAGAGGATGAAGTTGTCATGACCAATTTGGTTCACCTCATCATCGGTAAGTTCGTTTACCATGCGAAATTCGGTTTCTTTTTGCGTATAGTTGGTATTATTTGCATTAGAGATCGTTTCATTTTTTTGGGTTAACAAAGAACAATATTTAACTATGTGTCCTTGATTTTTACAAAAGTGGCATTTCATGTCGTCGTCGCCAAGAAATATCCAATAGCTTATATCCTGGTGGTTTATTTTTAGCTTGTTGGGGACACTTTCGACCTCCTTTCTTCGAATCTTCCTCCTTAACATAAAATTGTCTTCTGTAAGAGAACACGTGACTTTGGGTTTCGTTAGTTGTCGAATATCTAATATTGGTTATTCTTTTCTTATTGTAATGTTCACAGTCTTAAGATGTTCAATTATTATGTCGTTGGGTATTTGCGGCATAATATTTGAGATGACTATTCGTCGATATTTGTGAGCTGGTCTACCGGGAATAAACGCTGTAAAAGTCAAGTCTTGTTTGTTAACTGTTATTGTTTTGCCCACAATTTTATTTGCTGCTTCTTCTGAATTAAGACTATTTGTTTATTGTGGTTTTCTGCCTACTCCAAAATGAATAATAATAGTAATACATAAAAAGTACCCTGATTTTATAGTCTTACTTTTAAATAATTAGTACAATATTTGATTTCTATATCTCATTTTGAACCTGATGAAATACATTATATTCACACCGGCCACTTACTAGTTACCGATTTTAAGAAACAGTCAGTATTATATTATTCGCGATTTTGAATCTAAAATAGCAAATTTTTCCCAATTACAATACAAACATGGAAAAAATATTAATAGGTAACAGTATTGAGAAAATAAAATTTACGTTGCCAGTATTTATAAATTTGATTATGGAGAATTATATTTGATGTAATTTCATTAGATTTAGAAAAAGAAAAGTATTGTTGTAAAATAGTATATTTCGGTACTAGTGCGATAAAGTGATTTTTTACTCGTGTGGCGGTTTGCGCCCGAGCGAAGCGAGGATGAAAAGGTCACACGAGTAAGAAATCACTTTCTCGCACGAGTATCGAACACTATTTTTTGACACGACGTGTGAGAAGCTCCATTTTCGCACGTGTCACTTTGTACAGCGTGCGTGAAATCGAGCTTCTCGCACGGAGTGTCAAAAAAGAATATATTTGCAGTATCTCAAGATGAAAATGAGATATAAAAATTCAAATTTCTAATAATTATGTATAAGAAAAACTATGAATTTAGTGCATATATTAAGAATGATTTTATGTTGAAGCAAGTATGAAACCTATATAAACAAATGCATAAAGCATTTTTCGTAAGATTTTTTTTTGTTAATTTTAATAATAATTAAATCGACTTTATTTTGTAATTAAAATATTATTACTCAATGCATAAGCTTTAAAATGAGCCATGTTAAGCTCTATTGAGTTTAATAGAACCCAAGCTATATCAATTATAGTACGTGGTGGCGAAAGAGAATCGTATTCTACTATAAAAAAAACATATAAATTGTTATATCTCAAGTCGGAAATGAGATATCATAAAAATTCCGAATCGTATCAATTATATACAAGTAAAGCTTTAAATTTAGTGTAGTTTCAATGCCTTATTTCATGTGTAAAAGGGTAAAAAATCAATATAAACAAATAAATGAAACCTTTTTTATAAATTTTTTAAATTTTTTGTAGGTTTTAATAATAGTTGAATTAAATTTTTTAATATTTTCCAATTACAATCTAATCACTTAATTTATAAGCCTTAAAAAAGCCATGTTAAGCTTCATTAATTTTAATAGAACTCGAGATACACCGATTATATTTAGTGTTAGCAAGAGTGGAGCGTATTTTGTTATAACAAAATCCTATGATTACTATATCTTAAATTACAAATAAAATATCGTGAAAATTCGAAATCAAGCAGATTTTTATGTTAATAAAGAATAATTTTGCTCTCAAAAACGTCTTTGTATTTTCAATAGTCAATGTTTTATAGCGTTATAAATAATTCAATTGTTTATAACAAAGAAACGACTACTAGTTGAGTGACCAAGGAATTCTAATTTTACTCATTTAAAACTACTAAAAAATGCAAACTTACCGAGGGAACCTAAAACTTAATACTCTAGTATTGTCAGCGACCAGACTATAGTATTTTCCTGCTGTTTCAAAAACTTTTATCATTTGACGATGAAGTGTTTTTTTGCAGCTACCTCCTTTACTTCTGTTAAAAAAAAAGTTTTGTCTCTATACAGAAATGAGTACATTTGCTGTAATTAGTCAAGTATTTTTCTACAAACTGCCTATTTTATTTTTGCAGAATAGGAAAATTTCAAGTATATTTGTTTTAATTTCTAAATATTTTTGTCAGCTTACAAAACTATCCTGCAAGATCACTTTGGAATTTCTGCAAATTTTTCTACAGTTTTTCTGCACAGCTTATGCATAGCTTTTGTAAACGTTTTTAAAAGAAAATTTACAGAAAATCTACTTCTATTTTATAAAATCTACAGGAATTTTGCATTAACTGTAGACTTTTTCTGTATTTATTGCTGTTAATACTCTGGGGATTTTCTGCATACATTAAGCTGAAGTTCTAGATAAATTTCCTCGTTTTTTGCAGTACGCGTACAGTAGAGTTCCAGCAAAATCAATATAAATTTTACATAATAATACTCAACAAAATTGAAATATCTTCTACAGAATTTTTGTAGGATTTTGAATTGTTTAATCATAATGTTTATCTGCTGAAATATTGTATGATTTTCACACAGTATTTGCGAAAATTCTCTCAGAGCTATGCAAAAATTTGACATCAAATGTGCAGTATTTCTGCTAAAAATGTTTTTGATACTCTGCAGATATTCGAGTGAATTCTTGTATAGCATTTTACAGAATTCCTACACAGTACTATGCATAGTTTCTGTGGTAAATTTCGAACATTAATTTTTTAGGAAATATTCAGGATGAATGGCAATTTTCAAATTCAAGTTTCTGCTCATTTATAAAAAGAAAAAATAATTATTTTTTTTATATTGTATCAAATGATTACAAAATTATACCCTTATAATTTTGTGAAAAAATAATTACTTTGATTTATATATAAATGGAATCTTAAACTCAAAAATCGCTATTTTTCTTGAAGATTTTCTGAAGAATCATCTGTGAAAATTATCGCAGTAACTCTACATGATACGTCTCACAGTAACTTTGCATTGCACAACTCTCAGAGAATTATTGCAAAAACTCTGTTAAAATCTTATAGTATTTCAGCAAAAAAAATTATAGCTCATTACAGAACTTCTATTAAAGTTATTTCAATCTCGTTAAATATTTTCCTGTTCAATTCATATAGATTAGTGTACAATACCTCACTCCTAACATCGCTTGGTTAAATTTCTTTCTACAATTAGGATTTGCAATGTAAAATAGTGTCAGATATGAATTTCCAGAATTCAACTCTAAAGATAACAATCTACGGATGCTTAGACATTTTACTAATGAATTTTTATATCCAAAAAGTTGAATTGTACGGTAAAGTATACGTTTGGTCTGGACATCTGTCTTTATCTTTTCTAATAAGTTTCGTATCGCAAAAGATAAAGAATTTTAAAGAACCATATAAATCTCAGAAATACCTTTAAGAAGTTAAAGTTTCAGAACCCAATTATGAAGAATTGCTTTGAAAAATAGAATTGAAAGATATTAGGGCTGTTATGTGTTGATACGCATAAGGAATAATTATATATTCAATTCATAGTCATGTCTTAAGCATTAAGTATGACTTAAAATTTAAGTATTGTTACTTGCATAATAGCTGTTACTTCAATTTAGTGTTTCATCTTTACCGACAAGTACCTTATCTATGTGATTTTATTTTATAACTAACTGTGATAACCTCTTTATGTAGCACTCAATTGAAGTAACAGCTGAAACTCAAGTAACGATACTTAAGGTTTTAGTCAGACTTAATACTCAAGGCACGACTATAAATTCGGGCCTTAGTGTATACAGTTAAAGAATTCATGCACGTTATACAATTGATTTGTCATTATCTAGCGTGTTGCTGACTTAGGCTTTTGAAAGACCGCTTAAATACATTTCAAACCTATTTGAAAAAATTATACATTTAAATGCTAATAATATAAATCGTTTCATACTTGTATTTAAGTTTAAGAATGTGCAATTACGCCCAAAGTTAAACATGTTAAAACTATCGCACACACCAAATTTGAAGGAAGTTGAGACAACAAAATTAAAAATGTCAACTACAACTTATGAAGGAATAGAAAAAATGATATGAAAGTAAGTTTAAAACAAAGTTGAAAGGAGTAAGTTTAAGTTTAAGAAAAATTTATACAAAATTTTTAAAAATAAAAACTAAATGAGAGTTGTAAAAAAAATTAAAACAACGTTTTGCATCAAAACGTAAACAAGTTTATTTATTTATTTTTTCTTATATTAAACTTACAATATTCCAATTTTTTAATATCATTGTGAAGGCACGTGTGGTAAACAAAAGCAGGATAATCAATTGCAAATCAGGAATATATCATGTATGACTGCACATAAATGAACCGTAAATCTAACAGGTGATTATGATTATACAGTCACGAAACTTATGTGTTAAAAGTAACTTTTAAAATTTCATAAACATATTGTATAATCTATGTCAATCAATAAAAAGCTAGTATAAACGTCTGAGACAGAGTTTGTTAAAAATAATTTTAAAAGTGTTACTGATGAGTCCTAAATAAACATACTTGTACAAAAAGTTGTCATGATAATTAAGTTTTTTAAGAATATGCTTTTATGCATGCACACACTTCACAGAATATTAAAAGCACATTCAACAAAAAAATAAATTATGATTCAATAAATATCATAATCATTGAGAAAGCAAGACAAAGTCACCCTTTTCAACTAAATTGTCAACAACATCATCATAAACACAACGGTAACTGTCATCGTTGAAATTTTCTCATTATTTTAGGAATAATAAACTCGATTCTAAATAGTGATATCATCAACAATGTGTGTGTATGCGTATCTTAATGTCCACATATTAGCGTTTGCTAGCGTGTGCTATCATTTGTCAAGGTGCATGACTATGTATAGTCGTGTGTAATCGCATGTTTAACATACAGACACATACGTATAAAAACGTACACACACGTAAGCACGTGCACGAACACATAAAAACACAAACCAACATAAACAAACACGTACAATTACGTACAATCACGTACAAACGCGTACACACACTTACAAACACTAAAAAACGCGTACATACACGTAAAAACACGTACAAATACATACAATTATGTACGATCACGTACAAACACGTACAAACACGTACACACACGTGCAAACACATACAAGCACGTCCAAACACGTGCACACATGTACAATAATGTACAAACTCGTACACACACGTGCAAACACGTACACAAACGTACAACCATGTGCAAACACATACACACACGTAAAAACACGTACAAACCCCTACACACACGTGCAAACACGTACAACTACGTACACACACGTAAAAACACGTACAAACTCGTAAACACTCGTACAGACATGTGCAAATACGTACAATCACGTACAAACACGTACACGCACCTGTAAACACGTACAACACGTACATACACTTGCAATCACGTACAAATACGTACGAACACGAACAAACACGTACCTACACGTGTAATCACGTACAATTACATACAAAGACATATAAACACGTACAATCACGTTCAAGCACATATAAACAAGTACAAACACGTACGCACACATACAAACACCTACACGCATGTACGAAAACATACAATTACGTACACACGCGTGCAAACACGTGTAAACAGGTACAAACACGTTCACACTCGCGCAACCATATACAAACACGTACAAACAGGTATACACGCGTACAGACACGTGCAAACAGGTACACAGACGTACATTCACGTACAAATATATACACACGTACAATCACGTAAATACACGTGTACACGAGTAGAAACACGTAGAAACGCGTACACACATGTACACACACGTAAAAACACTATAGAATATATATATATATATATATATATATATATATATATATATATATATACAGGAGATAATAGCTAACATTTCAAAATTTTCCGTAACGTCATAAAAACGTCACAACTACGTCACAAATGAAAAAAAATTTCAATTTTCCAAATTCCAAACGCTCAACAACTTTTAAAATAACATTATGGCACGTTTTTATATATGGGGATATCCGTGGAACTTTTTAATTTTGAGAGGTCGACTTCACAATAATTCAAAAGTCTATAATACAAGTTTCTGAAGTGGCACACACTTCAATAAGGGCTTAAATTACTCGTTTCTGTGAGTAGAATATGTAATTAAATTTTGGTATTGATTGAAAAATCGGTCATCACGGTACATAATTTTATACGCTAAAAATGATACTTTTTTTATATTTTTCTACGTGTATTTCTTGAGCTATAAAAAAATGACCGTAAAATGAGTGTGTGCCACTCCAGAAACTTATATTATAGACTTTTGAATTATTGTGAAGTTGACCTCTCAAAATTAAAAAGTTCCACGGATATCCCCATATGCGATTGGATTCCTGTTGATGAAAAATCTATACTTATACTGATTTTCATATAAAAAAATATTATATTACGAGTTTATATGACGAATGAATATATTATGAGCAAATTATTTTTTTAGACTTGAAGCATTTAATATAATAGTAAGTATAGAAGTATAGATTTTTCAAAAATTCTACTTTATATATTGCAGTAAACGAGAAAATCTATGAAAAACTACTTAATTAACAGAAATTTTTACAGAAATTTGTGTACAGTTAATGTAAAACTTTCGCAGATTTCTACTAGATTTTCTAGAGTGATTCTGCAGGATATTTCTGTAAAGCATTTAAAAAAAGCTTTCTTAGTTCTAGCTATGTTTTAGCTTTCTTTACCCGTATACACCGAGAAAGTTTCACATCATAAAAGATAGTGCGTTTTTAAAATGCTCCACAAAGTGGCTCGCATGCACGATAAATATCGAACATGCATCAAGTTTTTCGATGCGGCGCCACCGTAGGCGACGAAATACAGTGCGCCGTCTCCTCGCGCATTGTGTTTCGGCGCTTATGCACTACAAAAAGTGAGGCATGAATTATGAAATGCGAAGCATTATTCGTGATTCACGGTGCAAAAGGCATCACTTTTTTTAGTGCGACGCGCATCATCTTTATTGAGGCAAAACTTTCTCCGTGTAGATTTCTCACATCTGTTTACGAGACACCTTGTAGTCCGACACGTGGAATCCGTAGACTTCGATTCGTTATGTACCAAGATGGAATTCCATCGGATCGCACATGAAATCCATAGACTTCCATATGGAATTTTTAGCTAGACATTTTCAATAGGGCAGAAACTTTCGCTCTCTGAGCTTATTTGCTACCATATGAGCTACACTATTTTGTCACACTGATATGATATAAATTAAGTTAAAACATTCGTAATTGTTTAAATTGTTAAGCTATGACTTAATTTTCATTAGATCATTGTGATGAAACAATAACTTAAATGACAGCGAAAGAGAGACCACAAAGCAGAGGGTTTTGGGTGTGAGTCTTCGATTTGGAATTTTTTTTTCAATATTTTAATTACTTTTGTTTTCAACAATATATTAAAAAGAAGACTTAAGAAGGGGCCGAACTATCTGTCTTTGTCTAATAGTGTTTTTCATCATTTATGTAAACACTATCCGGTATAACAAGAAAAAAATAGCAGCCCCCGCTAGATATTATTATAATTAGTAAATTTTGTAATAGCAACCAAATTTTTTACTGCATAGTTTTTGACTAATTAGAGACCTACTAGCAATCTAGAATATAACCTTTCTTTTTTTGGTAGGTCTCTAATTATTCAAAAACTACGCAGTGAAAAAATTCGGTTGTTATTACAAAATTTACTTATTATACTAATATCTAGCGGGGGCTGCTATTTTTTTCTTGTTATACCAGATAGTGTTTACATAAATGATGAAAAACGCTATTAGACAAAGACAGATAGTTCGGCCCCTTCTTAACAAACTTTTCAATGGATCTGCAGGTTGCTGAAAACCTTGTAAGAAAATAAAAGAATTTTAACAGACATTTTTGCAGACAACCCCTTATTTGCACATTTTTTGGAAATAACCTGCATGTTTTTTTGGTAGATCTTTTAAATTATATCTATTTTTTAAAAAAATTAGTAAGTGCACCCAACAAATCTTTAATAAATCTGTCGTTTGCCAATGACTTCGTAGAGAAATAAGTGAAGTCTTGTGGACATAATTATTTTAGAAAATTTTTTTGAAGATTTACAGTAGGTTAATAAGTATTTTTATGCTTGTTTTAAAAAGAACTCCTAAATCTACAGGATATATGACGAAATGTAGAAGTCATCAAAGTGATAGATTTCAATTTTCTAGAGATAAATTAATAACAGAGTCGAGTAAGAGTATGGAGAAAAAAAGTAAAGATTAAGAAGGTAAGCTAAAGAGAACTAACTATAACAGAGATGAAGATATAAGCGTAACCGCAGCAGCTGTACTTTTTTGAGTAAGTATTATTCCAATTTTACAATTCAAGTCAAAAGAAATTTTCTAAGAAAAGCAAAGGGCAAGGATAGTTTTAAATCAACAAAATTTCGTAATAATGGATTCTGAAATTGATAAGAAAATATGAAAGACCTCTTCAAACGTCTAAAGAAGTATAAAGAAGTATTAAATCTAAAGAGTTTTTAAAAATGTTGCACTACATTATCGTTGAAGGAGCAAGTAAGTTATTGGTGAAAAATAGCTGAAAACCAAATTTAAATCTGCAGAGAATTCAAGAAAACTTTTGAATGTCAATATATTTCTGGTTTAGATGAAGAGAATTTTTTGGATGAATTCAAAGCCAAAACTCAAAACAAATGAGAACAGTTGGAGCTGATAGAATAAAAATAAGAGGCGATGTTAAATAAAAGACAGGACCCGCATCAAAAGTGAATTTAAAGACTTATACTGATTTTAAAAAAAACTGGTATGGCAGTCTTTGGGACTGGCTGACAGAAATAAAACTTCTTTATGAAATTATAGAACTCATAAATTTTTATTTGATTCCTATCCCTTCTTTATTTAATTTTAAATTTAATTTATTTAAGGAATTAATTTTTTTTCAGTTGCAAATGAAATAGTCTATGAAATTTAACAAAAATACAATAATATTTCAATTTTCTCTGCTATCGTCAAAACTATTATCATTTGTAGCAAGAGTAATATTTAAAATGATTGGCTTGTGATAGCTAAAATAAGAAACATTTGCTTGCATGTGCACATTTAAATAATGTTGGAAAGAGAGGGTCTCGTCATCGAACGTTAGAGAGAAAGAAAGAAATAGATAAGAATAAGAGGTAAAACATAAGTCGCTATTGCTTTCTTTATTTATTTATTAGATATGTGTTGCATATATAGTATGCATGTATACATATACTATATCTGGGTGTTTGAGATCAAGTCAGTCCTGCGAGTTTTTCTTCATATGACACGCCTCCTATATGAGCGAATCTCATAAATCTGCCTTTTTACGTAACTTATTGAACATAATTTTAAAATAGTTGCTATTCTGTTGCATTAAATGGCACACACCTCTATAATACCTCAAATTTTTGGTTTTTAATCTAGAAAATGAACTTTAGTTTTTTATAAAGTTATATTGAACCTTCCCTTCAAGATTTTATCAAAAGTATTAAATTTTTTTTTGAAAAATTCCAATTTTGCATGAATTTTCTTAAAAAAAAAGTGCAAACTATTTACAGTTTTAAGCAAATATAAATTATAACGTCTAACTAATCTCAGAAAAAATTATTAGACTATTTTTTTAACCTGAAAACGAATAATTTCAGCCTAATTAAAGTCATATACCACTTTAAATAACTTTGCTTGTAGCAATTTTATATAAAGACAAAATATAAACTTTTCATGTTGTTACTCCAGGTTGCTACTCAGTTGTTTAAAGTGGCACGTTCTTTAAATTAGGCTCAAATTATTCGTTTTCAGGTTACGAAAATAGTCCAATAATTTTTTTGGAGATTAGTTAAACGTTATAATTTATATTTTCTCATAACTGTAAAATTTTTGCCCTTTTTTAAAACATTCATGCTAAATTGAAATCTTTTAATAAAATCTTGAAGGAAAGTATCAATATAACTATAATATAAGGTTCATTTCCTAGATCAAAAACCAAAAATTTATGGCATTATAGAGATGTATGCTATTTAATGCAACAGAATAGCAACTATTTTAAAATTATGTTAAAAAAGTTACGCAAAAAGGCAGATTTATATGAAATTTACTCATATATGTACACCTCCGTTTGATTGGTTCCGTTGCATATACCGTTACAGAATCAATTCATCTCGTATAATTTTTTTTTTATACATCTTTTATGGAAGGTGTATACCATCAACAAAGAAGTTTCACTTAGAAAAAAAAACAATAAGGGTGCTATAAAAACAGTGGCAACTACATTAAACCCACTAGTCCAATTCAAAGTAGTAAATTTCGATTCAAATAATGAGCTGTATTTTTCATCTTTAGTATCAGTGAAAGTGTTGAGTAACGTGATAAAATTTAACAATAATAATGGACCATAACCAAAAGAGTCATTTAATCAATGTTAGTGGAGATCAGAAAAATTTATAGTAAATCAGAATCAATAGGGTCTCTAATACTATAGATTCATTAGCTTTCTTCGACAAATATCATGAGTATCATATCTTCGGACATCGAGCTTCATAGTGTGAAAAGTGCACGTCTTATTCATGTTCTAAAATAAGTTATTCCTCATTCAAATGTCAAAATAAAACAGAAAATAATCAAGAGTGGAGCCAATATACGAATGGATAATCACTCAATGTGAGATGTCACGGATGCAGAGCTGGAGAAGTAAGCCTGCGAACCTGTGAAAATTTTATTCACATTCGTAAATCTTTTAGAAACAACTAATCAGGAACTCCAAACCGCCATCGACGTACTTAAGAGCATGTCGTACACCTCTGTCCTTTTCTAATCGAAGAATTAATTTTTTTGCAAAAACTAATAATTGTAGCAAAAAATAGGGAGATAGTCCCATCTTGTATCATAAAAAGCAATATTTCCTTTCATGAGGAAATAGTATATTATGCGTCAAGGCCGCAAAACGTATCATTCTTGGCGAGTGCATGCTGAGGGGCCGAGCGAAAGCGAGGCCGCTCCAGCTGCACGAGCAAGAATGATATGTTTGTGGCCGTGACTGCATATACTTTTTTTGTCCAAAGGCCGCTAAACGGAAGTTGGGGCGGAGCCCCCCGCCTATAAAAAAAATAATTCATAATTCTTAAAATATAAAAGAATTTTATATGTATAATATGAATTTTTTTTATTATATATTTAATAAAAAATTCAATTATAAATAATAAATAATTAATAATTCTTAAAACACAATAAAAAAATATAATAAAAAAAATTCGATTATAAAAACCACTAATAATTGTTAAAATATTAAATTAAAATTAAACAAAAATACAATAAAATATAAAATAAAGCTAAACTATAAATATTATAACTAAAAAATATTTAAGAAAAGAAAGAAAAAGTTTTAAAAAAATAGATTAAAAAAAAATCGATTATAAAAACAACTAACAATTGTTAAAATATAATATTAAAATTAAACAAAAATAAAACAAAGCTAAACTATAAAAATTATAATTCAAAAATATTTAAAAAAGAAAAAAAAGTTTTAACACGCGAAACTGGTAACTATGTCTTTCTCTCGCTCTTTCCTTTTCTTTCATAATACACATATATTGAGTCTAAATTATTCGTTAACGTATACCCAGTATAGTATATGTGAGAAAAGGATAACGATATTAAGGAAAGCGAGCAGTTCATTAAGTTCAATTCCAAGAATCGCGACGTCGAGAACATTTTTCTGCGAACTTTTATTAAAATAAGACATTGGATATACACATCTTTCTTTTGCGACCTAGGACAAGAATAAACTATTTTGTGCTCCGTATACAGGACACAAAAATTCATTTTGCGGCCTGAGGACAAAAATAGTACATTATTGACCAAGGATGCATATTGATCATTCTCGGCGAGTGCGAATTTTTGGGGCCGAGCGTAGCGAGGCCTCGAAAGTTGCACGAGCTAGGATGATCAATATGCATCTATGGTCTAATATACTATTTTTTTGTCCCGAGGCCGAGACATTTAAAGTTTTTCCGCAGGACGCAAAATGATCATTTTGCGGCCTAGGGCAAAAAAATTATTTTTATCGATTCGTTTTGAAGGAAACCTTGAAAAACTTGAAAAAATAGAGGTTAGAATGGACAATTTAGTTTCTCAAAGTTTTCTTAAAAACGAAGCGATAAAAATAATTTTTCTCCATAAAAGAAAATATTGCTTTTTATTAAATGAGATGGGGCTTTCTTCTTATTTTTTGCTACAATTATTAGGTTTTGGAGAAAAATGAATTTTTTGGTTAGGAAAAGATAGAGATATACGACCTACTCTTCAGGAATAGTTTTAAGATAGGGATTAAAGTATAAAAAACCGAAACACTAACCAACAGATTAATTATGTTTCGAACCAGACAAGCTTAGACACCTATTATAAAACAGTCACGATAAATCATAAAACTATATGATCTCTGTCGCCGAAAAATGCATACTACTAATTATGGAAAAAAGCTAAGATTCTACAGGAAAATTGTTAAATTTTTATTCATGTATTTTTAATATAATATGAATTTGATAATAAATAATACTTCATTTAAATTGAAATGAATTACAGTTAAATAATTGAATAATTAATCATTAACCCTTAAAGGACGGGAGTGGTCTTTTTAGGGACCACCCTGAGAACACAAAATATTTAATGTTTAAATGTTCATTTTAATGTTTTAATGTTTATCAAAAAGTGTGTTCTCAGGGTGGTCCTTAAAGAGACCACCCCCGTCCTCTAAAGGTTAAAATGTATATGTGATCATTCTTATTTTAATTTTTTCACTCATTAATTTTTATAGTCATAATTAAATAATATAATCAAATACAAAATCAATTATTAAAAATGAACTAAACAAAATTATTTATGGCTGATTCCATTTCAAATCGAACAGCCTGTATACACTCAAGTCACCAATCACTGCACCGATGGAGTATGATATTCTACTCTGAAAATAAGGAGACACGTATCTTTTTTTTTCTGAAATATCAAAATTGCATAAGATATGCACATTTGAAAACTGCATACAAAAATTAAATGTTCAAACTAAAAAAGTTGACAATAAATTTAGAGGGCTATCGTTTTACCAATTTTCAATGAATTTTGGTGAACCTTATTTTGTTTTATTCTGTTTTAAGCCCTTTACGATTCAGTGCAAGAAATTAAAAAAAAAAAAAAAACTAAAAAATGATTGAGATGTATGAATTTTACCAAAAAATACACTTTTTACGCACATGCAGTTCAAAAGTTAAGATATGATTTGTGGGGTATTAAATTTAATACTTGCTTTTTGTATTTTTGGTTTACTACCACTGCTGTGGCTTGAAATCATAGTAAATAATAAGTCATATTTGAACCATTTCTTATGCTCGTTTTATTAAGGGAGCAATCTGCTGATTGGATTGGAGAATAAATAAACAAATAATTCTATTTTTAGGCTCGCCACTATATGAAGTGCCTATGGAACTGTGTTCAATTCTGGTTATGTTGTCTACTTATGCTAGCTGTGGTTCAAGCCGTATCAGCGTTCTTGCTATTACCATCACTTTTTAGTGTTGGTCAAGTACTTTGGCTGAGTTGCTTCATTGTACCATTATTATCTGTTTCGCTTATTGGAACTCCAACTGATCCAACAATCATGCAACGAGCTACCGGCAAAAATCAGTGGATAATTAATACGCAGGTATGTTTTTTAAATATTAAGAGAAAAATTTAGATATTTATAGTATGATATAATCAATTAGTTTTTTTGCATTTATAAAAGAAAATTCATACAATTATCAATATTGATTTTAAATAGTTGCTCATAATTTTAAATATAAATTTTGCAGATAATTTATATTAATTTGACGTCTTAAAAACAGGCCGAATTCGCTGTCCTTATCTAATTGAGTTTCTTGTTATTTACTCGAGTATTATTCGATGTATCTGCAAATTAAAGGTTGAACGCAACAGATATTATTATTATAAATATTTATGCCCAGGAAACAGAAATTCTATCGCATTGTGTTTAAGAAAAGTAAGGAACGCTAGAGTAAAAAGTTATGTTCATAATATTTTTGCTTTCCTTACTTTTTTTAAAAACAATGCGATCGAATTTTTTCTTGTTGTGCATAAATATTCATATTAATACATATTGCGCTCAACCTTCGATTTGCAGATACATTGATTAATACTTGAGTAAATAACAAAATAACTCAATTAGCCAAGGATAACGAATCCGGCCTGCTCTTGACTTAATAATGCTACTTTATTTAAACTTTTTCACTCAGGAAACTACTAACAAGAAGAATTATACAAATATCTAATTAATTCCGTATCACAGGAGTAAGATTATGTCAGTTTCACCTTTATAATCGTAACACACGCGCACACACACACACACACACACACTAACACACACACTCACATACAACGCACGCACGCACGCACGCACGCACACGCACACGCACACGCACACGCACACAAACATACACACACATTATAAATTAACAAATATTTATCTATATTAAATTTTATATTTCAACATTAATTATTTTCAACAAATTATATAATGTAACGTCAAATATTGAGATATAGCAGGATTGGATGGGCTTAATTTAATATTCAATTTTCGTTTTATTAATTAATCTTACCTTTTTATTTTCTCATCAAAATATATATAAGTATATATTATTCTTTGAACAGTTATTTACGAATAAGCAGCAAAAAAATAATGAATCTTAATAAACGTTACCTTCTTCTTTGTAGAATTATTATACTAGCCGACTTTACGACTCAGCAATGTCCAGAGGGTTCGTTGATTTGATGTTACATAAAAATTCTTTTAATTATTTTATATATTGGACATAACAGATTAGCATGCAAATTTACATTTAATATACGACCCACATAAAATTTACATTAGATGGTTTGTAAAATAAAGAACACTATCTTTTTGTTTGAGTTGGTCATATATCTGATATCTTTTGTAAATTATTCTGGTTCATTTTATATCTGATACAAAGTTTCGTTGTTAAATAAAAAACAAACAATTTCTTAGTTAATCGTGTGTCGAATGTTTAAATACTTTAATTTACTTTAATCATATTAAACTAAAAATCTCAGAAGAAAAATATTAGGTTTGAATATCTAAATTTAACTTTAAAAAAAATAAAACATAAAAATGATTAAATTGAATTTTATAAAAAAAATCTTTCAATTGTAAGAAAAGGACCAATCTCGATTTTCCTTGGCTTGGCTTTTCTTTCAGCGGTTGAATATATATATATATATATATATATATATATATATATATATATATATATATATATATATACACAATTAATATATATACAATAATATGGTAATATTACTTATATTAAATTATATATATTAACATATGACATATATAGATATATATATATAAATATATTCATATATATCTATATATATCTATATCTATATATGTCATATGTTAATATATATAATTTAATATAAGTAATATTACCATATTATTGTATATATATTAATTGTATATATATATATATATATATATATATATATATATATTAGACAGGTCGTTATTTCCCGAAACTTCCTGACTAGGGGAGTATCAGACCTCCGGATCACGGATTTGCTCAAACGTTGGGATAAGTTTTCAAATGTCAAAATATGAAAGGAAACAGAATTTTAGATCCCAACGCTCAATATTTCCCTAGTTACAGACAATTGAAGAAAATCACTAAAAAAGTTACTAGATTTTCAAACGCTTACAGTTCCTTAGCATTGATAGATAAGAGCTTGAAACTTTTTTTAAATGAAAGCTGAGCTCAAATCCTTTCAAAATAGTAGTTATAGTATGTCAAAATATTATTTTTTCCTAAAGTCATAGCCTAATAAACATTAGACCCAATTTCAGCTTTTGTTATTAATTAATGTTTTAAAAAGAAAAATTAGGTATAATATTTATCACTCTATAACTTTGGGAAAAAATAATATTTTGACATGCTATAACTACTATTTCGAAAGGATTTGAGCTCAGCTTTCATTTAAAAAATTTCAAGCTCCTAGCTATCAATGCTAAGAAACTATATGCGTTTGAAAATCTAGTAACTTTTTTAGTGATTTTCTTTAATTGCCTGTAACTAGGAAAATATTGAGCATTGGGGTCTATAATTCTGTTTCTTTCCATATTTTGACATCTTAAAACTCATCCCAAAGTTTGAGCAAAATCCGTGATCCGGAGGTCTGATACTCTCCTAGTGAGCATGGCTCCCAACCCTTAGATCGATGTGTTTATACTAAAAATTAAAAAAGCAACCGGAATACCTTTTTGGAATAGAGATTTAACCTTGCCAAATCGCAAAAAACCGTAATTTTTATTGTTTTTTCTTATTTTTCTTTTTTCTACATACAGCTATGACTGAAAAAAATTTTTTGAAACCCTCTTTCACACTTTTTCTATTGCCTTAAGTTAAAATAATATCTTATGGGGTGATTTTAGAGCCGAGAAAATTTTTTTTCCCGAATCGTTGCTCTTGAAAAATTAAAAAATTTTACTCAAACGGGTTTATTCTCGTGTATTTTGAGGTTAAAAGCACTTTATATTTTTTTTCATTCAAACAACCAACATAACTTTAAAGAAAGCTTAAAGATCTTCAATTTCCTTTTTTATAAAAGTTTCTAGGTGCTTCTGATACTGAGATATCGCCATTTGAATTTGATAGGAAATTCGTAGAATAAAATCTGTAAACATCGTGAGCATGTGTTATGCCCCGACCTTACTCCATAGAGTATAAATCATAGAGCAGATCGGCGACATGAAATTTAGGTATGGAGATAGCGTTACGTGGCGGTGAGCTCGTTAGCTCAATTAAGAGGGTGAAACTCAAGGAGTAGAAACACTTATTTAATTACTTTTTAACTTTTATTTATTAGCGTTCTAAGTAAAAATAAACTTGAATGTGAAACTGTTGCTCGATGATCAGAATTCAGAATGCTCTCTCTTCCAGGTTGCTGGTCCTTTTTATATCAATGTTTCGGTCTTCTTATTGGTGGTTGACTTTTCCCCCACTTTAGGCTATCCTGCGTTCATTGGTAGTTGTTCCATTGTTCCTTGTGTCGTCATCAGTTATCGTGCAATTGTTTATCTAGTCGTTTGTTTATCTAGTCATTTGTTCATCTAGTCATTTGTTTATTACGTCAGCCTCTAGTCAATTGTTTATCTAGTCATTTGTTTATTACGTCAGCCTCTAGTCAATTGTTTATCTAGTCATTTGTTTATCTAGTCATTTGTTTATCTAGTCATTTGTTTATCTAGTCATTTGTTTATCTAGTCATTTGTTTATTACGTCAGCCTCTATTCAATTGTTTATCTAGTCATTTGTTTATCTAGTCATACCTAAATTCAACCTGAGCGAGACAACGAGCGCCATTTCCTAATTACCCTTAGTTGTTCCTATCTAAACAGTTCTGAACCATACCCACGCATGCCCATCTATCAACTTCCTATATTTTTAGGGTGAGGTCATAACACATGCAATTGACTATCAACTCCCTCTGATCACAAATTCAGTTTCAAAGCACATAGAAACGGTCTAACTAGGAGAGTATCAGACCTCCAGATCACGGATTTTGCTCAAACTTTGGGATAAGTTTTCAGATGTCAAAATATGGAAGGAAACAGAATTTTAGATCCCAACGCTCAATATTTCCCTAGTTACAGGCAATTAAAGAAAATCACTAAAAAAGTTACTAGATTTTCAAACGCATATAGTTCCTTAGCATTGATAGTTAGGAGCTTGAAACTTGTTTTAAATGAAAGCTGAGCTCAAATCCTCTCGAAATAGTAGTTATAGCATGTCAAAATATTATTTTTTCCCAAAGTTATAGCGTAATAAACATTAGACCCAATTTCAGCTTTTGTTATTAATTAATGTTTTAAAAAGAAAAATCAGGTCCAATGTTTATCACGCTATAACTTTGGGAAAAAATAATATTTTGACATGCTATAACTACTATTTCGAAAGGATTTGAGCTCAGCTTTCATTTAAAACAAGTTTCAAGCTCCTAACTATCAATGCTAAGGAACTATATGCGTTTAAAAATCTAGTAACTTTTTTAGTGATTTTCTTTAATTGCCTGTAACTAGGGAAATATTGAGCGTTGGGATCTAAAATTCTGTTTCCTTTCATATTTTGACATCTGAAAACTTATCCCAAAGTTTGAGCAAAATCCGTGATCCGGAGGTCTGATACTCTCCTAGTAAGTAAAGCAAAATGAAGGTCTTAATTTTATCAAAAAAGTGGCGCTAGGTGTCTTTCGCACAGTCAGAGTTATGAAATTAGTAAATACCCATATAGAAATAATTTTCGTAAATATCTGTAAATATCTCTAAACAACTGTAAATAATTAATAAAAAGTATTGAGACTGAAACATTAATAAAAGTTATTTACACTTATTTATTATTATTTACAATCATTTATAATTATTTAGTTACTTACGATTACTAACTGATTTTAAAAGTTATTTACTATTATTTACAAACACTTACAGTTACTTACTCTTAATTACTATTATTTACTATTATTTACAATTTTCAAAATTTTTAGGTAAGTAAATAGTTTATTGTTATTTATAATTATTTATGATAAATTACAGTTATTTATAGTTATTTACTTTTGTTGTCTTAGATAATTTTTCGAAGCTTGGGTAAACGGTGATGGTCCCGGTCCTATTTTTCGTATTGACAGAAGACTCAATGCTCAAGTATACGTGAACCTTCTTGAAAATAAGCTTCTGCCAAGCCTACGAGAAGGATACGCAGACGATGAGGTGCCAATTTATATAGTGGAGGATAATAGTCCTATACATACCGCACATATAGTGCGTGATTGGTACGCAGTGCATCCCCAGCTTCAGAAATTTGACTAGCCACCACGTTCACCAGATCTCAACATCATCGAGAATATCTGGTCGTATATGGTGAAAGAATGGAAACCTGCAATGGCACGAAATCGTGAACAGCTCGTGGAACTCGTTCAAGAAGCATGGACTGCCTTATTTGATAATCCAGAATATTTTTATAATTTATGCGGTTCTGTTCCACGAAGATTGCAGAAAGTGATAGATAATGAAGGTGGATTTATTGTTTATCGATTTTTTATGACTTTATTTTAGAAATGATTAAGAAATCTATTAAATTTTGATTTTGAATTTTTTTCAAGCTTTGCTTGTAGACTGCACATGCGCAAGCAGCGCACAAAATACACCTGTTGTGATCTCATAAAAGTAGTTCATAAGATTTAAAATTATAAAAGTTTTAATGTTATTAATTAGTTCTTATAAGATATGTAAAAATTTTAAATTAGAAGTTTCTTTTAAAGTTTGTTTGCACACTGCACATGCGCAAGCAGCGCACAAAATACACCTGTTGTGATTTCATAAAAGTAGTTCATAAGATTTAAAATTATAAAAGTTTTATGTATTATTATTTAAGGTTCTGAATAAAGATATGATACAAGAAATTTTGCTTTATTTTTTAATTTCAAAGTCATTTATAATCATTAAAACGTAGTTTCAAGTTAACATTTACATATAATTATATATATCGAAGAATAATTTAAAAATTTTGTTATTATAAAGTTTTCAAAGTATTTATAGTTATATCAAATATAAATGAAGTGCCTAAAATATATAATGTTAAAAAAATATTTTTCAATACATTTAAAGTTTGCAGTATTGGTTGTATTAAAGAAATGTTAAATTTTTAAATAACAATCACTTGTCAAGAAATTTAAAGTTTCAAATTCTTCCTTGTTAAGTCGAATTTGTATCCAGTAAAAATTTATATCCTTCCGGATGCAAGATAGGATATTTAAACAAAAGCATACTGGAAAAAGTCCATTCATTTACTTAGTAGCTAATTAATAGGCATTCCTGTAGAAAGAAATAAGGTGCATGTCTTGCTTCAACTGTTTGCAAGCGAAGAAGCTGCAGTTTCCTTGTTTCACAGTTTATCAACTCTTCGACTAATTTCTAATTGTAAGTATGGAATTTCATACCAATAGCTTTTATGGATTCACAATAAATAAATAAAAATAAAAATTCAATAAGTAAGAAATTAATTTCAAATTTGATTAGAGACGATGAGTTAATAAAATTATGAAATCATAAAAAGCTTTGATTACGTAAACAAGTATTCATAGAAAACAAACATTATGTCATCTAATACAATTATTATTCACAAATATTACAAATTTAATCAAACATTCTCAAGTGTTATAAAGCATAAGACTTGTGGATCATGTCTTTTTTTCAATTAAATCATGTCTAAAAGTATAATATTTATAATAATTAAAAAATTAATATTTAAAAATAAATTATGTTTTGGCATCATGAATAATGTTCAAGCTGCGAAGATTAGAAAGCAGGTGCAAGCTACCAACAGAGTAGAATAGAGTGAAATTCTTCATTTGCCATTAGCAGAACCATGGATGCTGTATTGGTTATATCGAAGAGATGTAAATATTGGAATATTAGAATAACAAACACCTACAAGAAATTTAAAGTTTCAAATTCTTCCTTGTTCAGTAAAATTTGTATCCAGTAAAAATTTATATCCTTCCAGATGCAAGATAGGATATTTAAACAAAAGCATACAGGAACGAGTCCATTCATTTACTCAGTAGTTAATTAATAAGCATTCCTGTAGAAAGAAATGAGGTGCATGTCTTGCTTTAACTGTTTGCAAGCGAAGAAGCTGCAGTTTCCTTGTTTCACAGTTTATCAACTCCTCGATTAATTTCTAATTGTAAGTATGAAATTTCATACCAATAGCTTTTATGGATTCACAATAAATAAATAAAAATAAAAATTCAATAAGTGAGAAATTAATTTCAGATTAGATTAGAGATGATGAGTTAATAAAATTATGAAATCATAAAAAGCTTTGATTACGTAAACAAGTATTCATAGAGAACAGACATTATGTCATATTAATTGTATATAATCTAATATAATTATTATTCAAAAATATTACAAATTTAGTCGCGTATTAAAAAAAGCTATATTTTTTTTAATAAGAAACAATTTATTTTCTCGTTTCGTTTTCAAGAAAACCTTGAAAAACTTAAAACATAGAGGTTAGGTTGGACAATTTGGTTTTTCAAAGTTTTCTTGAGAACGAAGCAATAAAATTAATTCTTTTTCATTAAAGAAAAAATAGCTTTTTTTAATTCGCGATGGGGCTTTCTCTTCATTTTTCGATAAAGTTATTAGTTTTTGCAAAAACTTACTTCTTCGATTAGAAAAGGATGGAGATACGTGACCTCCTCTTAAATTTAGAAGGCACTCATTATGTCATACTAACTTTATTGAAATTAGTATGATTATTCATAATAGAAAAATTGGAAGTTTATTCAAGCATGGAATTCGTACCCTACTAAAAAATCTCAGGTGAGAAATCACCTGATTTCTCAGGTGATTTATCATGCCAAAATCTCATGTGACGATTTTTTTGGTTTTTACACGTTTCAAAGCATACTTAGTCAATTGCGAATTATTTTTGAAAATTTTTGAAAAATTGAACTTAGAAAATTTTTTGTAAAATGAGTCATAATTTTTTCTAAGACCAAATTTTTAAAAAATTTTCTAAGTTCCAATTTTTCAAAAATTTTCAAAAATAGTTCGCAATTAACTAACAAGGAGAGTGCATTGCATTTGGGTCTTGGATTTTCTTCTAGCTTTGGGATCTTTTTTCTTACATAAAATTATGAAAAAAGCCGCGTCCATTCGGTCCAACGCTCGATTTTTTCCGAGTTATGAGCAGTTTTGTCTGTTTTGTTAAAAAAATTGCATCTGCTTTATAATTTTACAGTTTTGGAACTACTAATTCTAGAAAGTTTTCACTGATTGCATATAAAAGCTGAGATCAAAACCTTTCGATTAAAAAAAAAACGCGTCCAAAAAGCTCAAGTTGTTAAAAACTTATGAAGGGATGAAAATTGAAATGAATTTCTGACTAAAATGTTGCATTTATTTTCTATGCATTTTTTGAGCTAAATATTTGCGCTATTTTTATTCACCCATAACTTTTTAACGACTTGAGATTTTTTGACACGTTTTTTTTTTAATCGAAAGATTTTAATCTCAACTTTAATATGCAATCAGTAAAAACCTTCTAGAATAAGTAGTTCAAAAACTGTAAAATTATAAAGAAGATGCAATTTTTTCAACAAAACAGACAGAACTGCTCAAAACTCCGGAAAAATCGAGCGTTGGACCGAATGGTCGCGGCTTTTTTCATGATTTTATGTAAGAAAAAAGATCCCAAAGCTAGAAGAAAATCCAAGACCCAAATGCAATGCACTCTCCTTGTAAGTATGCTTTGAAACGTGTAAAAACCAAAAAAATCGTCACATGAGATTTTGGCATGATAAATCACCTGAGAAATCAGGTGATTTCTCACCTGAGATTTTTTAGTAGGGTAGATCATGTTTCTTTCAGATATATGCATATTTATATATTTAATGAATAAAAAGTTGTATTAAAACATAGTTTATGTATTACAATTGTAAATATAAATTGTATTGGAATCAATGTAGTTAATTATTTTTAAAAAAATAATAAATTTTCTCAAAAGTTTTAATAATAAAAAATTATAAAAGTTTGATGTTATATTATCCGAAGTTTCAAATAAAGAACAAATTTTGCTTTATTTTTTAATTTTATGATCATTTATATTTATTAAAATTTATTTTCAATTCATTTTTTTTATACAATTATATATTTCACAGCATAATTAAAATTCAAATTTAGTTTCAATTCGTCTTTTTTATATAATTATAAATTTGACAGGATAATTAAAAAATTTTGATGCCGTTTTACCAACAGAATGCAATTGACGAAGTTGCAAAGATTGATGATTCGAAACTCGATGTATAATTCATAGTTCGCTTACGCCATAGACTAAATATGCGACGTTGTCATTTTAGGTACATCTTCGGAATAAATCATTTAACGGCAAGTGTACATGCGTTCCGAAAAATTATCTAAGACAACGAAAGTAAATAACTATAAATAACTGTAAATCATCGTAAATAATTATAAATAACAATAAACTATTTACTTACCTAAAAATTTTGAAAATTGTAAATAATAGTAATTAAGAGTAAGTAACAGTAAGTGTTTGTAAATAATAGTAAATAACTTTTAAAATCAGTTAGTAATCGTAAATAACTAAATACTTATAAATAATTGTAAATAACAATAAATAAGTGTAAATAACTTTTATTAATGTTTCAGTCTTAATACTTTTTATTAATTATTTACAGTTGTTTAGAGATATTTACAGATATTTACGAAAATTATTTCTATATGGGTATTTACTAATTTCATAACTCTGACTGTGCGAAAGACACCTAGCGCCACTTTTTTGTTGAAATTAAGACCTTCATTTTGCTTCACTTAGACCATTCCGATGCACTTTGAAACTGAATTTGTGATCAGAGGGAGTTGATAGTCAATTGCATGCTCACGATGTTTATAGATTTCATTCTACGAATTTCCTATCAAATTCAAATGGCCATATCTCAGTATCAGAAGCACCTAGAAACTTTTATAAAAAAGGAAATTGAAGATCTTTAAGCCTACTTTGAAGTTATGTTGGTTGTTCGAATTAAAAAAAATTATAAAGTGCAGCTATTAAAGCAGCATTTACAGCATGCTCTTCGAAATGGACTCAAACTAATTAAAATTCATAGAATCTTAAAATTTATTCAAAGACCCTGGCTAAGAGATTACATTGATTTAAATAGTAATATGAGAAAAAAGCAAAAAAAAACGAGTTTGAGAAAAATTTATATAAACTTATGATTAATGCTGTATTTGGCAAAACCATGGAAAATGTTAGAAAAAGAGTTGATATAAAGCTTGTAACGAAACGGGATGGGAGATATGGTGCTGAAGCTCTAATTGCTCAACCAAATTTTCATAGTCGAACCATTCTAGACAAGAATCTAGTTGCAATCGAATCATCAAAACGGAAGTTTCTATGAATAAACCAATATATGTTGGTCTATATATATATATATATATATATATATATATATATATATATACTATCACACAAAGTGTGCCAGTCGTGCCCTGTTCCAGTAGCGCCCTGTTCCAAAATCCTTACAACTATTTTGGATGTGTATTGATAGATTTCGCTGAATGCTCTGTATGGCGCGCCAGTCGCGTCTATGTATCGATCAATTTATCGATAAAGTAGATCGTTGACCTTTTCTATGTTACGTAACTGCATGGCAAGCCAGTTAAATCAACTTATTTATAAAGTAGATCGTTGACCTTTTCTATGTTGCGTAACTACATGGCAAGCTAGTTAAATCAATTTATCAATAAAGTAGATCGTTGATCACTTGTATGAAGTATTAATTGCTTCTATTTACCAGTCAGCAACCTAGTTAATGATGAAAATGCAATAATCAACTATGTGTATAACATTGAAATGTTTCTCGTAAAGAAAAAAAAATTTTTTTACTGTTACTATGTCCCATAGCTTTAGTACAACTGCTGCACCAATTAAGGTGAGCGACTCTCTTTTAAATGTTAGATACCTGCTGATCAGTTACTTCAGTAAACTGTATATAGCGCGACCATTCCCGAAAGTAGCCGAGATCAGTCGAGCAGTAATTGTCTGCCTACCGATAAAGTAGAACAGCATCATCACGTGTATGCCGGTTTCGAACAAGATATAAACAGACGCACGTGCAGCGGTTTTGACGTATCGTGTTTTTTCATTCTACGGGAATATTCTGCACATATGTTAGTGAAATGAATGAAAATGTTTTCGTGTTTCAAGCAAGAAAAAAGTTTTAAAAAAACGAAAAGGTTCGAGAAAAAATATAAAATTTTATTAGCTATGAGTGTGTTCTCTAAGGCATAAAGCGGAAAATACATCAACCATGAGTGAGGGCATTATTCTACGTGAAAGATTTATGATTCTTTTTGTAGTGAAATAAGTTTTGTGTATAGTGTAAAATAATTTTTTATTAATTAAAAATGTGAGAATAATAGATTATTCTTTATAAAAAATATAGAGTTCATTATTTTTATAAAAGAATATTCTAATAAGTGGAATTCGTGTAAATTAAATATTCAATAAAAAAGAGATTTGAATGTATAATTATTCAGTGTTGGTGTAAATTATATAAGAATAAAGTATTTGTGTATAAAAAATATGTAGGGTATTAATGAAATTTTCTATAAAAATATTTTAACAAGTGAAATATAAGTGTATAATTATTCAGTGTTAGTGTAAATTAAATGTAAGTGTAGTATTCGTATAATTAATTAGTATTAGTGAAATTTATGTAAACTAAATGTGTATATAAGTGTATTACTCATATAAGTGCATGCATGTGTTTTAAATGCAAGTTATAATGTGTTTTTGATGCTATAATAAAGTGTTTTTAATGTTATAATAAAGTGTAGTAATTTTAGTTATAAATACATGTATATATTTATAAGTGTATAAAAATATTAACCCAAAGTGAAATTTATAAGTGGTCTCATTGTATAGAAAATGCAAGTTATTAAAATGCATGTTTAAACGTGTTTACGTGATGAAAAGCGAATTATTCGATAAAAAAGTGTTTGTTTTAAAAATTTTGTGTATTAATAATCAAGTGAATGAAAATAGCTTAAATATAGTATGAGAAAAAGAAGTATTGAAAGCAGTTTTTCAGTGAAAATACATGTGTTTTCTCTAAAACAAAGACTTGTTTGTTTGAGCCAAATTTTTTTTTTTTAAATGAGTAATTCGGGAAAATTCTTGACAACCACTGGACTTTACGAAAAGTAAGCTGCTTTTCATTATTAAAGAGTCAGTCGTTTGTGACAAGTCGAGTGAACTCTAGTGTACGGTGAGCTTAAAGCAAATCCAATGGCCATGAAAATGTCAACAAAAATGGGAAGTGGGGTTCGATTCGGTATAACTCACACATTAAAATTCCGTTGAATTCGCACTCTTATCTGCTCCCCTTCTCTAAAAATCTCAATAATATGAATAAAATAAAAAATTCATTCTCAAAACTAATTTTAGTGCTTTTTATTAGTTTATATTTATAATTATGTACCACTCTCGGCTTTTACCCCAGAACTAACGACGAGGACGTGGTGGTACTCATGGTTCCATATATTTGTGACTATTTAAATAATAACAACAAAACGAATAAATTCTCAAAACTATGAATTTTATCTTTCTAAACATAATGCTTATTGCCATAAATAAACATCATAATATAATTTTATAAAAAATAACAGAAAAATCAACTTTTCTTACATATGAGTCGACGAAAACTCAAAAACTGCTCTTTTTAAATGTTCTCCATATTTTAAATGTTCAATTGAATTTATTTTATATTTATTCTACGATTTCAAAAATTCTCGATGTACACTTTCACCCGCTTGTTCTGACCATAATCCTAATCCTTCGTCTTTATTTAGAAAACATAATCCTTCTTGAAGATGGTCCAACAGTATATGTAGTTTTAAAGTCCTACTAATATTATTACCAATGACGACTTTGTTCAAATAATTAATTTGAGATTTTAAGGCACAAGAATCGATTATTTTAGTAGAAAAGCAATTTTCAACTATTTTATTCATAGCTTTAAAAGCGCTTACATAAGGCATTATCGCAAATTCACCAATATTTTCATAAATTAATGGATCTAAAAGTTTATCTGCTTCTTTCAACAGTCTCCTGCAAGCATTACCTTCAAAAGTATTTCCATGATTGCTTTTTATTCCAAGATTAAACTTTTTCGGCCAAATCAATGCTTTTTCCAAACCAATTAGTGAAACTAATCCATCCCAAAAGAGATGATTTACAAACCCTTGTAAAATATGTAACTCGGGAATAATACACTTTTGTATAACGTAAACGCCGTCAATGTCATTAAAAAGTGGAGCATTGACTGTGCTGTTGCATTCTTTTGCCTTTTTTTTTTGTTTATTCATTTCACAAAATTTTTGAAAATTGTCATTTAAATCTTCGTAAGTTTTTAAATGCGAAATGCTATCTATAATTTTGGAATTAGATTTTGTTCTAAGTTCAGTAAGCGATACAAAACAATAAGGACAAGGAAAAGATGATGTAGCTGTTTGTTGGCCATTGACGATAAGTAAAAGTTTCAGATCTGAGACGAAGCGAAAAGATATTTTATTTATATTAATTAATTCAAACAGCAACTTCATATTTTCGTACGTCTCTTTTACCTGTGGGACAATGTACAATAATAATAATTTGTTAACACTTGTAAATTTCGCTGTATTACTACATGAACCGCCATCTGCATAAGTACTTCTTTTCGAAACTTGATTATTAGAATCTTCTTCTGAATCATCTTCAGGCCAAACCGACAAACAAATTTTTAAAAAGCCTTGTCCTCCGTCTGCCATTAATTTTACTTGATAGTTGCCAATAAAATTTCTTTTTTCAATCACAGTATGAAGCAATTCCTCAGCGTCAGTCCATACAGCAGGCCTCTTAACTTTCGTCTTATTATTTTCTACATCAAAATCAAAAATATTTGTTTTATAAATATCCGCTAGCGATTTCAGTCGATCAGACATGTGCTTTGTATAATGAGTAGGTACGCATCTTCGTCCACCACCACACCTTAAAAAATTCACAAACTTTTTCATGGTGTTCATAGTTGATCCAGTATTAGCCAAAAAATTATCGAGCTTTTCTTCCGAAAAGGTAACATTCTTTTGTTTCTTCGGATTTATAGTAAGCCTCAATTTTTTTCCATTTGAAGTAGAAAGATTAATATTACCATTGCTAAACTTTTTAAATTCTGAATGACTTTTTGTTTCAAGTTTACGTTTAAGCATATTTACAATAACTTGATCTTGCTGTTTTTCACTTAAGGAATTCAAAATTATTTCGGCGTTTTGTTGACACTTTTTACTATTCACAGAGCAATTATGTTGTTCGCCTTTTATTTCTACAAAGCATTTTTTACAAATTGCTGTACAATTTTTATCAGCACTTACTGCTATATTTTTTTCACTATTTTCCGATGTAATCGTTTGTGATGCACTATATAAACCATTTGTTTTATCAATTGTCACCGATGATGTTTGTTTTTTACCTCTACCTTTAATTGATTTAGAATGAACTGTAGATTTTGCTGTTAAACATATGTAGCAGTTACATATTCTATCAATGTTATCCAAATTTCGCGTACTAGCAAATAATTTAATATCTTTATAGTTAGGCATGACTGGTAAAGATCTTATGATGGGTTTTCGCTTTTTTTTCTATCTCATTATTATCCGTTTCTTTTTCTGTCTCGTTTTGTTTTAAAGATAGTCGACAAGTACCACATATACTTGTCGGATATTTTGAATCATATAAATCGTAATTTAAATAAAATTTTCTTATTGAATCAAACATGTTAGTATTTATACCAAAATTTACCGGCTTTTGTTTTCCAAAAATAATTTTCTTTCCACAAAGAGCACATACTTTTTTCCGGTTTTGTTCATGGTTACACTTATTTTTTGGCATTTTACACAAATTAGATTCAACTGTTTCACGAGACTGATGAGTTTGTACTGATTTAATAATAACGAGAATGGAAAATTTATTTTATTTTCTTATACAACCATAGTATTTATACCTATTACACTGTACACATAAAAATATATAGTCTGTCTAATTGTAAACATAAATAAATGTAAACAAAAGGTATTCACCTCATCACTTTTGCAAAATGTATACTTTTCATTCTCATTGTGTTAAATATATATATATATATATACTAGGGGGGGTACCCCCCTGCTCGTTCCACTCGCCAACCCCCATTATAGTTGTCATTTCAATATAAAATATAACACTTATGCATTGTTTTATATAATAATTTTTTTATTATAATATATTTTTATTTAATATATTTTACATTTTAGAATGATTATTAGATGATTATTAGATGCAACTGGTATAAAAAAACTTCCTACATTAGCTCCTTTAGTCAACCAATTAAGGCAAGAAGAGTATATAGATGTGATAAATTCATTAATTACATTCATTATTTAAAGGTTCAATATTTGATAAATTTAAGGTAAATATTAAAGCAAAAAATAATTTAATCTTTTATGTAATCATAATAATTTTTCATCATTGTATAAAAAAAATCATATTATATCAATTTTTATAATATATTTTATAATTCTTTTTTTAATTCTTAGTATACCATTTCTTTTTCTAAATTAAGCACCGAACTAAGTCACCGATTTGGTTCCGACCGCCTCTTAATTAATAAATACGGTAATCCTTTAAATGAATTAAAATTATTTTTACTATTTAGTGGAGATTATGATGCAGGCCACTATGATGTAATTAATTTTAACAATAATAATATAAAACAAAAAATTATTCAGATTAACAATCAAAAAAAGTATAATAAAAGAAAATTAAAAGAATATGTAAATGAAACAGTTTTTATAAAAAACAAAAAATTAAAAAAATATAATAATAATGTAAACAAAAATGAAATCAAAGAAAATGAACAAATTTTACAAATAAATGATTTCAATTTATTAAATAATAATTTAAATAATAAAGAATCACAAAGTTTAATCAAAAATAAAAAAATTAAAATTATAAATAATAATAATGATTATAAAATTAACAAAAATTTAAAAAATATATTTAATAAAATGGATTTAAAATGTAAATATTGTTCTGCAATGTTTTGGAAAGAAGAAATTAAAAAATTTAATTGTTGTCAAAAAGGAAAAATAATTTTATCACCGTTGAGTAAATATGATGATAAATTAAAATCTTTATTATTTTATGATAAAACTTTTCAATATTTAATTAGATATTATAACAATTTATTTAGTTTTGCGACATTTAATGCAAACGTTATACATAATAATGAAAAAGCAATTTACAATTTAAAAATTCAAGGACAAATATGTCACAGCACGCCAAATAATTTATTTCCAAAAAATAAAGAAGATCCAATTTGTGGTCAATTATATATATAGGATGACGTAACTGCTATTGAAAAAAGATTAAAAAATAATGAAAAATTAATTAAAGAACATATGTATACAATAACTAAAATAATGAATAATAATCCAATAGCAAAAAAATTTAAACATTTACATCAAATAGCTAATATAAAAAAAATTCCTAATTATAAATTATATTTTTTAAGAAAAAATAATAAACAAAAACATACTTATAATGAACCTTTAACATCAGAATGTGGAGCTATAATTGTATCCAATTCAGGTATGCCAGATAATTATGATTTATGCATATATCCTAATAATAATTGTAAAGAAAAAGTTAATTCTACATATTTGAATAAATTATCTCACCATGTAGATCCAATGGTATTTCCTTTATTATTTCCTAATGGTGATTTAGGATGGAGTATAGGATATAATAAACGTCCTAATTTAAAAAATGAAAAGTTAACGATTCTCCAATATTATTTATATAGAACAGCATACAGAAAAGATGAAATGAATTTTAATCCAATTTTATATTGTGGTAGATTAACACAACAATATATTATTCATGCTTATATAATGATAGAAAATAACAGAATGAATTTTTTACGTAATAATCAAAAACAATTACGTATAGAATGTTATCAGGGTTTATTGGATCACGTTAAAAATAGTGCTTTAAACATTTCAAAAAATTTTAAAATTAAAGAAAGACTAGGAAACCTTTTTATTTTACCAGCTACATATATTGGAAGTCCAAGATATATGCAACAATATTATCAAGACGCTATGGCAATAATGAGAAAAGTAGGAAAACCAGATTTATTTATTACAATAACATGTAATCCGAAATGGAAAATAATAAAATTAATAAAATTATAATTAACTAATAAAATTATAGAATATAAAACAACATTAAATGAACCAATAAATGAATTTTATCTAAATCAAAATTACGAAATATATTCAAAATATTTATTGAACATTGCACACATTTTAAAAAAAATATTATGATATATTTTTTTAAATTTATTATTTATTTAAATTATAAATTCAATATTTTTATGAAATGTTTGATATTTTATTAAGATTAAATTTTATGAAAGAAAAATTGATATATTTCTAAAATGTAAAATTAAGTGAAAAGATATCAAACAGGAATCATAACAAAATAATCCTTTAAATCTTAAAAATCTTAAATTTATATTTAAATATATCAAACATTATGTTGAATTAATATAATGAAATAATTAAAAATTATTTTTTTTAATATTTAATGTAATATTTACATAAAATATTAAACATTATGTAAAACTATTAATAATTAATAATTTAAAAAATTTTGATATATTTATAAAATTTCAGATTAAGAAAAAAGATATCAAACAGGAATTATAACAAAATAATCCTATAAATCTTCAAAATCTTAAGTATACATTTAAATATATCAAATGATAATATTAAAAAATTTTACTAAAAAATTTATGATTTCACAATGATAAAAATCTAAAAGATTTAAAATTTAAGGTTGTGTAAAAACCAACTTAATCTATATTTCATAAATAATGATTAAAATTTATTAATAATTTTTTTCAGATATTTTACATAAATAATTAATATTATGTATTTTTTTTCATGTTTCTATGTCAATACTAAAAATTTAATAAAAAATGTACAATTATATAATATTATGTATAGTATAAAAATATATTATAATAAAAAAATTTTTATATAAAACAATGCATAAGTGTTATATTTTATATTGATATGATAACTATAATGGAGGTTGGCGAGTGGAACGAGCAGGGGGTACCCCTAGCCAAAATTATTTTCAGGAGGATATAAATAAATAAATTTGTAGAGATACCACCAAAGACGCGTTAGGTCTTTTTATTAATGGAAGCCTTCACCAGTAGCCATAAAAATCATTTTGTTTTATAATTTATATGTTTTATTTAATTTTTTATATTATTTTGAATAATTTAAAAAATTGTTTTTTATAATCATTTTAAAATAAAGAAAATAAAAATTTTTTCAATAAAATTTTTGTATTAATTCTAGCATTAATTAATTTTAATATTATAAATTATATATTATTATGTTAAGTTTTAAGTTTGTATATTTAAATACATACATTATTATATTGTGGGGGTGCCGTGGGGGTGCCGTGGGGGTGCTGTGGAGGGGCGTGGAGGGGTGTGGAGGGGTGCGGGGGGTGTGGAGGGGTGGGAGGGTACTTAGAATAAAAGCAACAATAAAAAATATCGTAATATTTTAAACAATTTTACGTTATTTTGTGGAGGGGTGGGGGTGCCGTGGGGGTGCTGTGGAGGGGCGTGGAGGGGTGTGGAGGGGTGCGGGGGTGTGGAGGGGTGCGGGGATGTGGAGGGGGGTGGAGGGGGTGTGGGGTGTGTGGAGGGGTGTGGGGGGCCCGAGGGTTAATTTTTCATATAACTATATAATATAGGTAGATATATATATATATATATATATATATATATATATATATATATATATATATATATATATATACCATGTCTAAATATTTTAAATTAGTAAAATTTGTAATGAAAAAAATTATTTTAAAACTTATTTTTGAGATTTTTAGAGAAGGGGAGCAGATAAGAGTGCGAATCCAACGGGATTTCAATATGTGAGTTATATCGAATCAAACCCCACTTCCCATTTTTGTTGGCATTTTCATGACCATTCGATTTTCTTTAAGCTCACCGTGAGTGCAAGTAAGAAGTGCAAGCATGGATAACATCGACATCCTGCTCAACGAAATCACAACGCTCCTTCAAGAGGATAACGAAAATATTCTGAACGATTATGTATTATCAACAACGCGCCCGGACACGGAACATCTCCCAGAACTCGAAGAATTCCTAGAGAAGTTGGATTTTCTACCACCTTCGAAGGCAACGAAAAATTATTATAATTCTTTTTGTGAGAAGATTGAGAATGAGATGGTAAATTAAGAATTTCTTATTTGATTAAAGTAGAAGTTTTATTTAAATAATTTTAATAATTTCAATTAGAAAAATTTATCAATTAACGTTAATATATTTAAAAAACTTTTTGCACTTCTGTAAAATATAAAATTTTAATTTTAAGGAAATGTAAAACGGACACTACGCCTGTACTTATAAATATTAACTTTCTTTTCAATGTATTGCTGAATTTCAAGAAAAGAAATGCATTAGCTTGTAGTATGAAGATTATTCAGTTAAATTTTCAAATAAATTAATTCATTAATTTTTAAGATATTTGGATTTCTGTACAAAATCGAAAAATTTTAATAAATAATTTTTGAATCCCAAATTCTCAATAATCAATGAATTCATTTTAAAATTTAACTGAATAATCTTCATACTACAAGCTAATATACTTTTTACTGAAATTTAGCAATAAAATGGAAAGATAGTCAAATTTTTATGAGCACAGGTGTAGTGTCCATTTTACATCTCCTTAATAAAATTATTAAATTTACTTATTATTTTTCTAATAATTCAAAATAATTAAAATATTGTTATGAGTGTAATATACCATTTTTTATTTAAATGATTTTAGTAAGGAAAATTTTCTATTCTAATAATTTAAAAAATTTTTTAGGCTGCTGCAGAAGTTGAAGCAACTTCAAAATCATCAATGCCATCTTCCATACAAACGCCACCTTCAAAAAATTTTTTCACCTCACAAAGTTCCTGTAAGTATAAATAATTCAAAATTTTCAATCTCATAAATTATTAAATTTATTAGAATTGTTTCAAAAATTTATTATTAAATTAATTTAATCATTATTTTTTCTGATCATTTAAAATAATTTTAATATTTTCATAGTGTAATAAATAAATTTTTATTTAAATAATTTTTATTATAAAGTTATAAATTAATATAAACATTTCAATCAATCTTTTAGTGAAAAAAAATAGAAATTTTTTATTTAAATCATTTAAATTTTTATTTCGCTTTCAGTATTCATGTCGTCTCCAAAGACATCAGCTAGCCATGGAGAAGGCTGCAGAAATAAATAAAAGATTGGCCATTAAGCGTCGTCAGAAAACAACGAAATCTATGGAGCATCAATTGACATCATCTCTTTCACCACCTTCTGCTACTGGATGGAAATCTTCAAAGTCAAAGAGAATCAGTTTGTGTGATGGTCAGCGGGCTAGAGAAATTTCAGCGGAGCTAAATAGAAAAAAATTAAGAATGATAGACAGTCTAGAACAGAGAATTTCTGCCAAAACCAGCTGTGAGAATTTACCTCGCTCAATTCCAACTTTAAAAAAACATTTAAAAAATCGCAGGAAAAAAAAAATTTAATGTATAAAAAATAATGTATTATTCATTTTGTGTTTATAATAAATTGTTAAAATAATAAGACTAAGGAAAAAAAAATAGAAAGGAGAATATGAAAGTTCAGAGGAGAGGAAAAACTTATGGTTGTTCCTCAATGATAAAGAACGTTGGTTGGTGCTCTTATCACTTTCTCATTCTCTTGGTTATTATGTACATACTTTCAATTATCCTCTCATACCTAGAATTCTCACATATACATAGGCTATCATACTTATTCGAATGAGTATAAATACTGATGTAAATAAGTTTAAATACTGATATTAAATGTTGATATGAATATGTTAAATACTTGTATCAACAGGATTAAATAACGATATATATGTGTTTATTACTGGTATAGATAAGTTTTACAATTGCAAAATTCGATTAAAATCAGTTAAAATTCATATTCAAATTCATTTCAATTAGTCATTTGAATGCTGGATAAATATAGTCTTAAGAGTAGGTCAAATATATCTATCCTTTTCTAATCAAAGAAAAACAAAAAGATTTTTTCTTATTTCATTTTGTGGAGGGGGCGGGGGAATCTGCGTAGTAACAACGACTCAACCACTACTTAAGAGAGCTCTTGAATCATTCCTTCATCAGACGGAGCCTCTGCTAAGAGCGAAGTATACTTAGAATCCTCTATCAAAGACTCTGAAATATGGATTCAGATAAATTCAACGAGATAGCTAGTGGACGCGTCTATCATGCTATTGGAAATATATTCCCTTTGAAGAAAAATCAGAGTTATCTTGTGAATGAGTTTAGACCAATTAAAAGAAAGAAGAAGATCAGATTGATGACGGTTTTAGATGGTGAATGGCGCATTTTTATTCCATCTCGCGCTTGCAAAGCATTACAGAAAGATAAGGAGTTCTATTTTAAGTTGCAAGAGGCCATTCAACAGTACAAGCTGTTTGTGAAGTATTTGGATGAGAACGGAAAAGGTCTCGAATTCTCCTTGGCTTAAGCAATTGGAAGTTAACGGAGAGGTATATCAGTCACGTGCGCACGTTTTACTTTTCAAATTAAGGGGTGCGCAAGTGGTGATTCTTGGTTGTACCTCACAGATGGGGCGAAGGTTGGGCTTTGTTTTATGCGCTTAAGATATCAACATCCATACTCTTAACTTGATGTCTCATCTACAGATTACGCATTGCTTAACATTACTAGCACATTGCTGACAACAGCAACAATGCCCAAATGGTAAAAATGTGATCTCTATTCCTTTATAATAACAAACTCTACATTTATTTTGCAAAGATTCATCTGTAGGAAATATATTTCAAAGAAAGCAGCAGCGACCATTACACCTCTTATGCTCTGACAATGGTTCCTCACCGATTTTCCACCTACAGATATCTGTAGAGCATTCAAAACAACGGACTTTGTCAATTTCACCCGTATAGTAAAACTCTGGAGTAGCTGTCTTCAGTTTTTAAAAAAAGTTAAAGACCAGTTTTTAAAACTCTGTGGATGGCTTTATTCCGTACGATACATGTAGAATTATCTTACAACTTCAAACAAGAGTATATATTGGGCTGCTGTTTTGTCGATCCATCTATAATGTGTACTATCAAAAGTCGAGCCACTTTACGTATACTTGTTTACCACACCTTTCAAGAACTTTTTCTACTAAATAAATTTCAGGATATTTAATTTCCTCAAGCTCTTGTTCGTAAAAGCCGCCAATGATAGTGACTATATAGATTTCTTTATCCAAATCTATTACTGATTTAATTTATATAACCAGCTTCTCGTAGTTCGCTAATTATAAAATTTATCTCTTTGTAAGTATAGAGACTTTTATTAGCTGAAGATGTAAGAATACGAAGACGATCAGCTAATATATTGGGATCGTCCCATCCTATGTATGTAGAGTGTGACTCATTACTACTTGAATGATCTGATAAAGTATCATTGTAAGAATCTAAGGAACTTAATTTTGCTTTTTTAAATCTAGATACTCGTAAAATTTTATTTTTGAATTTTCGTTTACAGCTTTCATAATTATCTTTTTCATTATTTTCATTACTTTCGAGTTCAAAGAAAGTATTATTAGAAGAATCTGATGATGTATCACTATTAACATCGTTAAAACTTAGCTTTGTTTTTTTACACCTTGGTACTGATAAAGCCTTATTATGAAATTTTCTCTTACAGCTTTCAAATGTATTGTATTTTCTACTATTTCGATAATTTTCTATCTCATCATCAGAGCTAGAATAACCATCTTTGAATAATTTTGATTATGGGTACCTTTTGTGATCGATGGAATCAATACTTTCATCACTATCTCTGTTCACAAGTCTATCATTTGTATGATGCGTGTTGGAAATATTTATAAGCTGATGTTTTTTCCTTATAGCTCGTGTTACATTCTCTTCCTTCACAAGTGTTAGCGTATGGTTATGTGATTCATAACTTGCAAGTTTTATATCCTTGGTTATTGCTCGACTTGAACATTGTTTTGAACGGTAAAATTGACACTTCCAATAAATATTACCATTGCTCATAGACTTATCCTTATAAAAAGGAATACCATTCAAAAGAAGTTTATCTTTTCCTTTAAAACTTTTTATAAGTTGAAGAGATGTATTGACCATAGACTTATTAGCATTATTCAAAGTAAGATCAGTCTCCAAATCACTTGTAAACAATGTTTCTTTCTTTTGATCAGAATCAAATATTTGACTAAAATTGATATTCGATTGATTTGGAAGTTTAGATTTAATCGTATCTCTTTTTTTTCAAGACAGTTAACCATGTTGTTAGCTCGAGTGTATTATGCATACTGATTATGGAATCTAAAATCTATTGTATTTATAATCAAATGACAGGTCATTTGATTATAAATAGAAGACATCCTTCAACAAGATCATTTATGAGATAACGAGATGATTATTTGAAATAACAAGATGATTTGATGATTTAAATGAATATCTAACCATTTTTATCACATAGCTTAAAATTTAGCAATTTCGATGAAAGTTTGATAAAACTCAATCGAATTCGATTAAATTCAATCAAAATTCGATCAAATTCGATGATGAGTCGATCATATTTGATGAAAATACGATCAAATTCGATCAAATTCGTTATATTTTGTCGACAAAGACGATAGATTTAGTTGGTAAAATTTTATGAGACTATATTGTTTATGAGTTGTACTATATACGTATTAGTTATATACGTAACTTGGGAGTACGAAGGATGAACACAGGCGAGGCGAACTGCTACTCAAGCGACAAGCACTTTAGTCGAGCCTGGATTCAGATCCTTCGTACTCCCAAGTTACGTAGATAAGTTTATGTCGTTGTAGGCCGTATGAGGTACTATGAAATGATTTTTTAAAATTAATGATATATATTTTTTTACTTATTAACTTATTAACTTCAAAAAAATTTTTGAACAAAACATTCTTTAAAGTTAAGATTTTATATTAATTTCTATAAGCATTGACATATCTAACGAAATTTTTTTGTTTTCATTAACCTACGAATCGATGTCACTCGCGTCATATACGGCCATACTGAGTGATATATCAACGATATTCAATTGTCCAATATTCCCTTAGGGAGTATTGACAGATGTACACTATATTTTCTCTGTCAATACTCCCTAAAGGCGTAATGACGGAGAGAATATCGTCGAGATATTAGCATGAACGTATGCAATGCCTATACAAATTTAGCGTTGTCTATAGGTATTCCACCGAATACGGCCTGCCGTGACATAAATATGTATACTGAATTGAATTATTGATGGGTATAATAATAGATGTAGGTTAGGTATGCACAAATAGATATTGAATAATAAATATTGTACTTCCATTATAACAGTTTTTTCATGAAAGTTGTACCAATAGGATAATAATATTTATACGATTCCCTTGATTCCCTCCTTTTCATTCCACTCGCTCCATTAAAATTTGATGAAAAATCGATTAAATTTGATAAAAATTCGATAAAGATTCCATCAATACCGAATAAATTTGATCAAATTCGATCAAAATTTGATCAAACTCGATCAGAATTCGATCAGATTCAATCAAAATTCGATCAAAATTCGATCAAATTTGATCAAAATTCGATCAGACTCGATCAAAATTCGATCAAATTCGATCAAATTTAATTGAAATTCGATCAAGTTCGTTTAATTTCATCGATCTACCATCTTTATCGACAAAATTTAACGAACGTAATCAAAATTTCATTGAATTTTTATCGAATTTGATCGAATTATTACCAAATTTGATCGAATTTTTATCGCATTTACTCAAACCAGTAACCTACCATCTTTGTAGAAAAGAAATGGTCACATGGGTTGAGCTAAATCTTCTCCGTTGCTTGAGAAATTAATGATTATCGGTGAGCGAAGAGAGTCATAAATATTATTATTATCCTACTTGTACAATTTCCATGGGAAAAAACTGTGATAATGGATATACAATATTCATCATTCAATATTAATGTGTGCATATATATTAAATGATAAATATTACCCATATACCCATCAATGATTTAATTCAGTATGCATATATACGTATATGTTTGATCAAATTTTGATCGAATCTGATCGAATTCTGATCGAGTTTGATCAAATTTTGATCAAATTTGATCGAATTTAGACGATATTGATGGAATGGAATCTTTATCGAATTTTTATCAATCGATTTTTCTTTGAATTTTAATGGAGCGAGTGGAATGAAAAGGAGGAAATGAAGGGAATCGAATAAATATTATTATCCTATTGGTACAACTTTCATGAAAAAACTGTTATAATGGAAGTACAATATTTATCATTCAATATCTATTTGTGCATACCTAACCTACATCTATTATTATACCCATCAATAATTGAATTCAGTATACATATTTATGTCACAGCAGGCCGTATTCGGTGGAATACCTATAGACAACGCTAAATTTGTATAGGCATTGCATACGTTCATGCTAATATCTCGACGATATTCTCTCCGTCATTACGCCTTTAGGGAGTATTGACAGAGAAAATATAGTGTAGATCTGTCAATACTCCCTAAGGGAATACTGGACAATTAAATATCGTTGATATATCACTCAGTATGGCCGTATATGACGCGAGTGACATCAATTCGTAGGTTAATGAAAACAAAAAAATTTCGTTAGATATGTCAATGCTTATAGAAATTAATATGAAATCTTAACTTTAAAGAATGTTTTGTTCAAAAATTTTTTCGAAGTTAAAAAGTTAATAAGTAAAAAAATATATATCATTAATTTTAGAAATCATTTCATAGTACCTCATACGGCCTACAACGACATAAACTTATTTACGTAACTTGGGAGTACGAAGGATTCTGAATCCAGGCTCGACTAAAGTGCTTGTCGCTTGAGCAGCAGTTCGCCTCGCCTGTGTTCATCCTTCGTACTCCCAAGTTACGTATATAATTAATACGTATATTGTACAACTCATAAACAATATAGTCTCATAAAATTTTACCAACTAAATCTATCGTCTTTGTCGACAAAATATAACGAATTTGATTGAAATTTCATCGAATTTGATCGAATCTTCACCGAATTTGATCGAATTTGATCGTATTTTCATCAAGTATGATCGACTCATCATCGAATTTGATCGAATTTTGATTGAATTTAATCGAATTCGATTGAGTTTTATCAAACTTTCATCGAAATTGCTAAATTTTAAGCTATGTGATAAAAATGGTTAGATATTCATTTAAATCATCAAATCATCTTGTTATTTCAAATAATCATCTCGTTATCTCATAAATGATCTTGTTGAAGGATGTCTTCTATTTATAATCAAATGACCTGTCATTTGATTATAAATACAATAGATTTTAGATTCCATAATCAGTATGCATAATACACTCGAGCTAACAACATGGTTAACTGTCTTGAAAAAAAAGAGATACGATTAAATCTAAACTTCCAAATCAATCGAATATCAATTTTAGTCAAATATTTGATTCTGATCAAAAGAAAGAAACATTGCTTACAAGTGATTTGGAGACTGATCTTACTTTGAATAATGCTAATAAGTCTATGGTCAATACATCTCTTCAACTTATAAAAAGTTTTAAAGGAAAAGATAAACTTCTTTTGAATGGTATTCCTTTTTATAAGGATAAGTCTATGAGCAATGGTAATATTTATTGGAAGTGTCAATTTCACCGTTCAAAACAATGTTCAAGTCGAGCAATAACCAAGGATATAAAACTTGCAAGTTATGAATCACATAACCATACGCTAACACTTGTGAAGGAAGAGAATGTAACAAGAGCTATAAGGAAAAAACATCAGCTTATAAATATTTCCAACACGCATCATACAAATGATAGACTTGTGAACAGAGATAGTGATGAAAGTATTGATTCCATCGATCACAAAAGGTACCCATAATCAAAATTATTCAAAGATGGTTATTCTAGCTCTGATGATGAGATAGAAAATTATCGAAATAGTAGAAAATACAATACATTTGAAAGCTGTAAGAGAAAATTTCATAATAAGGCTTTATCAGTACCAAGGTGTAAAAAAACAAAGCTAAGTTTTAACGATGTTAATAGTGATACATCATCAGATTCTTCTAATAATACTTTCTTTGAACTCGAAAATAATGAAAATAATGAAAAAGATAATTATGAAAACTGTAAACGAAAATTTAAAAATAAAATTTTACGAGCATCTAGATTTAAAAAAGCAAAATTAAGTTCCTTAGATCCTTACAATGATACTTTATCAGATTATTCCAGTAGTAATGAGTCACACACTACATACATAGGATGGGACGATCCTAATATATTAACTGATCATCTTCCTATTCTTACATCTTCAACTAATAAAAGTCTCTATACTTACAAAGAGATAAATTTTATAATTAGCGAACTACGAGAAGCTGGTTATATAAATTAAATCAGTAATAGATTTGGATAAAGAAATCTATATAGACACGAGATAAATTTCAGGATATTTAATTTCCTCAAACAAGAGCTTGAGGAAATTAAATATCCTGAAATTTATTTAGTAGAAAAAGTTCTTGAAAGGTGTGGTAAACAAGTACACGTAAAGTGGCTCGACTTTTGATAGTACACACTATAGATGGATCGACAAAACAGCAGCCCAATATATACTCTTGTTTGAAGTTGTAAGATAATTCAACATGTATCGTACGGAATAAAGCCATCCACAGAGTTTTAAAAACTGGTCTTTAACTTTTTTTAAAAACTGAAGACAGCTACTCCAGAGTTTTACTATACGGGTGAAATTGACAAAGTCCGTTGTTTTGAATGCTCTACAGATATCTGTAGGTGGAAAATCGGTGAGGAACCATTGTCAGAGCATAAGAGGTGTAATAGTCGCTGCTGCTTTCTTTGAAATATATTTCCTACAGATGAATCTTTGCAAAATAAATGTAGAGTTTGTTATCATAAAGGAATAGAGATCACATTTTCACCATGTGGACATTGTTGCTGTTGTCAGCAATGTGCTAGGTAAAAAATTAAAAAACCTTATCGTGGTGAATGATTGTGCAGAAAGGGTAGTTCATTTGGCTAAAGAGTATGTGGATACCCGATCTCAAGATAAAGATCAGAAACAATTCTTACTCCAATTTATTGATAAAAGCAGAAGAAACTTACTAGCTAGTTCTGATATTAAACAGTTAATAAAATAATTGAGAATTAAATAATGAAATAACGAAAATAGATATATTTTAGTTAATACATTGATTTATTCATTTGAAAATAGTTAAGCTAAAAACTCACAACTTTTTCACCTCTATTTATAAGCAATTCATCTGAAACCTTGTTTACCTCTATTTATGAGAAATTAATTTTTAAAAATCGAATAATATTTTATATTACAGGGATCAAAACTTACTTGCTATTTGTCTAATTTTAATGAAAGATTGATTAGAAAAATGCATGCTTGGACCAAAAATGAGAAAGAGATATATATATATATATATATATATATATATATATATATATATATATAAACAATGAATTAGATGCTTTACTTTGTCTTACTTGTGTATACTGTAACGTTCTTCCCCTTTTGGGAGGGGGAAATAAGTGTTTCTCCTGTTCCTAGACGCTTCAGTAAGTAACCAGAGTAAGATCGGCAGGAGTGGGAAGGATCGGACGGTGGAAGATGAAGGAAAGTAACCGGGTTCAACACGTTTGGTTATGCTAGGGAGTACCTTGGCTTTATTGTACTCGTTAAACTCATTTACAACGACGATTACAATAATGAAATAAAACATTATGGCGGAATAGCGCGAAGTTTAAAATTTAAAAATTTTACGATTGACAACTAATGCTTGAAAAATTATAACCATAAAATTAATTATTTAACTTAATTATGCACATGTTTGAAAATTGTTGATGAAAAAAAACAAACGAAGTATCTTAAATTTATTTTCATTTATTTCGATTTTCATAACAAAAATTTAAATATTATAAATTTTATTTAATAGAAAAACAAACGTAGTAAGGCGTGCGAAGCACGCTTAGAATTTGCTAGTATAAAAAATTATTGTAGGTAAAAATTATTACTGCTGTTCCAATCCTCAAAATTTTAATAGTTTTTCACAGTTATCTGTAATTATTAACAAATACATGTTAGATATTGAAAGATTTATTTTCCTTCTATTAAGAGGATATCGTAGCTATCCCCTCCAAATAATATTTTTATTCAAAGTTCATGAATGAACGGTGCGTCAAATCATATACTTTCACTACAGAAAGCTTGTGAGAAAAAAATTTATAAGATTAAACCTGAGTGCAAACAACTCAAGAAATTTATTAAAATACTACGCATAAAAAGTTATGAACAAACTTTCAATGTATAGTATTTTAAGGTTAGGTTTATCGAGCTTGATACCTCATTTTTATTCAAAGTTCATGAAAAAATAACAAGTTTAAGTGATTTTTTTTACAAAAATTGTTGAATTAATGAAGCTTTAGCACGGACAAGTCATTATATTTAACTAAATAGTCAATTTAAAGAGATATCAATCAGATAAAAAAAGCAAAAATCGATTCTGACAACTCCGACATCCCGTTAAATTATTATTATGCTACCATACTTATTCAAATTATATAAATGTAATATAAAGAATAACACTGAATACTTACAATATAATATGAATATATATACATATGTTCATGTATTGTAACAGAGGAAATTCGTTACAAAATAAAATTTAATAATTAGTTAAAATATATGTTATGCAAAAAAAGTTCAATTATTTTATTAAACAAAAGAAAAAATATGATCACGAGTTCTTATTAGAACCTTATTGACCTCGCGACAATTTTCTCTCTCTATATAGAATTTGTTTAAACTATGAAACACTCGTTTTCTTGGTCACTTGCCTAGCATATCTCCTAGACGCACACTATATCGACGTCCCGTACGAAAAAAAGCACGACTCAGGCTTTTACGAAAATAAGCACAGTTCAAAGAGTTTTAACGAAAAGTAGCACCGTTCGTGTTTCCCTTACGAAAAAAAGCACGGTTCACAGGGTTTGACGAAGATTAGCACGAATGGTGAAAATTTAACGAAAAAAAGCACGGTTCGCTGAGTTTCAACGAAAACTAGCACAGTTCATGGAGCTCCGACGAAAAAAAGCACGGTTCGCTAAGTTTCAACGAAAAGTAGCACGACTCATGGAGCTCCAACGAAAAAAAGCACGACACGTTAGACTCGGACGAAAAGTAACACGATTCGCGAAACACTGACGAATACTAGCACAACTCGATATGCAATATTACAATTTGTACCTTATTAAAAACTTGATTATCTTAACTCTTAACAAATAGTTAATTAATAAAATATAATGAGAAGGGGTTTATTTTTATTTTTCTTATGAATTGTTTCAATATTTTCAATATGTTTTAATTAAATTATTTGCTCAGTGGTTTTCGATTCGTTTGATTAGAAAGTTGCCGCTTTTCGGCCGGAGTGCAAAAAATTCATTTTATACACATGTTAAAGCACAGCAATTTCGAAACTCAGTTGTTTCATTGTTTTTATATAAATACAATTGCTTACCAAAAATTCAATTACAAATAATTTCCTTAAAAGTTTAAAGCTATAATACGATTCATCACATAAAATAAAAAAAATTGTTGTGATATATTAAATAATATAATATTTTTTAAACCTTCGTTGTTTTAAAAAATTCTTTTTAACAAATAATTTGGTATTTACTAAAAAATATGGATGGATTCATTCGTATCATAATTATCAATGCAAAAACATTTATTTCAGGAAGAGCTTTTGGACAAAAATTAAGAAACACGTGTAGTTTTAAAATAACAGAAAGCGGAAAAAATATTAAAAGTATTTTATTCCAAGTTCATTTATTAAAAAGCAAAGTTTGTAATCTGTAAATTTTATGAGCTATAACTTTGATTATTGTATCGAATACATATTAATATTTTTCACAGAATTTTCGTGAATTTTTTGTTGCTAATTTGAACGAAATTTATGTACTTTTCTCTCAGTACTCACTTCTGATGAGAATTTTATGTTTTTATATTTACCTCAACTCAACTCAAAACTGAATATTGAGAATTTTTTTAAATTAAAAACTAAATTTTGGTACTAATCAGACTTTATAATGACCTTTTTTTAGAAACCTAACTGAGGTCATGTATTGCTTTTAAAAATAAAAAACAAGTTTGGCTTATATTTTTTATAAAAAATTTGTCTTGACTCAAATCAAGACTGCGTGAGTTTTTATATTAATGATATTTTATTAGATTTTTCGATAAGTTCGATTCGGAAGAAAAGATAAACATAAAAAAAAAATTTTTAAATACAGTCATTTGCTAGATTAGATCAAAGTTATAGCTTATTAAATTCACAGATTACAAAACTTCTTTTTATACCACTCTAACCTCAAAATCAGAACTTCAATATGATTATTCAGCTCTCGTGGTATAAAGTATTATTTGAAACTGGTGTGTAACGTGATTTTTACCTTCCACACCCGTTGCGAAAAGTAAAATGAACTTGGAATAAAATACTTTAAATATTTTTTCCGCTATCTGTTATTTTACAACTAAACGTGTTTTTTAATTTTTGTCCAAAAGCTCTTTCTGAATAAAATGTTTTCGCATTGATAACTATGATACGAATGAATTCATCCATATTTTTTAATAAATACCGAATTATTTGTTAAAAAGTATTTTTTAAAACAACGAAGGTTTAAAAAATATAATATTATTTTATATCACAACAATTTTTTTTATTTTATGTGATGAAACGTATTACAGCTTTACCCTGTTGAAAAAAACCATATGGTTTAACCATGTGGTCATCATGTCCATGTGGTCATTTATGAAAAATTACTTTTGCCTCGCAAATTCAGAGGGCGAAAAGTTCTTTACTTTCGCCAAATTTAATTTCTCTAAAATTAAGGAAGCGGAAAGTACTTTACACCCAAGAGTCAAATTTCTCTTGAATGAAGGGGGAGCTGTGTACTTTTCTCCCGCAAATTCAGAGAGCGAAAAGTTCTTCATTCCCGCCAAATTTAATTTCTTTAAAAATAAACGGGCGTAAAGTACTTTTATTCCGTAAATTAAATTTTTCTTAAATTTAGCGAGAAAAAAAATTTTCTTCTCGTAAATAAGAGGGCGAAAAGTTCTTTATTCCCGCGTCATTTAATTTTTCTAATAATAAGAGGGCGAAAAGTACTTTACTCCTGCAAGTCAAATTACTCTGAAATGGAGGGGGTGCTGTGTACTTTTCTCCCGCAAATTCAGAGGGCATAACGTTCTTTACTCCCGCCACATTTAATTTTTCTAGAAATAAACGGGCGAAAAGTACGTTACTCCCGCAAGTCAAATTACTTTTAAATGAAGGGGAGCTGTGTACTTTCTTCCCGCAAATTCAGAGGGCGAAAAGTTCTTCACTCCCGCCAAATTTTATTTCTTTAAAAATAAACGGGCGTAAAGTACTTTTATTCCGTAAATTAAATTTTTCTTAAATTTAGCGAGAAAAAAAAATTTTCTTCTCGTAAACAAGAGGGCAAAAAGTTCTTTATTCCCGCCAAATTTTATTTCTTTAAAAATAAGCGAGCGTAAAGTACTTTACTCCCGCAAGTCGAATTACTCAGGAATGAAGGGGGAGCTGTGTACTTTTCTCCCGCAAATTCAGAGGGCAAAAAGTTCTTTACTCCCGCCAAATTTAATTTCTTCAAAAATAAACGGGCGTAAAGTACTTTTATTCCGTAAATTAAATTTTTCTTAAATTTAGCAGGAAAAAAAAATTTTCTTCTCGTAAACAAGAGGGCAAAAAGTTCTTTATTCCCGCCAAATTTTATTTCTTCAAAAATAAGCGGGCGTAAAGTACTTTACTCCCGCAAGTCGAATTACTCTGGAATGAAGGGGGAGCTGTGTACTTTCTTCCCGCAAATTCAGAGGGCGAAAAGTTCTTCACTCCCGCCAAATTTTATTTCTTTAAAAATAAACGGGCGTAAAGTACTTTTATTCCGTAAATTAAATTTTTCTTAAATTTAGCGAGAAAAAAAAATTTTCTTCTCGTAAACAAGAGGGCAAAAAGTTCTTTATTCCCGCCAAATTTTATTTTTTTAAAAATAAGCGGGCGTAAAGTACTTTACTCCCGCAAGTCGAATTACTCTGGAATGAAGGGGGAGCTGTGTACTTTTCTCCCGCAAATTCAGAGGGCGAAAAGTTCTTTATTCCCGCCAAATTTTATTTCTTTAAAAATAAGAAGGCGAAAAGTACTTTACTCCCGCAAGTTAAATTACTCTGAAATGAAGGGGGAGCTGTGTACTTTTCTCCCGCAAATTCAGAGGGCAAAAAGTTCTTTACTCCCGCCAAATTTAATTTCTTTAAAAATAAACGGGCGTAAAGTACTTTTATTCCGTAAATTAAATTTTTCTTAAATTTAGCGAGAAAAAAAAATTTCTTCTCGTAAATAAAAGGGCGAAAAGTTCTTTATTCCCGCGTAATTTAATTTTTCTAAAAATAAGAGGGCGAAAAGTACTTTACTCCTGCAAGTCAAATTACTCTGAAATGGAGTGTGAGCTGTCGACTTTTCTCCCGCAAATTCAGAGGGCAAAAAGTTCTCTACTCCCGTCAAATTTAATTTCTCTAAAAATAAGCGGGCGTAAAGTACTTTTATTCCGTTAGTTAAATTTTTCCTACATTAAGCGAGAAAAAAAAATTTTTTTCTAGTAAATAAGAGGGCGAAAAGTTCTTTATTCCCGCGTCATTTAATTTTTCTAATAATAAGAGGGCGAAAAGTACTTTACTCCTGCAAGTCAAATTACTCTGAAATGGAGGGGGTGCTGTGTACTTTTCTCCCGCAAATTCAGAGGGCATAACGTTCTTTACTCCCGCCACATTTAATTTTTCTAGAAATAAACGGGCGAAAAGTACGTTACTCCCGCAAGTCAAATTACTTTTAAATGAAGGGGAGCTGTGTACTTTCTTCCCGCAAATTCAGAGGGCGAAAAGTTCTTCACTCCCGCCAAATTTTATTTCTTTAAAAATAAACGGGCGTAAAGTACTTTTATTCCGTAAATTAAATTTTTCTTAAATTTAGCGAGAAAAAAAAATTTTCTTCTCGTAAACAAGAGGGCAAAAAGTTCTTTATTCCCGCCAAATTTTATTTCTTTAAAAATAAGCGAGCGTAAAGTACTTTACTCCCGCAAGTCGAATTACTCAGGAATGAAGGGGGAGCTGTGTACTTTTCTCCCGCAAATTCAGAGGGCAAAAAGTTCTTTACTCCCGCCAAATTTAATTTCTTCAAAAATAAACGGGCGTAAAGTACTTTTATTCCGTAAATTAAATTTTTCTTAAATTTAGCAGGAAAAAAAATTTTCTTCTCGTAAACAAGAGGGCAAAAAGTTCTTTATTCCCGCCAAATTTTATTTCTTCAAAAATAAGCGGGCGTAAAGTACTTTACTCCCGCAAGTCGAATTACTCTGGAATGAAGGGGGAGCTGTGTACTTTCTTCCCGCAAATTCAGAGGGCGAAAAGTTCTTCACTCCCGCCAAATTTTATTTCTTTAAAAATAAACGGGCGTAAAGTACTTTTATTCCGTAAATTAAATTTTTCTTAAATTTAGCGAGAAAAAAAATTTTCTTCTCGTAAACAAGAGGGCAAAAAGTTCTTTATTCCCGCCAAATTTTATTTTTTAAAAATAAGCGGGCGTAAAGTACTTTACTCCTGCAAGTCGAATTACTCTGGAATGAAGGGGGAGCTGTGTACTTTTCTCCCGCAAATTCAGAGGGCGAAAAGTTCTTTATTCCCGCCAAATTTTATTTCTTTAAAAATAAGAAGGCGAAAAGTACTTTACTCCCGCAAGTTAAATTACTCTGAAATGAAGGGGAGCTGTGTACTTTTCTCCCGCAAATTCAGAGGGCAAAAAGTTCTTTACTCCCGCCAAATTTAATTTCTTTAAAAATAAACGGGCGTAAAGTACTTTTATTCCGTAAATTAAATTTTTCTTAAATTTAGCGAGAAAAAAAAATTTTCTTCTCGTAAATAAAAGGGCGAAAAGTTCTTTATTCCCGCGTAATTTAATTTTTCTAAAAATAAGAGGGCGAAAAGTACTTTACTCCTGCAAGTCAAATTACTCTGAAATGGAGTGTGAGCTGTCGACTTTTCTCCCGCAAATTCAGAGGGCAAAAAGTTCTCTACTCCCGTCAAATTTAATTTCTCTAAAAATAAGCGGGCGTAAAGTACTTTTATTCCGTTAGTTAAATTTTTCCTACATTAAGCGAGAAAAAAAAATTTTTTTCTAGTAAATAAGAGGGCGAAAAGTTCTTTATTCCCGCGTCATTTAATTTTTCTAATAATAAGAGGGCGAAAAGTACTTTACTCCTGCAAGTCAAATTACTCTGAAATGGAGGGGGTGCTGTGTACTTTTCTCCCGCAAATTCAGAGGGCATAACGTTCTTTACTCCCGCCACATTTAATTTTTCTAGAAATAAACGGGCGAAAAGTACGTTACTCCCGCAAGTCAAATTACTTTTAAATGAAGGGGAGCTGTGTACTTTCTTCCCGCAAATTCAGAGGGCGAAAAGTTCTTTACTCCCGCCAAATTTTATTTCTTTAAAAATAAACGGGCGTAAAGTACTTTTATTCCGTAAATTAAATTTTTCTTAAATTTAGCGAGAAAAAAAAATTTTCTTCTCGTAAACAAGAGGGCAAAAAGTTCTTTATTCCCGCCAAATTTTATTTCTTTAAAAATAAGAAGGCGAAAAGTACTTTACTCCCGCAAGTTAAATTACTCTGAAATGAAGGGGGAGCTGTGTACTTTTCTCCCGCAAATTCACAGGGCAAAAAGTTCTTTACTCCCGCCACATTTAATTTTTCTAGAAATAAGCGGGCGAAAAGTACGTTACTCCCGCAAGTCGAATTACTCTTAAATGAAGGGGGAGCAGTAGATAGGCTATAGGCATACTGGCACACCCGGATTGTAGCACACCCCCTCTCCTCCTCCAAGTGTGTTAGAATCCGTGTCGTTTAAAATACATGTGAATTCCTCCCCCCTGTTTAAAAAATGAAAAAGGATAAAACACTTGTCTCCCTCCACTAAGTGTGTTACAATCCGGTCTATTTAAAATACGTATAAGTCTTCCCTTCCTTAAAAAAATGTATTTTCTTTCAGGAAAGGGCTAGCCCTTCTCTCTTCTTATTTTTAAGGAAAGGATAGATCGCCGCCCACTGTATGTTCTATTTTGGGGACGCAGAAAAATTGACCTACTCTTAGAAGAGAGGGAAAGGGCAGACCTTTTACGCAGTGCTGGTCTACTATGCGTTTTCTTTGACATTGCATGAAAATTTACCTGCTTTTAGAAGAGAGAGAAAGGGGCGACCTGTCTCTAAATGCAGTACACTGTGTGTGTTCTTTTTTAAGTCACAGGTGCATGAAAATAATGAATTGCGCCTTTTTTTTTAGGATATAGTACATAAGCAAAGCTATAAATTTGCCTTCTATTATATTTTTTAAGTCACTGTTTTTGAAAGATTATTTTTTGTTCTTTTTTTGAGAAGAAAAGATTCATTGAAAGGGTCAGCTACCTTTTCTTTTCTTGTTTTAAAATAGAGAATCCTTATTTGAAGAAAATATACGAGGTTTTACTCTGTTAAAAAAGGAAAATGCTGTTTTGAAAATGTTTCTTTTATATTCACAGGTGCATGTCGGCTTTCTTGAGAAAAAGTATCTTGCAGGGGGTCAAAGATTTCACGTGCGAAAGTTTTTTAAGATGAAGAGACATTTATTGAAAGGGTTACTTGTATTCTTTTTAACTTCTAAGATATTGTCTTAAGTTACTTTTTGTAAAATAAAATCTTTTTGGAGAAAAAAGATTTATTGAAAGGGTCAACTACCTTTTTTCTTATTTTAAAATAGAGAATCCTTATTTGAAAAAGAAAATATACGAGGCTTTACTCTGTTAAAAAAGGAAAATGCTGTTTTGAAAATGTTTCTTTTATATTTACAGGTGCATGTCGGCTTTCTTGAGAAAAAGTATCTTGCAGGGGGTCAAAGATTTCACGTGCGAAAGTTTTTTAAGATGAAGAGACATTTATTGAAAGGGTTACTTGTATTCTTTTTTAACTTCTAAGATATTGTCTTAAGTTACTTTTTGTAAAATAAAATCTTTTTGGAGAAAAAAGATTTATTGAAAGGGTCAACTACCTTTTCTCTTATTTTAAAATAGAGAATCCTTATTTGAAGAAGAAAATATACGAGGCTTTACTCTGTTAAAAAAAGGAAAATGCTTTTTCGAAAATATTTCTTTTTTCACAGGTGTATGTCTGTTTTCTTAAGAAAAAAGTATTTTGCAGGTGGTCAAAGATTTGACTTGCGAAAGTTTTTTGAGATAAAGAGTTATTTATTGAAGGATCAGTTGTATTGTTTTTTATGTATCAAAAAAAAGCAATGAATGCTTGAAGAAGATATATGAGACCCACCACTGCAAAAAATAAAATCTTTTTTCTTTTAAAAATATTTTTCTTGATCCAGGTGTGTGTGTAAATTTCCTTAAGAAAAAACAGCTTTTTGCAGGCGATCGGAAATTTCACAAGCAAAAGTTTTTTTCAGAAAAGAGTTATTTATTGAAAGGGTCATAAAAATTAAATTTTTAGGCGTGTTTGTGCCCAACGGAGGATGGATGAAATTTCTCTAAGGGAGGTGTTTAATTTTTGGAGGGAAGTTTTTTCACCAATCATAGGTTTTTTTTTAATAAAAGAAAATCGGAAAGCCTAAATTTTCGTATATAAACTCTGACACGTGCCATAGTTTATCAGTTCTAAAATTTTTCAACTTTTCTTGTTCACAAGAAAAAAAGGTTTTAAATAGAAGAAAAAAAATGGATAATAATAATCCAAATAACCATATTGAAGTGCTTCGAGAAGAACCTGTTTGGGATCAACGTGAGGACAGAAATCACTTTCTCGACAACCTTAGGATAGTTCGCGAAAACGAATCAGCCTGTTTAGAGGAGGAACATGCTGTAGCATCAGCTACAACCGACTATCCTGAAGAGGTTGAAGTTATGGGAGAAGCAGAACATATGTACCAGGTAAGATTAGAGGTCGAAGATAATGCTGTACAATGGGCGCAGGAAGCTGAAGATAGACGGCAGCAAGGAGCGCGAGAAAGGCGCGAATTCCGTCAATTTGCAAGAGTCGAGTTCCGTAGACGCCGTGACTCTTATTCTTCTGGAGAGGAAGAAGAAGATAGACATCGGGTATGTATTTTAAAATTATTATTTTTTTTATTATAATTATTCAAAACTGGTAACATCATTACTTTCTTTTTATTTACAGTCTCCTACGAGAGAGTTGCCGTCAATGCCTGAATTATATAGGGATCTTCGTCTTGCAGAACAGGTGTGTTAAAATTTTTTTTTATGTGTTGTTTAGTTTCATATTTATTTTATTCTATTTAATTTTTGTATTTATTTTCATGTTGATTTCATTTTGTTCAATTTCATATTTATTGTCTTATTGATATTTTATTTGATTTTTATATTTATTTAATTTCTTTTGAACATTTGTTTAATTTTTCCAGCAAGCTCAAGTAAGGAATCTTGAAAGAGCTGCACGCAGATCTAGAAGGATGCAACGTTATACAAATCGTGCACGTAGATATGTACAGATGCAGAGGCCTGAAGATATATATGATACCAGTACAGAAGAGGATAGTAGTGGAATTGATTCAGGAATGGAAAGTGATCCTAATTTCATCGACGACTCCGAATGCGCGCCGCGACCCATAAATCTGGAAGTATACAACAGGTGTAACCATCTAACTGCTAGAGAGATTAGTGAAGCAAAAAAGACACATGCACGGGTAAGTTTTATTCATTATAATTATTTTTATTATTATTACAATTGCTTTCTCATAGAAAAAGTATTGTATCGATAAAAAAAATTTTTTTCAATTTTTTCATTAATGTATGTATGTGTGTGTGTGTGTGTGTGTGTGTGTGCGCGCGTGTGTGTGTGTGTGTGTGTGTGTGTGTGTGTGTGGATGTATGATTTCAGTTAGTAAACTGTATCTCGAAAACTACTCGATGGATTTGCTTCTAATTTTGCATGGAATTTAGTTTTTTGACTAACATTTCGATTTTTCGTTTTTTGTTTACTACTCGATGAATTTGCTTCAAAATTTGCACGGAAATTATTTGTGATTGCCCGGATAAAATAAATTTTTAAAAACTGATTTTCTTAGCTTAGTTTTAATTTTAGAGCATTTTGAAATTAAAAAAAAAAATGTTTCTATTTATTAAGCCAATAAAATCTTAAAAACTATTCGATGGATTTACTTCAAATTTTCCATACAATTAAATTTTTCGATCAACTGGTGCGGAAGCTATTGAGAATTAGTTTTCTTAGCGTAGTTTTTTTTAGAATCATTTTAAGAATTTTTAGAAAATTTCGATTTTTCATTTTTTTTTGTATTTTACGTAAACTACTCAAAGAATTTGTTTGAAAATTTGAATGAAACTTAATTTCGACTGCCAAAAGTATAAAAAATTTTGTAAACTAATTTTCTTAGCACACTTTTAATTTTAGAGCATTTTTAAAATTTTTATTTTTTTCTATTTTACGAAAATCATTTGATAGATTTGCTCCAAAATTTGTATGCAATATATTCGCTACTGTCTGAGGAAAACAAGCTTTGGAAAACTAATTTTCTCAGCGCAGTTTTAATTTTAGAGTACTTTGAAAATTTTCAAAAAAATTTTTATTTTTCATTTATTTTTTATTTTGCGTAAACCATACTATAAATTTTCTCCAAAATTTTTATACAATTAATTCGCTATTGTCTGAAAAAATAAGCTTTTGAAAACTAATTTTCTTAGCGTGGTTACAATTTTAGAGAATTTTATAGATTTAAAAAAAAATTTCGATTCTTCTTTTCTTATTTTTTTTTATTCTACGTAAAGTACTCGATAGATTTGTTCTAAAAATTGACAGTTAGATCTCTAAAATCACTCGATGGATTTGCTTCAAATTTTGTATACCATCTATGTTTTTGTATAACTAGACGGGAAGCTATTGAAAATTGGTATTCATAGAGTAGTTTTTTTTATAGAGCCATAAATATAAACTGTATTTATATATAAATATGATTGCATTTTATAAAGATTAGAAATTTTGTTGTCATCATTCTTTTTATTACTACATTATATCATTTTTTCAATAGAACAAATTTTTTTTGTATTACTTGATGATTTAAAATAAAATTATAAATGATGAAAAAGCAAACAGCTGGCATATATGTTCGAAATTTATAAAGTACAATATGAGTAAATATTAATGTTAGACAATTTTTAATATTAAAATCACATTTAAATAAATATAAAAAAAATTAATGAAACTCAAAGAGCTCTATGAGAAAGCATTCCGCCAAAGCACTTGGCAGCGTTTTGTTATTAATACTACGAAAAATTTAATTTTGTAGATCCATATTCGAAATATATTTTTATAAATTAAACATGGTGAAGACATGGATGCCACCGCATGTTTAATTAGAGAAGGACTACTTCTCCTTGAAAAATGGGCCTGAAGTAAGCTTGTAAGTATTAATATTTTTATTTTTTTTTTCAAACACATCAAATATCTGAATTGTTTTTTTTTTGTTTTAGTTATTGGAACTTGCGAATACTATATTTTCAAGTATTGGACACGTGACCTTCATAGCGCTTCCCTTAAGGATCTCAAAGAAAGAATGGCAAGATAGTGCTGAAGTTTGGCGATTTTACTTAAAATTGCATAAATATTTAGAATATCACAAGAAAAATTTAAATGTTTTATTGATTAGACGAGGAAATCGTTCGCGAACATACTATTCACGTTCTCGATATTGTCAAAATTTTCATTAACTGTAATTTAATGTTTTATAATTGTAGTAAAATGAAAAAGTATGTAAAAGTATGGAAAAGTATGGAAAGGTATGAAAAAGTATGGAAAAAGTATGGAAAAGTATGAAAAAGTATAGAAAAAGTATGGAAAAGTATGAAAAAGTATAGAAAAAGTATGAAAAAGTATGGAAAATTATAGAAAAGTATGGAAAAGTATGAAAAAATAAAATATACACATCAAATTATTTTTCAAATTATTTATTGAAAACTGTACATAATAAGAATGTATGAATGAATGAAAATTATTAAACATTATGCAATTGTTTTTATTTATCACCACCACTTATAATTATTATTATATTTACATTGAATCATAAAAAGAAAATTTCAACAATAAAAATAAATATATATAACTTAAATTAATAAACATAATAAAATTAAATTTTTCTTTTTTATTTATTACACTAAAATACGTTGTGAAATACATCTTAGCTTATTCAAATAATCTCATTTTTATCTATCCAACTATTATGCTTGTTACTTAGACCTAACTACTTAACATATACACGTTTACCACTTTTCTTTAAAACTTTTTCTACTAAATAAATTTCTGGATACACAGTCTTTTGAATTTCCGTTTCATAAAAGCCGCCGGAGACTGGTTCATCATAATAATCTTTGACGTGGTAAGTTATAGGATTGGTTTTCACAACTCTTGTTATTGTGAAAATTTCAGTAGACCAATTTGGTGTATAACCTTTTTCAAAAACTTGTTTTATCTTACTTATTCGCACTTTATCTCCTACTTTGAATTTTGGTTTTTTACAGGTTTTTTGCTTTCTCATAGAGAAAGCATTGTATTATTAAAAAAAATTTTTTTTTATTTTTTCATTAATTTGTACATATTTAGACTCAGGGAGTCGAAAAAAGTGGTTTCCAGAAAATGTCTGTATGTGTGTGTCTGTGTGTGTGTGTGTGTGTGTGTGTGTGTGTGTGTGTGTGTGTGTGTGTGTGTGTGTGTGTGTGTGTATGTATTCAGTACGCCAATAAGATCTCGAGAACTACTCGATGGATTAGCTTCAAATTTTGCATGCAATTTATTTTTTTGTCCAACTGGGGGGGAAGCTATTGAAAATTGATCTTCTTAGCTCAGTTTTTTTTTTAGAGCCATTTTAAGAATTTTAAAAAAAATTTTGATTTTTCATTTTTTTGATATTTTACGTAAACTACTCGAAGAATTTCCTCGAAAATTTGTATGAACATTATTTGCGACTGCCAAAAGAAGAAAAACTTTTACCAACTGATTTTCTTAGCGTACTTTTAATTTTAGAGCATTTTGAAAATTTTGAAAAAAAATTTTTTTTTTCATTTATTTTTTATTTTACGACAACCATTTGATAGATTTGCTTCTAAATTTGTATGCAAGTTATTCGCTATTGTCTAAAGAAAACAAGCTTTGGAACACTTATTTTCTTAGCGTAGTTTTAATTTTAGAGCATTTTGAAAATTTTGGAAAAAATCTCTATTTTTCATTTTTTTCTATTACACAAAAACCATTCGATAGATTTGCTCGAAAATTTTTATGGAAATCATTTGCAATGGCCTAAATAAAACAAGCTTTGAAAAACTTATTTTCTCAGTGCAGTTTTAATTTTAGAGCATTTTGAAAATTTTGAATAAAATTTTTCTAATTTTTTTATATTTTACGTAAACTACTCGATGAAAGAGCTTCAAATTATGTATGGAAATTATTTATGATTGTCAAAATAAAATGAACTTTTGAAAACTAATTTTCTTCAATTTTCTTAGCGCACATTTAATTTTAGAGCATTTTGAAAATTTTGAAAAAATTTTTATTTTTAATTTCTTTTCTATTGCACAAAAATCACTCGATAAACTTGCTCAAAAATTTTTATGCAAATTATTCACTATTATCTGAATAAATCAAGTTTTGGAAAACTTATTTTCTTAGCGCAGTTTTAATTTTAGAGCATTTTGAAAATTTTGGAAAAAATGTTCATATTTCATTTTTTTCTATTACACAAAAGCCATTCGATAAATTTGCTCAAAAATTTTCATACAAATTATTTGTCATTGCCTAATTAAAGCTAGCTTGGAAAAACTTATTTTCTTAGTGCAGTGTTAATTTTAGAGCATTTTATAAATTTTGAATAGAATTTCACTTTTTTTTTGGTATTTTACGTAAACTACTCGATGAAGTAGCTTAAAATTATGTATAGAAATTATTTACGATTGCCTAAATAAAATGAACTTTTGAAAACTGGTTTTCTTAGCGTAGTTGTAACTTTAAAGCGTTTTGAAAATTTTAAAACAATGTTTATTTTTAATTATTTGGTATTTTTTGTAAACTATTCGATGAAAATGTTCCAAAATTTGTATGCAAGTTATTGGTTATAGTGTTAAGAAGACAAGCTTAGGAAAACTAATTTTATAAACGCATTTTTAATTTTAGAGCATCATAAAATCACATTATGCAAATGGCAAAATTAAGAAAGAATAAATTTCATATAGTTTTCGTAGGTATTAAGACAGCCTTCAATACAGAGGATAGGGACATTTATATTAAAATCGTATTTAAAAAAATAAAATTAAATTACTCTAATTAAAACTTTAGAAGACTCTATCGTTCGTGTTTATATGTATTATTAGGTAGAGAAAAATGAATAACAACCATTTATACTCCTTGACTCTATCGATCTTAACGAACTTTATTACAAAACAATGATTATTCAAATGCCAACGTTTCGATCAATCTTGTGATCCTCTTCAGGGCAACTATAACAACAGAAATAAGAATTCTTTTATTTAAAAAATATTTTACAATAAACTTTTCGATTACAACATAAATATCAAACGCAGATGCCAACCAATTTACAAAAAAACCGCTTACACACTTACTTTTAGAAATTGATTTTTAATCTTTACATAATTACATAATGTTTGAATGTAAGTCAAAAACGATCTTTACAGTCTACTTGTCATACAGCAAGTTTCGTCAAAGCTATTCGACATTACACTGACCCAACATATTCGCCAGAACAAAATTCAAATAAATCATCAAACACTTTCGTGTCTTAGCCCGTGTACCCCCCTCCCCCATGAAGAAAAAACGGTAACTACGCCTGTCGATTTCTCACATTCAAACTGTTGATAATTCCTTTATATACGGTTTTTAAATTTTGTGTGTCAAATATGCGATTGATTGCATTTTCTTTGTAATTATGGATGTATAACATTTCACTAATGAGTCTCTTTTTTTCATTACTCTCTTGATCTAAAATTTTGATTTTGTCAGAATTAATATTATGGTTGTTATCACACGCATCATAGCAAGTACAGATCTTTCGTCCGCCAACCTCAGCGACCTCTTATGTTCATACATTCTAATTTTACAAGAATCATAATATTTTGAAAATCATAATGTGATTTTATGATGCTCTAAAATTAAAAATGCGTTTATAAAATTAGTTTTCCTAAGCTTGTCTTCTTAACACTATAACCAATAACTTGCATACAAATTTTGGAACATTTTCATCGAATAGTTTACAAAAAATACCAAATAATTAAAAATAAACATTGTTTTAAAATTTTCAAAACGCTTTAAAGTTACAACTACGCTAAGAAAACCAGTTTTCAAAAGTTCATTTTATTTAGGCAATCGTAAATAATTTCTATACATAATTTTAAGCTACTTCATCGAGTAGTTTACGTAAAATACCAAAAAAAAAGTGAAATTCTATTCAAAATTTATAAAATGCTCTAAAATTAACACTGCACTAAGAAAATAAGTTTTTCCAAGCTAGCTTTAATTAGGCAATGACAAATAATTTGTATGAAAATTTTTGAGCAAATTTATCGAATGGCTTTTGTGTAATAGAAAAAAAATGAAATATGAACATTTTTTCCAAAATTTTCAAAATGCTCTAAAATTAAAACTGCGCTAAGAAAATAAGTTTTCCAAAACTTGATTTATTCAGATAATAGTGAATAATTTGCATAAAAATTTTTGAGCAAGTTTATCGAGTGATTTTTGTGCAATAGAAAAGAAATTAAAAATAAAAAATTTTTTCAAAATTTTCAAAATGCTCTAAAATTAAATGTACGCTAAGAAAATTGAAGAAAATTAGTTTTCAAAAGTTCATTTTATTTTGACAATCATAAATAATTTCCATACATAATTTGAAGCTCTTTCATCGAGTAGTTTACGTAAAATATAAAAAAAATTAGAAAAATTTTATTCAAAATTTTCAAAATGCTCTAAAATTAAAACTGCACTGAGAAAATAAGTTTTTCAAAGCTTGTTTTATTTAGGCCATTGCAAATGATTTCCATAAAAATTTTCGAGCAAATCTATCGAATGGTTTTTGTGTAATAGAAAAAAAATGAAAAATAGAGATTTTTTCCAAAATTTTCAAAATGCTCTAAAATTAAAACTACGCTAAGAAAATAAGTGTTCCAAAGCTTGTTTTCTTTAGACAATAGCGAATAACTTGCATACAAATTTAGAAGCAAATCTATCAAATGGTTGTCGTAAAATAAAAAATAAATGAAAAAAAAAATTTTTTTTCAAAATTTTCAAAATGCTCTAAAATTAAAAGTACGCTAAGAAAATCAGTTGGTAAAAGTTTTTCTTCTTTTGGCAGTCGCAAATAATGTTCATACAAATTTTCGAGGAAATTCTTCGAGTAGTTTACGTAAAATATCAAAAAAATGAAAAATCAAAATTTTTTTTAAAATTCTTAAAATGGCTCTAAAAAAAAAACTGAGCTAAGAAGATCAATTTTCAATAGCTTCCCCCCCAGTTGGACAAAAAAATAAATTGCATGCAAAATTTGAAGCTAATCCATCGAGTAGTTCTCGAGATCTTATTGGCGTACTGAATACATACACACACACACACACACACACACACACACACACACACACACACACACACACACACACACACACACACAGACACACACATACAGACATTTTCTGGAAACCACTTTTTTCGACTCCCTGAGTCTAAATATGTACAAATTAATGAAAAAATAAAAAAAAATTTTTTTTAATAATACAATGCTTTCTCTATGAGAAAGCAAAAAAACCTGTAAAAAAACCAAAATTCAAAGTAGGAGATAAAGTGCGAATAAGTAAGATAAAACAAGTTTTTGAAAAAGGTTATACACCAAATTGGTCTACTGAAATTTTCACAATAACAAGAGTTGTGAAAACCAATCCTATAACTTACCACGTCAAAGATTATTATGATGAACCAGTCTCCGGCGGCTTTTATGAAACGGAAATTCAAAAGACTGTGTATCCAGAAATTTATTTAGTAGAAAAAGTTTTAAAGAAAAGTGGTAAACGTGTATATGTTAAGTAGTTAGGTCTAAGTAACAAGCATAATAGTTGGATAGATAAAAATGAGATTATTTGAATAAGCTAAGATGTATTTCACAACGTATTTTAGTGTAATAAATAAAAAAGAAAAATTTAATTTTATTATGTTTATTAATTTAAGTTATATATATTTATTTTTATTGTTGAAATTTTCTTTTATGATTCAATGTAAATATAATAATAATTATAAGTGGTGGTGATAAATAAAAACAATTGCATAATGTTTAATAATTTTCATTCATTCATACATTCTTATTATGTACAGTTTTCAATAAATAATTTGAAAAATAATTTGATGTGTATATTTTATTTTTTCATACTTTTCCATACTTTTCTATAATTTTCCATACTTTTTCATACTTTTTCTATACTTTTTCATACTTTTCCATACTTTTTCTATACTTTTTCATACTTTTCCATACTTTTTCCATACTTTTTCATACCTTTCCATACTTTTCCATACTTTTACATACTTTTTCATTTTACTACAATTATAAAACATTAAATTACAGTTAATGAAAATTTTGACAATATCGAGAACGTGAATAGTATGTTCGCGAACGATTTCCTCGTCTAATCAATAAAACATTTAAATTTTTCTTGTGATATTCTAAATATTTATGCAATTTTAAGTAAAATCGCCAAACTTCAGCACTATCTTGCCATTCTTTCTTTGAGATCCTTAAGGAAGCGCTATGAAGGTCACGTGTCCAATACTTGAAAATATAGTATTCGCAAGTTCCAATAACTAAAACAAAAAAAAAACAATTCAGATATTTGATGTGTTTGAAAAAAAAAAATAAAAATATTAATACTTACAAGCTTACTTCAGGCCCATTTTTCAAGGAGAAGTAGTCCTTCTCTAATTAAACATGCGGTGGCATCCATGTCTTCACCATGTTTAATTTATAAAAATATATTTCGAATATGGATCTACAAAATTAAATTTTTCGTAGTATTAATAACAAAACGCTGCCAAGTGCTTTGGCGGAATGCTTTCTCATAGAGCTCTTTGAGTTTCATTAATTTTTTTTATATTTATTCAAATGTGATTTTAATATTAAAAATTGTCTAACATTAATATTTACTCATATTGTACTTTATAAATTTCGAACATATATGCCAGCTGTTTGCTTTTTCATCATTTATAATTTTATTTTAAATCATCAAGTAATACAAAAAAATTTGTTCTATTGAAAAAATGATATAATGTAGTAATAAAAAGAATGATGACAACAAAATTTCTAATCTTTATAAAATGCAATCATATTTATATATAAATACAGTTTATATTTATGGCTCTATAAAAAAAACTACTCTATGAATACCAATTTTCAATAGCTTCCCGTCTAGTTATACAAAAACATAGATGGTATACAAAATTTGAAGCAAATCCATCGAGTGATTTTAGAGATCTAACTGTCAATTTTTAGAACAAATCTATCGAGTACTTTACGTAGAATAAAAAAATAAGAAAAAGAAGAATCGAAATTTTTTTTTAAATCTATAAAATTCTCTAAAATTGTAACCACGCTAAGAAAATTAGTTTTCAAAAGCTTATTTTTTTCAGACAATAGCGAATTAATTGTATAAAAATTTTGGAGAAAATTTATAGTATGGTTTACGCAAAATAAAAAATAAATGAAAAATAAAAATTTTTTTGAAAATTTTCAAAGTACTCTAAAATTAAAACTGCGCTGAGAAAATTAGTTTTCCAAAGCTTGTTTTCCTCAGACAGTAGCGAATATATTGCATACAAATTTTGGAGCAAATCTATCAAATGATTTTCGTAAAATAGAAAAAAATAAAAATTTTAAAAATGCTCTAAAATTAAAAGTGTGCTAAGAAAATTAGTTTACAAAATTTTTTATACTTTTGGCAGTCGAAATTAAGTTTCATTCAAATTTTCAAACAAATTCTTTGAGTAGTTTACGTAAAATACAAAAAAAAATGAAAAATCGAAATTTTCTAAAAATTCTTAAAATGATTCTAAAAAAAACTACGCTAAGAAAACTAATTCTCAATAGCTTCCGCACCAGTTGATCGAAAAAATTTAATTGTATGGAAAATTTGAAGTAAATCCATCGAATAGTTTTTAAGATTTTATTGGCTTAATAAATAGAAACATTTTTTTTTTAATTTCAAAATGCTCTAAAATTAAAACTAAGCTAAGAAAATCAGTTTTTAAAAATTTATTTTATCCGGGCAATCACAAATAATTTCCGTGCAAATTTTGAAGCAAATTCATCGAGTAGTAAACAAAAAACGAAAAATCGAAATGTTAGTCAAAAAACTAAATTCCATGCAAAATTAGAAGCAAATCCATCGAGTAGTTTTCGAGATACAGTTTACTAACTGAAATCATACATCCACACACACACACACACACACACACACACGCGCGCACACACACACACACACACACACACACACATACATACATTAATGAAAAAATTGAAAAAAATTTTTTTTATCGATACAATACTTTTTCTATGAGAAAGCAATTGTAATAATAATAAAAATAATTATAATGAATAAAACTTACCCGTGCATGTGTCTTTTTTTGCTTCACTAATCTCTCTAGCAGTTAGATGGTTACACCTGTTGTATACTTCCAGATTTATGGGTCGCGGCGCGCATTCGGAGTCGTCGATGAAATTAGGATCACTTTCCATTCCTGAATCAATTCCACTACTATCCTCTTCTGTACTGGTATCATATATATCTTCAGGCCTCTGCATCTGTACATATCTACGTGCACGATTTGTATAACGTTGCATCCTTCTAGATCTGCGTGCAGCTCTTTCAAGATTCCTTACTTGAGCTTGCTGGAAAAATTAAACAAATGTTCAAAAGAAATTAAATAAATATAAAAATCAAATAAAATATCAATAAGACAATAAATATGAAATTGAACAAAATGAAATCAACATGAAAATAAATACAAAAATTAAATAGAATAAAATAAATATGAAACTAAACAACACATAAAAAAAATTTTAACACACCTGTTCTGCAAGACGAAGATCCCTATATAATTCAGGCATTGACGGCAACTCTCTCGTAGGAGACTGTAAATAAAAGAAAGTAATGATGTTACCAGTTTTGAATAATTATAATAAAAAAAATAATAATTTTAAAATACATACCCGATGTCTATCTTCTTCTTCCTCTCCAGAAGAATAAGAGTCACGGCGTCTACGGAACTCGACTCTTGCAAATTGACGGAATTCGCGCCTTTCTCGCGCTCCTTGCTGCCGTCTATCTTCAGCTTCCTGCGCCCATTGTACAGCATTATCTTCGACCTCTAATCTTACCTGGTACATATGTTCTGCTTCTCCCATAACTTCAACCTCTTCAGGATAGTCGGTTGTAGCTGATGCTACAGCATGTTCCTCCTCTAAACAGGCTGATTCGTTTTCGCGAACTATCCTAAGGTTGTCGAGAAAGTGATTTCTGTCCTCACGTTGATCCCAAACAGGTTCTTCTCGAAGCACTTCAATATGGTTATTTGGATTATTATTATCCATTTTTTTCTTCTATTTAAAACCTTTTTTTCTTGTGAACAAGAAAAGTTGAAAAATTTTAGAACTGATAAACTATGGCACGTGTCAGAGTTTATATACGAAAATTTAGGCTTTCCGATTTTCTTTTATTAAAAAAAAAACCTATGATTGGTGAAAAAAACTTCCCTCCAAAAATTAAACACCTCCCTTAGAGAAATTTCATCCATCCTCCGTTGGGCACAAACACGCCTAAAAATTTAATTTTTATGACCCTTTCAATAAATAACTCTTTTCTGAAAAAAACTTTTGCTTGTGAAATTTCCGATCGCCTGCAAAAAGCTGTTTTTTCTTAAGGAAATTTACACACACACCTGGATCAAGAAAAATATTTTTTAAAAGAAAAAAGATTTTATTTTTTGCAGTGGTGGGTCTCATATATCTTCTTCAAGCATTCATTGCTTTTTTTTGATACATAAAAAACAATACAACTGATCCTTCAATAAATAACTCTTTATCTCAAAAAACTTTCGCAAGTCAAATCTTTGACCACCTGCAAAATACTTTTTTCTTAAGAAAACAGACATACACCTGTGAAAAAAGAAATATTTTCGAAAAAGCATTTTCCTTTTTTTTAACAGAGTAAAGCCTCGTATATTTTCTTCTTCAAATAAGGATTCTCTATTTTAAAATAAGAGAAAAGGTAGTTGACCCTTTCAATAAATCTTTTTTCTCCAAAAAGATTTTATTTTACAAAAAGTAACTTAAGACAATATCTTAGAAGTTAAAAAAGAATACAAGTAACCCTTTCAATAAATGTCTCTTCATCTTAAAAAACTTTCGCACGTGAAATCTTTGACCCCCTGCAAGATACTTTTTCTCAAGAAAGCCGACATGCACCTGTAAATATAAAAGAAACATTTTCAAAACAGCATTTTCCTTTTTTAACAGAGTAAAGCCTCGTATATTTTCTTTTTCAAATAAGGATTCTCTATTTTAAAATAAGAAAAAAGGTAGTTGACCCTTTCAATAAATCTTTTTTCTCCAAAAAGATTTTATTTTACAAAAAGTAACTTAAGACAATATCTTAGAAGTTAAAAAAGAATACAAGTAACCCTTTCAATAAATGTCTCTTCATCTTAAAAAACTTTCGCACGTGAAATCTTTGACCCCCTGCAAGATACTTTTTCTCAAGAAAGCCGACATGCACCTGTGAATATAAAAGAAACATTTTCAAAACAGCATTTTCCTTTTTTAACAGAGTAAAACCTCGTATATTTTCTTCAAATAAGGATTCTCTATTTTAAAACAAGAAAAGAAAAGGTAGCTGACCCTTTCAATGAATCTTTTCTTCTCAAAAAAAGAACAAAAAATAATCTTTCAAAAACAGTGACTTAAAAAATATAATAGAAGGCAAATTTATAGCTTTGCTTATGTACTATATCCTAAAAAAAAAGGCGCAATTCATTATTTTCATGCACCTGTGACTTAAAAAGAACACACACAGTGTACTGCATTTAGAGACAGGTCGCCCCTTTCTCTCTCTTCTAAAAGCAGGTAAATTTTCATGCAATGTCAAAGAAAACGCATAGTAGACCAGCACTGCGTAAAAGGTCTGCCCTTTCCTCTCTCTTCTAAGAGTAGGTCAATTTTTCTGCGTCCCCAAAATAGAACATACAGTGGGCGGCGATCTATCCTTTCCTTAAAAATAAGAAGAGAGAAGGGCTAGCCCTTTCCTGAAAGAAAATACATTTTTTTAAGGAAGGGAAGACTTATACGTATTTTAAATAGACCGGATTGTAACACACTTAGTGGAGGGAGACAAGTGTTTTATCCTTTTTCATTTTTTAAACAGGGGAGGAATTCACATGTATTTTAAACGACACGGATTCTAACACACTTGGGGAGGAGAGGGGGTGTGCTACAATCCGGGTGTGCCAGTATGCCTATAGCCTATCTACTGCTCCCCTTCATTTAAGAGTAATTCGACTTGCGGGAGTAACGTACTTTTCGCCCGCTTATTTCTAGAAAAATTAAATGTGGCGGGAGTAAAGAACTTTTTGCCCTGTGAATTTGCGGGAGAAAAGTACACAGCTCCCCCTTCATTTCAGAGTAATTTAACTTGCGGGAGTAAAGTACTTTTCGCCTTCTTATTTTTAAAGAAATAAAATTTGGCGGGAATAAAGAACTTTTTGCCCTCTTGTTTACGAGAAGAAAATTTTTTTTTCTCGCTAAATTTAAGAAAAATTTAATTTACGGAATAAAAGTACTTTACGCCCGTTTATTTTTAAAGAAATAAAATTTGGCGGGAGTAAAGAACTTTTCGCCCTCTGAATTTGCGGGAAGAAAGTACACAGCTCCCCTTCATTTAAAAGTAATTTGACTTGCGGGAGTAACGTACTTTTCGCCCGTTTATTTCTAGAAAAATTAAATGTGGCGGGAGTAAAGAACGTTTTGCCCTCTGAATTTGCGGGAGAAAAGTACACAGCTCCCCCTCCATTTCAGAGTAATTTGACTTGCAGGAGTAAAGTACTTTTCGCCCTCTTATTCTTAGAAAAATTAAATGACGCGGGAATAAAGAACTTTTCGCCCTCTTATTTACGAGAAGAAAATTTATTTTTTTCGCTAAATTTAAGAAAAATTTAATTTACGGAATAAAAGTACTTTACGCCCGTTTATTTTTAAAGAAATTAAATTTGGCGGGAATGAAGAACTTTTCGCCCTCTGAATTTGCGGGAGAAAAGTACACAGCTCCCCCTCCATTTCAGAGTAATTTGACTTGCAGGAGTAAAGTACTTTTCGCCCTCTTATTATTAGAAAAATTAAATGACGCGGGAATAAAGAACTTTTCGCCCTCTTATTTACTAGAAAAAAATTTTTTTTTCTCGCTTAATGTAGGAAAAATTTAACTAACGGAATAAAAGTACTTTACGCCCGCTTATTTTTAGAGAAATTAAATTTGACGGGAGTAGAGAACTTTTTGCTCTCTGAATTTGCGGGAGAAAAGTCGACAGCTCACACTCCATTTCAGAGTAATTTGACTTGCAGGAGTAAAGTACTTTTCGCCCTCTTATTTTTAGAGAAATTAAATTTGGCGGGAGTAAAGAACTTTTCGCCCTCTGAATTTACGAGAGAAAAATACATTCCTCTCGCTTAATCTAGGAGAAATTCAATTTGCGGGAGAAAAGTACTTTTCGCCCTTTTATTGTTAGAGAAATTAAATTTGGCGGGAATAAAGAACTTTTCGCCCTCTTATTTACGAAAAAAAAATTTTTTCTCCTTGCTAAATTTAAGAAAACTTTAATTTACGGAATAAAAGTACTTTACGCCCACTTATTTTTAAAGAAATTAAATTTGTCGGGAGTAAAGAACTTTTCGCCTTCTGAATTTGCGGGAGAAAAGTACACAGTTCTCCCTTCATTTAAGAGTAATTTGACTTGCGGGAGTAATTACTTTACGCCCGCTTATTGTTAGAGAAATGAAATTTGGCGAGAGTAAAGAACTTTTCGCCCTCTGAATTAGCGGGAGAAAAGTAAACAGCTCCCCCTTCATTTAAGAGAAATTTGACTTGCGGGAGTAAAGTACTTTTCGCCCTCTTATTTTTAGAGAAATTAGATTTGGCGGGAATAAAGAACTTTTCGCCCTCTGAATTAGCGGGAGAAAAGTAAACAGCTCCCCCTTCATTTAAGAGAAATTTGACTTGCGGGAGTAAAGTACTTTTCGCCCTCTTATTTTTAGAGATATTAGATTTGGCGGGAATAAAGAACTTTTCGCCCTCTGAATTTGCGGGAGAAAAGTACACAGCTTCCCCTTTATTTAAGAGTAATTTGACTTGCGGGAGTAAAGTACTTTTCGCCCACTTATTTTTAGAGAAATTAAATTTGGCGGGAGTAAAGAACTTTTCGCCCTCTGAATTTACGAGAGAAAAATACATTCCTCTCGCTTAATTTAGGAGAAATTCAATTTGCGGGAGAAAACTACTTTTCGCCCTTTTATTGTTAGAGAAATTAAATTTGGCGGGAATAAAGAACTTTTCGCCCTCTTATTTACGAGAAAAAAATTTTTTCTCCTTGCTAAATTTAAGAAAACTTTAATTTACGGAATAAAAGTACTTTACGCCCACTTATTTTTAAAGAAATTAAATTTGGCGGGAGTAAAGAACTTTTCGCCTTCTGAATTTGCGGGAGAAAAGTACACAGCTCTCCCTTCATTTAAGAGTAATTTGACTTGCGGGAGTAATTACTTTACGCCCGCTTATTGTTAGAGAAATGAAATTTGGCGAGAGTAAAGAACTTTTCGCCCTCTGAATTAGCGGGAGAAAAGTAAACAGCTCCCCCTTCATTTAAGAGAAATTTGACTTGCGGGAGTAAAGTACTTTTCGCCCCCTTAATTTTAGAGAAATTAAATTGGGCGAAAGTAAAGAACTTTTCACCCTTTGAATTTGCGAGACAAAAGTAATTTTTCATAAATGACTACATGGTCATGATGACCACATGATAAAACCATATGGTTTTTTTCAACAGAGGGGCGATTCAACCTATGCTACATATGTATGTATCACGGTGATATGTATGTACGTTCGAACGTAAGTTGGTAGCACTGCTAAGACAAGTCGTCGCGCGCATTGAATCGTCTGTCGAACCGTCAAGACCTCAAGTCTCCGTTTCCATGTAGATACAATTTTTGCGCGCGACGACTTGTCTTAGCAGTGCTACCAACTTACGTTCGAACGTACATACATATCACCGTGATACATACATATGCAGCATAGGTTGAATCGCCCCTCAGGGTAGACTTAAAGGAAATAATTTGGAATTGAATTTTCGGTAAGCAATTGTATTTATATAAAAACAATGAAACAATTGAGTTTCGAAATTGCTGTGGTTTAACATGTATGTAAAATGAATTTAATATAAGCGCAAAGTTCAATTACATGTTATCAAGATTAAGTCACAAACATTAAAACCGTCCATTTTCGCCGTAGCAAAACAGTGTGTAGTATGACATATTACCATGAATAATCAAACTAAAATTAATTTTATAAAATATAATATCATATACTTCATGATTTATGCTAAAAAGTGGTTTTGATTTCAATAACTAAGTTTAAATCTTACACCTACAGTAATTGAGTTTAAGATTTGTATGCCAGATAAATTTGAAGCTCTTGTTCTTTATTTGTGAAAAATGTGATGCCAAGATTCTTTGAACGGAGTAATAGAAAATGAATGTTCAACTCTTACAATCGCGCATTTATTCATTTAAATAAATAACTTTTTGTTAAAAAAATAATGGTAAAATTGTCATGGGAGTAATCAGACGAATCGAAAACCACTGAGCAAATAATTTCATTAAAACATATTGAAAATATTGAAACAATTCATAAGAAAAATAACTAATAAACACCTTTTCATTATATTTTATTAATTAACTATTTGTTAAGATATTAAAATAATCAAGTTTTTAATAAGGTACAAATTGTAATATTGCATATCAAGTTGTGCTAGTATTCGTTAGTGTTTCGCGAATCGTGTTACTTTTCGTCCGAGTCTAATGTGTCGTGCTTTTTTTCGTTGGAGCTCCATGAGTCGTGCTACTTTTCGTTGGAACTTAGCGAACCGTGCTTTTTTTCGTCGGAGCTCCATGAACTATGCTAGTTTTCGTTAAAACTCGTCGAACCGTGCTTCTTTTCGTCGGAGTTCAGCGAATAGTGCTAGTTTTCGTCTTAATTAAGTGAGTCGTGCTAGTTTTCGTCTAATGCAATGAGTGGTGTTAGTCTTCGTTTGATACTGCGAATGGTGCTAGTTTTCGTCAAACCCTGTGAACCGTGCTTTTTTTCGTACGGGGCGTCGATATGTCATAATGCCTATATTAATTACACTGTCTCTCTCACTCTTGTCTGATCGAGAGACACGATGCCGTGGCCACTCAGTTCTCCTTGTTACTTTTAGTTTTAATTTATTAAATTAATACAAGTTATTCTTAAGTACTGAAATTATATATGAAATAAGAACCGCGGAGGCATCGTGGCGAGGGACTAAAAACAGGTTACTATTAGAATATGCATTTTATAAAATGAATTTGAATCAATAGCTTTCAGCTAATTTGGCGTATTACGAAGAAAAATAAAACTATACTAAAATAATATGAATTCCGTGAACCAAAGTTAAGCAAAGCCCATACAGCATGAGTCCTTGCTGCAAGGTTGCCACAAGGTTACATGCAAGATTGGAAAGGTTGTTTCAAGGTTTTAATGAAAGGTTGCCGCAACCTTTTTATGTCCCTTGCACATACCTTGCAGCAATGTTTTATGAAATCTTGCTGTGAAGTTTCTACAAAACATTGCGGCAAACTTCCAATGAAAGATTGCTGCAAGGTTGCTATGAAAGGTTCTTGTAAGATTATAATGGAAGGCTTCTGCAAGATTTTATTGAATGCTTACTGCAAAGTTTCTTTGGAAGTTTACCGCAAGCTTTCTATGTCCCTTGCACATAACTTGCAGCAATGTTGTATGAAATCTTGCTGTGAAGTTTCTACAAAAAATTGCGGCAAACTTCCAATAAAAGATTCAATATATTTTCGGAAAATGCCTATATCTTTTTTTCTAAGGCCTATTAGACGAAAAGGAAAAATAAACAGATTTTTTTAAAATTTGAATCATATCCTGCAGTTTCTGCCGAATACGTTTCTCTGAAGTTCGGATCTCTCATTAACAACATAGATTGGAATTTCTTAAAAATTATGAAATTTTTATAGAAATTCATTTTGTACCTAATATTTCTTTAAACAATATTCAGTAATGATATCTAGATAAGAATTATATAATAGTTATTACTGAATATACTAAACAAGTAATAAGTATTTAACTAGCAAAGTAAATAAATACAACAGATTTTTTCTTTATTTTTGGCAAATTTCGGTTTTCTTTTTTCAAAACATATATAAACGCGTAAAAAATTTCATTTTTAGAAAAATAGTTAAAGGGCTACAGTAACTAAGAAACTTCACCAAGAAAAAGAATTTTTCGAAACCTTACTGCAAGGTTGCAGCAAGGTTATCTTCGAAGGGTTTTAATGCGAGATTGCTGCAAGGTTGCAGCGAGGTTTCAATGTTTCTTATATTTGAAATATTGCTGCAAGCTTGCGGTAAATTTTTATTGGAATATTTTATTGTTATCTTGCAGCAACCTTTCGTGAAATGATTTTTTGAAACCTTACTGCAAGGTTGCAGCAAGGTTATCTTCGAAGGGTTTTAATGCGAGATTGCTGCAAGGTTGCAGCGAGGTTTCAATGTTTCTTATATTTGAAATATTGCTGCAAGCTTGCGGTAAATTTTACTGGAATATTTTATTGTTATCTTGCAGCAACCTTTCGTGAAATGATTTTTTGAAACCTTACTGCAAGGTTGCAGCAAGGTTATCTTCGAAGGGTTTTAATGCGAGATTGCTGCAAGGTTGCAGCGAGGTTTCAATGTTTCTTATATTTGAAATATTGCTGCAAGCTTGCCGTGAATCCTTGCTGGAATATTTTATTGTAATCTTGCAGCAATCTTTTGTGAAATGATTTTTTGAAACCTTACTGCAAGGTTGCAGTAAGGTTGTCTTCGTAAGATTTTAATGCGAGATTGCTGCAAGGTTGCAGTGAGGTTACAGTGTTTCTTATATTTGAAATATTGCTACAAGGTTATAGTAAAACTTTGCAGCAATATTTTATTGTAACCTTGCATTGTAAGTTGCACTACAACCATACATGCTGTGTGGGAGGTTTCATCAAGATCTGTGACCCAAAGGTTATAACCACTCCTGGTCAATTGATGGAAGTTTATTGAATATTCACGTTTTTTGTATATATTAATATGCGTTTTTATTTTATTATTTATTTTTTAACGATGGCCTTAAAACTGTTCATATAAATTCAATTTAGTGCATATTTTGCTTTGTAATACGATTTTTTTGGTTATAAAAATGCGGTCATGTTCAAATATTCTATAATTTTTATGAATACAAATTTTTAAAGAGAGTGTAGTTTATGTAAGCGTGATATATAATTGAACAGTGTGTTATATTTTATAATATTAAGAATTTCGTCTTTAATTAAATAAACAACTTGATAGTAACACGCAATGGATTTTCTATTGAGGGTTTAGTTTTTATTATATTATTCGTGTATATTAAAGAAATTTTATTTTTAGATTGAGTTTTATTGTTCTATACAATTAAAAACTTCTGCTCATTTTATTCATAGGTAGCTATGTTCATTCTCTGGTGCTATGGAAGTAAATTTCTTCCTACGATAATTACTGTTCTACTATGGCAATGGCTTTCCTTGTTCTTACTGTGTTCAACCTATGCTACACCTGAAGCTGAGTGTTCTTATGTTTATCCTAATGTCACTAGTGAATTTTCTTGGGGCGGTTGGGGCCTTAAACCTGATACCCTTGTTATCGTACAGAATATTGCGCTATTAATAGTAGTTTTACATTTCGGTAAATATAGATTTTGTATTTCTTCTTATTTTATTTTTACATCTAATCTTATTTTATTTTTAGATATTTTTACTATTTTAAAACTTCTTTGTACATTTCAGTAACTATATCAATAAGTTTTGTCCATCGAGAATATTGCATATGGAGAAAAATGCCCTTTAATAATTGGATTTGGTTTTTAACAGCTTCTATAGTGTAAGTTATTTATACTTTACAATAGTTTAATGAATTAAGAAATATTTCACTATAAATTTTTATATTTTATGAACCTGATTTTGTACTTTTCTTCATACCTACACGATGAATTATTTTAAATAAAATAAATTTTTATAGGGTATGTGTACAAATAGTTTTTTCGGGAAGTGTCTTTTGCAATTTTTGGAGGACGAAAGATCAAAGGATAAAGAATTTTCCTTGGAATTTGCCGTTTTATTTTTTTGTTTCTCTTCCATTGGTATTTCTCATTAACGAATTGGTAAAATGGCAGGAAATAAAGTAAGTTTTGTCATGCGTTGAAATTTAAAATAGTTTCTATGATTTTTAAAGCTAAATAAATTCTTTTTTTATCATCGTTATATAAATTAATATATGAAAGTAATGCCACTAGAGTAAGGAAAAATATAAATATCATGCATACATTCTATGAATATATTTTATTTTTTTATTTATTTATAAGGAAAAAGTTAATTATATAGAGGATATTGACCTCTATGTAATTAACTTTTTTCATATGATGATATCAGATAGATTCTAGCCTGGTTGCTGTTTTACACATTACATCAGGCTAGCCCATCTGACACACCATACCGAAAACTTTGACTACCGATCGATGGTCAGTCACTTTTGCGACCAACAATCAACCGATACCCAATGAGATCGAATTTTTTTAAGAGTCGCGCGATATTATTAGCACATACACTAATTTTTCTTTTGAAAAAAGTTCCATGCCCACCACGTTGAAGGCAAGAACTCTATCCGTTACGTCACCTCTCTCATTCTGTGAATATATAAGTTCGCAACTACCTTTGGAATAGGTAATAAATAAGTCACTCACTCGAAAGTATACTTATCTTTTTTACTCACTAGGAGAGGCCCCTTGTTTGGGTCACGAATCTTGCTGTAGCTTGCAGATATGTTCTTATACATTAAATCATAAAAAAGCCGTGGTCTTACGCTTGATCATTCCAAGATTATGAGCTATTTTGTTCAATTTCTTTGAAAAATCATTTTTCATAATATTGAATATTAATCTCCAATAAGAGCTTCCAAGTTCATTCTGCAAAATTCTCGTAAAAGTTGAGATTAAATCCTTTTGATTAAAAAAAAAATGTGTTCAAAAAGCTCAACCCGTTCAAAAGCTATAGCAAAATGAAAAACATGAAAAAATCAAAACAATAATTGAATGAGAATTGAAGTTTAATTTTATGCTAATTTTTATAACAATTATAAAAACAATTATTTCGCTATAACTTTTGAACGGGTTGAGCTTTTTAAACACATTTTGTTTTTGATCAGAAGGATTCAATCTCAACGTTTACTAGAATTCAGCAGAATTAACTTAGAAGCTCCCATTGGAGAGTAATATTCAATATTATAAACACTGATTTTTTTGAAGAAATTGAACAAAATAGCTCATAATTTTGGAATAATCGAGCGTTAGACCAAATGCTCGCGGTTTTTTTCATGATTTTATGTATAAAAACATATCTGTAAGTTAAAGCTAGATCCGTGACCCAAGCAAGGGATCCTCTCCTAGTTAGTAAGGTTGTATAAATATCTATTCTTTTAACCCATTGAATTCTATGGCCACACCAGTACAGATAGAGCCAAACTTACAGTTGGAAGTGTGTCATGGATGAAAAATAGGTTACATGTGTTTTTCTGTTAAATTTTTTTAATTGTTAATTAACAAATTGTTTCAGCGAATTATTGCAAAACTGAGTTTTTGCAAAATGTAACAGCGGCAATCGATTCTACAGGAAAAATTACATATAAATATGTATAACAACATGTCAAAATAATAATTTTTTATTGGTGAAATTTAAATAAATAAATTAGCATATCTGTACCATGGCTCTGCCTATGGCTAAGCAATGCGGAATACCAAGAGACCAATTGTGGGATGTATGCCATGGCTAGAAGTAAAAATTTTTTATAAAAAAACATTGTTGAAATGATTTGATTATCAAACAATTTGTTAGAGAACAAATTGAAATTATTTGTTTAGTAAGCATTTTGTTAATGAACAAATTATTTCAACAATGTTTTTTCATAGAAAACTTTTACTTTTAACCATGGCACACATCCCACAATTAGTTTTTCGATATCCTGCATTGTTTAGCCATGGTCAGAACCAGGGTACAGATATGCTAATTTGTTCATTTAAATTTCACTAATAAAAAATTAATATTTTGACACGTTTTACATATTTTGTATGTAATTTTTCCTGTAGAATCGATTGCCACTGTCAAATTTTGAAAAAACTAAATTTTGCAATAAATTTTTCGAAAAATTTGTTAGTTAATAATTAAAAAATTAAACAAAAAAAAACATGTGTAATCTATTTTTTATTCATGACACACTCCCAGCTATTAGTTTGACTTTATCTGTACTGGTGTAGCCATGGGCTTTAATAGGTTAATGAGAGCAAGAATAATGAAACTTCCATCTCTAAAGGCCTCTTGATGCTAACTTAACTGAAATCTGCTCTCGCAACTCACCGGAAGAAAGTAATCGCCTCCCACAATCATTATCGTGTGCATAATGACATTTACATATTTGATATTATTATATACACAAATGAATATATTTATACTATTTCTCGGGCCTGCTTCTCTTTTCTAAAATACTTCCTTTCAAAATAATTATTAAGCTGATAACACATTAATATTAAAATAATAACCATCTATAAACAAAAATTAAATAAGTAGAAAATCTTATTCTAATTTAAAAATAATTAGAATAAGAAAAAATAAACAAAAAAGATTAAATACAACAAATAAAATATATGAGTGTCAAAAGAGTTCATTTTAAAAATTATTATGAGTTTCAAGTTCTCAACGTTGAGCAAAAAAATAACAAAAAAATTCTTTTTAAATATCCTTTTGGAAAATGACTGATTTGTACTAATTAACATCTAAAATAGTCCTAAAAATGTGTAGGTCCTTTTCTATATTAATAACCCTATCTTCTTAATAAGCTATCAGTTGGCCCAGTATGGTACCATGCATCTCATTTCGACATATTGTAAATGGATTGAACTGATTCTTGTGGAAGACAATGACAATGTACTTAACGCACGTAACTGACCTGTAAATTTTCATGATTGGCAAATCTTAATTGATGTTTTTATTGCCTATAATACGAGTACTAAGGATAAAAAACCGATCGGTTATAAAAACTTTAAAAATATTTATCAAAATCTATTATTACAAAAATTGTCCGGCTACGATTCGACACTATTAAAAGCTGCTTTATTTGCCTGCATTTGTGACAGTTGTTCGATTCTGTGTTCTCTTTTGAAGATACTGGAAAAGATCGTTCATGACTAATTGCTGGAGTATATTACGACGAATAAGATACTTGATCTGATGTTGACCGGTTCCAAAAAAACATTCTTCGACACAGACACCTATACTCAAATTAACAAACGACACAAGATCAGGTCTACACAAAAAATCTGGCACGTTTCTTTTACTTTTTGACTTTAGAAAGGCTAAGCCTTAAATTTTATATTTCGGGAAGAAAACAAATGGTTTTAACATACTTACACAAAGAGTCAAGTTAGCGAACAGTCAGCCTAGGGGTCCCACAGGGTTTAGTCCTAAGGCCTTCGTTATTTTGCCTTTAGATTAATAACGTATGTGACGCTCTTAACTCTGGTTGTATTGAGCATCTACTGTATGCAGACGACCTATAAATTTATAAGCAGGTTCCCTGCACTGAGAGAAATCGGTTCTTGAAGCAAGCGGAATCCCCTTGCCGCTAACAGAAATTCTTTTTGTTTTATGACATAGTAGCGATCTGCTTAAATCAAGCATAAAATCTGTTCGCTACAATCCACTAGCCGCGAGTGGATATTGTAAGATACCCGATCTTTACGATGTAAGGTACACTTATTTTTCCTATCCCTGAAAACGATTGCACCAAGTGCACATATAAAAGGATATAAGAAAAAAGAGCAAAGGTATATTAATTTTAGACCCGTTTGTGGTGCGAACGTCATGACGCACTCACTCCGGGGTCTCTTTATATAAGATGTTAGTTGTTAGTATTAAGTAATCTGTTGAAGGCCAAAAAACTCTCAAGACTTTCAGTCTTATCGAGAGCATTTATCAATTAAATTTTACTCATTTAAATTTCTTAAAACACAGCATTAAACTTTTCACACTAATCAACACTCAAAGTTTTAGCAATAGTTAATAAAATTATTATTGACTCTTCATCTATTTACTTTAAACTTATAAGTTTCAATTTAAGATTTCCTTGTTACATTTACAAAAACAGAATATAAGTAAGTGTTAAGATGAGGTCGAGTATATATGTCCTTTTCTAATCAAAGAATTGATTTTTTCACAAAAATTAATAATTGTAGCAAAAAATAAGAAGAAAGCCCCATCTCGTATAATAAAAAGCAAGATTCTCTTTTATGAGGAAAAATTATTTTTATCGCTTCGTTTTTAAGAAAACCTTGAAAAACTGAATTGTCCATCCTAACCCCTATTTTTTAAGTTTTTCAAGGTTTTCTTCAAAACGAATCGATAAAAATAATTTTTTCTCATCAAAGAAAATCTTGCTTTTTATTATACGAGATGGGGCTATCTCCTTATTTTTTGCTACAATTATTAGTTTTTGCAGAAAAATTAATTCTTTGATTAGAAAAGGACAGAGATATACGACCTGCTCTTAAATATAAAAATGACTCGCGATTTCTACTATTGGTACAGAGTTGGAATTATATACTTAACTCCTTGCGAACCTGTAGAAATTCGCGAAAGGAAACGATTCTTGACTCGTTAATCCATTTTAATTTAGACTTTATTATTAGAGAGATGGCTAAAGAGTGTCGTAAAATGATTCGGCTTCAATCTGCTTGAGCGTTGATCGAGCCGCCGAGGCCGCAGTTCTCCCTTATCGCTAAGTAAAAGGGATACATTTATATATTCTACATGATACTATTACAGGTGCGTTTGGATGTGTGCTGGCGTAAGTCACTTTATAGGCGTGTATCAGCGCACATCCAAGTGTGTACATATATTCTTATTAATTTCCATTTTGCACGCCGGTATAGCTTCTAACTGCTACACAGCGCCGACGCGCCAGATAGAAAGAGACAGTGCCCTACGTGAATCGTCTATACTTATACTACTTTGGTTAGAGTTAGAGAGAGAGAATAAGTCCATTACTGATTCTTTTTTATTTTTTTATTTTTTATAGCTTATTTTCTCTCTAATTCTTTTTACTTTTATACATCATATTTTAGTGAGATTAAAATTTGCCCCCCAAAAAAAATTTGTGACTACTTTCTCATATAACTATTAAATATCTTATTTTAATTTAAGTTTTCGGGAAAAGAAATGCTTTTAAGTTACATTCATGCGCGCGAATTTTAAATTTACGTTTTTATAATTTTATTTTTTGTTTTAATTTTATTTTCATTCATGCACAACCTAGGTTTATTGAAATTGTTTATTAATTTATATTTTAATACTTTCTTAAATAAGTGTATATCAATATTTTTTATCTAATGTTTGTGTAATGGTAAGTAGACAGATGCATTATTAGATACTTTGTTTTCTTTAGAAATCAAATTTATTTGTTTGATTTCTAGTGTTTGTGATATATTATCACTCTTATTAATTTTTCCATGATCCTTGTCTTTTGCGAGTTCATGTGTTTTTAATTTTCTTTTTTAATGAATGTACATGTATTTTTTGTTCTCATGTGATTCTTTTATTTGTTTATGAGTATACTCATTTAGTTTGAACTTTTGCTCATTATATTTTATTTTGACATATTCGTCATTTTTTGTATTTCTTAATAGTATTTTTTTTGCATTGTCCTCCAAATCATCGCATTCAACATTTTTTGGATATCACATTTTGATATGTTATCTCTTATATTAGGAGTTATTAAATATGTTTTTATTCTTTTTATGTTTAACATTTCTTGTTTTTTAATTCTTTTGTGTTTTTCATTTGTAGTTTTATAAATTTTATTTTTTATTGATAATTCTTGGCCTTTTTTACTTCTTTCTAGGTTGGCATCTTTTAATCTTTTTGAATTTATAATTTTTTGTCTTTCAGGGGTGCTAGAGTTCGTTGCGTCTCTAACTCCATCTTCTTTGATATGAGAGGCAACTCTATCTACTTTTTCCTGATTTCCATCAATTTTATTTTCTTCAAAACTTATACTTAATATGTCTATTTGCTCATGAGTTTTCTTTATTGTTTTGTTGTCCATTGGTGGATTAAATTTTTCATATCTCGTTTTTTCTTTATTATTTCTATTTACTATTGCTGCTGCGTTTATAGCTGGTGAATAAAATTGTCTTTTTTTATTTTGTTCCTGTGTACTTGGTCCTGCTTTATTCCAGTGTGAATCATCTATTTGTTTATTCCCATAATTTGTTGCTTGTTGTTTATTATAGTTTTGATTTTTGTCTTGTTTATAATTATTATAACTGTTTGTATTTAATCAGCCTCTTTTGTAGTCATTAAGGCGACTTCGGATTTTAGGTTAGGTTTTATTTTTGAGTTTACAAATTCCTCTTTCAATATGTAAAATTTTTCAGATTTTTTAATTTTCCACCATTCTACGCATTATAATAAATGGTAGAAAATTAAAAAATTCAAAAAATTTTAGAAACTGAAAGAGTAATTTGTAAACTACAAAATGAAATTCCAACCGAACTTCCGTAGTCGCCTTAAATTCGTTACTTTGTTGATTTTGATGTTATGGTAGTTTGTTTTGTATTTTCTTTTCTTGAGTTTTATCATCATTGTCAAAATTCGTTAGAATTTCAAATAAAGTGTTTTTGTCTTGTTTTGTGCAAATTTGATTGCTTGTTTTACATTTCTATCGAAATGTTTACTGATTTTTATCGTTAGCTCTTCTTCTGTATAATTTAACTAAAGCTCTTTAGCAAACCCATATAATTGAGTGGCGTAGTTTACTCGGCTCAATTTTGTATTGTCACAAAATTGTCCGAATTCTACTCTTCTTTTCGTTTTTCTTTGGATCTCCTCATTCCAGTACCTATCTATAAACAAATTTTTAAAACCTTGGAAAGTTTGAACGTCATCTTGGTAGATGTACCACTATTTTTTGGCGTCTTTTTGCAATACTGTTTGTAACAGCTGCAATGACTCTCTATCATTTAGGCCTTTCAATGATACATAATTTTCTAGTTCATTCATGAACTTCATTGGTCTTTCTGTGGTAGTACCTTCATACTTCGGAAGAGGTATTTTAATTTTGTTTCGACTAGACTCATTATTTTGTACATTTCTACTTCTTTTATCTATCATAGTTCTAAATTCGTCTATCTTCTCTTCATGTTCTTGTGTTGTCTTATTTATTTTCTGTGTTAGATTATTTTGGATTTCTTCAATTAATCCTTCTTTTTCCTTTCTCAACCTTTCATTGTCTTTTCTGAGTTTGTTATTTTTTTTATTTAATTCTTCTTTATGTTTATCAAACGAATTTTTGAGATCGTTATTCTCATTTCGTAATTTTTTAAAAGCATCAGTGAGGACCTTTAGTTGATCTTTAATAGTTAAATTTCTAATTTCATCTTTACTTGAATCTAGTTGGGTTAATCTGTCCCAATCTTTAGAACTATTTAGCGGATTTTCCAAAGTGTTGTTTTGATCGGAGAGAATTGTTAATTCAAGCGTAACTGCTTGCATACATTCTTTTAATTTATCAGGTATAACTAGTTGTATTTCTTCTACTTCTGTTTTCTCTTCTATCTCTTTCATAATTATGTTGGATCTTCTTCTTTTTTCCGTCATTTTTATTTGATTTTATTTAATGAACGCAAAGAGAGATGATGCTTTATTTATATATAAATTATTTTTATAAAAATAAAAACTGAATTGATCAATATATTATTTAAAAATCTGTAATTATATATAATAATTTCTCTATTTATTTAAATCAACTAATTATTCAAAAGACACTTTATATTTCAAATAACAAACAAATCAATTCAATTTATAAAAGAATCACGCAATTCTATCAAAGTTCGAATAATTTAATCCAGATAATCAATAATCAAACATTTATTCTTTATATTTATTATATTTCCATTTATCTGTGTTTATTGCAAGACGCTACTGTATAACGCTATGCATTAACATCAATTCAGTTTTTGAGTTTGAAAAATATTTGTTACAGTGATGTGAAACTTCCCTAGCGTGTTTCAATTTCTCTTCATTCTATTTAGTTAAAGTTATAGTAATTGTAGGTTTGAGAATCACTGTTTATATATGAGAATGGAAATTGAATATCGCCAAAGTAGTTGAGCATCACTGTTTATTTTTTGCTTATTTTAAAATATTATTTCGAATTACTATATATTAAATTTAATACGACGACTTAATAGTCGTTAAACTGACCAATTTGATGTTTCGCGTCTTTGTTTACATACGCTCACTCCTCTGTGGCTTTTGATTGTTGTATACCTGTATACATTAGGAAATAACCTAAAATTTCGCGACTTTTATGTCGTTGAAAATTTTACATTTATCATGAAATAATATTTAAATATTATTTTTCTTAAATTTTCGTTGTTTCAAAGTATTTACAAATGTTTTTAGCTTTTGAAATTATTTCTTTTTATTTATTTTTTCTTATTTTTATTTTATTTTCATTTTTACTTATTCTATTTTTTTTTTATTTATTGTAAATTATTTACTGAATTTAGTATACTATAATTGAATTTGTTTCTTACTTCCTCTATCTATTTGCACAATATTTTTTGGTTTTCAGCCAATAAGATAATCTTTTCTTCGATTTTCTCTATATGTGTTTCATTTTTTGTGATTTTGATAAAAGCAAAATCTAGTTCCTTATTTTGAATATTAACAATATTATTTATTTTTTGTAACAATTTGGCAATTTCTTTCGCTTCTATAACAAAATATTCTTTTTTAGTATTATCCTTTACATTTTTCTCTAATAATTTTTCACACTAATCAAAGTTTTAGCAATAGTTAATAAAATTATTATTGACTCTTCATCTATTTACTTTAAACTTATAAGTTTCAATATAAGATTTTCTTATTACATTTACGAAAACAGAATATAAGTAAGTGTTAAATATAAAAGTGACTCGCGATTTCTACTACCGGTACAGAGTTGGGATTCTATACCCAACTCCTTGCGGACCTGTAGAAACTCGCAAGAGGAAACGACTCTTGACTTGTAAACAATGATTCGGCTTCGGTCTGCTTGAGCGTCGATCGAACCACCGTGGCCGCAGTTCTCCACTATACCGCTAAGTAGAAGGGATACATTTATATATTTTATATGATACTATTACAGGTGCGCTTGGATGTGTGCTAGCGTACGTCACTTTAAAGGCGTGTATCGGCGCACATCCAAGCGCGTACATATATTCTTATTATTATTAATGCACATGTTTGAATTAGAGAGAGAATAAGTCCATTATTGATTCTCTTTTATTTTATTCTTTTTTATAGCTTATTTTCTCTCTAATTCTTTTTACTTTTATACATCATATTTTAGTGAGGTAAAACTTTATATTTGATTCAAATAAATTCATCCACCAATCGTAAATGGATATGAAAAAAAAATTCACTGTTAGCTAGTGGATTTCAGTTTGATGTAAACATACATCCACTAAATGCAAATGGACTTCATGAATCAAACAGGTACTCTACGTGAAGGAAAAAGCACCCATTTTCCGAAATAATAGATTTCTACTACCATGAAGTGGATTTCATGTTGATTCAAACAAATCGCACTTAAATCGAATGTTCTTCTTGCTTCAAGAGCGGGTTTCTCTCAGTGTGTAAGAATGTGGATGATGGTAGTTCTTATCATGTAGAGGGTGGCCAAAGCAGTGTTGGTGCGGGCAGCTAGTGCTTCCCTTACTTTTGATGCTACACGGTGGTCCTCGATTAATTTTAACCGTGAAGTCTTTGCATCTTGGATTTTCCTTTTGGATATGATTCTAGACATATTTAGGATCAAATTCCAACAAAAACCAAAATCGAAGAATGAGAACTTTTTTATTTATTCAAATTTTAATTTTTATCCATAGTTTTTTATAAAAAAAAATTTTTTTATTGATAATTTATGAAATCAATTTCTATGGCTTGTTTGAATAGTATTTCGAATTACTTACATATTTTAGGAAAAATTAATTGTAAATATATTTAGAAAAATCTTAAGTTATGCAACAATGTAAGCAAAAGGTTGAAATTATTTTTCTCCGACATATTATCGTAATGAAAACTATTGCAAGATATAAGTACAACAAATACCTGAATACTTATTCATGAATCAAATAGCACATAAATATACACCTTTAATTTTATGATTGAAATATATATATACATATATACACACACAAATAACATATACACAGTTTTTACTTAAGTTACATGCAGTGAATTATATTCACAGACTGCTCTTAATAATTTATCTGCATAATTAGAATTATTTTGCGATACTTTGTATTTAGCCCACGTTGCAGAAAAAAATGATGGAACTCTTCCATAGCCTGTTCACTGTAAAAACCTAGGCCTTGATTATATTCAATACAAAAGTCTTTCACATGAAAAAAAACTGCATGTACTTTTGGTGTTACCGAAATATCGATATTATTTAGTAATATTTTGCAACTGTTTCATTTAAAAGAAGGAGTTTCGTAAGTTATTTCACGTTGAACACTACAGTATTCTGCCCAATCATTGCCTTCCTTTTTAAGTTCTTTTAAAATATGTAAATACACTGTACAGATTTCTTTTGCAAAATGGACACACTACTTTTGGAAGATACTCATTGTGTTCATTATAAGTTGTAAATAGCTTAGTTATTTTTAGTTTTAAAGCCGGGGTTACGTTAACCATCGATTCACTTTTATTAAAACAAAGCAAACAGATGAAATAACGATTTTCCTCGTGAGTACGCGCGTGGTTTTTAATAATATTTGGCGGCATGGTGTTTAATTCACTACTACAAAACGACTGACTTCATTCATAACTATTAATAACATTGGAATTTTCAAAAATTCAACAAAACGTTCGTGAATAGAAGCGATGATTATGCTTTGTTTACAAACAATTTTCATCTCAACTAGAGCTACGGTGCTTTATATATTTTCTTTTCGTATCGTGTTCTTATAGAATATTAATACGCTGTATTTTCTAATTACAATCACTTTAAAAACGCATTATTCGTTATAGTTTTTATCACTATCATGTTTTATAAAAAAAAGATCTTAATTTTAACGTTACGCTTACATTGTTACATAATTAAAAATTTTTTTTAATATATAATGTTTGCTTAAAATATGTAAATAATTCATAATTCTATTTGAAAACGCCATTATAGAAATTAATTTCATAAATTATCAATAAAAAAAAAAAAATTTTTTGAAATTGAATAAATAAAAAAAGTGCTCATTCTTCGATTTTTTTTGTGGTAATTTGATCCTAAATATGTTTAGAATCATATCCAAAAGGAAAATCCGAGGTGCAAAGACTTCACGGCTAAAATTAATCGAGGACCACCGTGGCTAATAAGACTAAAGTGATCGTATTTGGTAGTCATTTTATTAATCCATTTCAAATAGATTAATAAAATGTGCTTGACTCTAAGCTTCCTTGGGAGCAACACGTCAATATTGTTACTGAAAAATTTAAGAGTCTTGTATCTTCATGGTTTTTTCTGCAGTACACAACGAAAGCTCTGCGTAAACAACTTACATTCGCTTTGCTATTTCCTCATCTTGATTATTGTTTGGTAATTTTGCTTGATGTTGGCAGAAATGTCTTTTAAGTTCGAGGTGCACATTTTTTGGAACTCCCTGCCAGCTAAGATTAAACATATTCCATCTTACAGCAAGTTCAAGGCAGCAGCGAGAAAATATTTATTGTATGACTAACGGCTAAATGGTTCGTGAGTGAACATTCTTATTTAATTTTATAGTATTGACTGCGTTCTATGCTCTTGCATACGCTTTCTATTGTTTTATTTAATAAATCATTATTTTTTATTATTTTTTCACTGACTTCATAAAAGGAAGAGGTTCTCATTTCGATTGAATTTTTTTTTATGTTTGTTACCTTAAAATTCCGTCATTTCTGAACTGATCCGAAAAAAACCTTTTTTTATTTAATAGAGAGTGTCTCTAGAAAGGTCCTGTACGTATCTCATAAGTAAAGGGCTAATACTCGGTTAGTACGAGCAAATTATTTGAAAACAACAAAAATTTCTCAAAAACAAAAATTACTATATTCGTGCATAACTCTAAAAGGGATTGATCGATTTGTATAAAGAAGGGTGTGTCAAAAAGATATTTATTTAAATGAATATTTTGGAAGTTAACACAGAAAGCGATGGATACCTAATGAAACATTAAAAAATATTAAGAAAACTATTCATACAAATATTTTTTATCATATTTTTTTTTATTTCAGGCAATTAATTTTAGGCTGGCATTAAATATTTGATTAGTAGATCTATAGTCCAATCAATAGAGACATTTTGAGGACATTAATTAGAGGCTTAATGAAACCTATATAGAGTAGTTAAAGGTGATGAAAAAACATACCCTATATAAAATGTAGCAAAAAAAACGGTAGAAAATGCTCCAGGAGGCTGCAAAGTTGGCCAAAACAGCTTTTTTAATTCTCTGAAGTAACCTATGCATTTTAGTAAAAAAAGTAATTAGTAAAAGTATTAGAGAATAAAAAAACCTACAATTTGAGTACGGCCGCGATTATTTTCATCAATTAGTTATTGCAAAAATAATTTTTTAAATATTTTTGAACTTCTAAAGGGAAGCTTTCATGAATACAAATAGAAAGAGAGGTTATAACAGCAAATTGGTTAATTTGTTGTTGAGATATTCCCTATTGTTTATCCCAACACGCATAATGTTTATTGCTATAATTTTTTTTGGACATATGGAGTTGCATAAGGGCTTAAACTCTTCATGAAGGTTGAAATTTTTATATTTTGTTAAGAGCAAATGAGAAAATTTAATTGCAATATTTTTTATAACGCTTTAAAAAAGGTGTTTTTTTTTATAAATAAATGATGCTGGGGATTTATTTATAACTTTTACGAATTTTCTATTTGAATATTCTTATAGCTGTGTTCGAAACGAAGATTTAAAAAAATAAGAACTCTCTAAGGTCAATAGAAGCCGAGATAAAATTTTTTTTTAAATCACAGTTACCTTGATTATAACAATTAAGAAGCGAATCAAGCGTCATTTTTTAGTTGAAGACTTATATTTTAAGAATCTATGATAAGATTTTTGAGAATGCGACTCTTTATTATGCAAACTAAAATAATAATAACATACAAATAATAACGTCAAGGTCGGAGTCGTGGTGGGGATGCTTATCCCACACAGCATGTAAGCTTCCTGGAAGCTTTCCGGAAGATGTGGAAGAAAGGTTGGAAGCTTTCAGGAAGTTTCCAGTGGAAACTTCCCGGAAGATGGATATGTCCTCGATCAGGAGTCTTCCGTAAGTCTTTCATTGAATATTTCAGTGGAAGCTCACTGGAAGCCTCCGTAAGTCCTTTATGGAATATTCCAGTGGAAGTTTACTGGAAGCTTCCGTAAATTATTCATGGAATATTTCAATAGAAGCTTACCGACAGCTTCCGTAAATTATTCATGAAACATTTCAGTGAAAACTAACTGGAAGCCTCCGTAAATCTTTCATGGAATATTTCAGTGGAAGCTTGCTCGAAGCTTCCGTACATCATTCCTGAAATATTTTAGTGAAAGCTTCCAAGAAGCTTCGGCAAGTTTTTCGTTGAATATTTCAGGGGAATATTACCGGAAGCTTCCTAGAAGAAAACGTGGAGGATTTAATTCACTGCAAAAAAAACATTGGAAGCTTCCAGGAAGATTTCAGTGGAAAGTTCCCGGAAGATGGATATGTCCTCGATCACGAGTCTTCCGCAAGTCGTTCATGAAATATTGCAGCGGAAGTTTACCGGAAGCTTCCATTAACTTTTCATGGAATATTTCAGTGGAAGCTTACTGGAAGCCTCCGTAAATTATTAATGAAATATTTCAGTGGAAGCTTACTGGAAGTCTCCGTAAATTATTAATGAAATATTTCAGTCGGAGCTTACTGGAAGCCACCGTAAGTTTTTCATGAAATATTTCATTGTAAGGTTACCGGCAGCTTCTGTAAATTTTTCATGAAATATTCCAGTGGAAACGTACTGGAAGCTTCCGTAAATTATTCATTAAATATTTTAGTGAAAGCTTACTGGAAGCTTCTGTAAATTTTCCATAAAATACTTCATTGGAAGCTTACCGACAGCTTCCTTAAATTATTCATGAAATATTTCAGTGAAATATTAAATAAGTGATGAACTTATATTTCTTTGAAATATTTCAGTTTATGAATATTAAATAATTCATTGAAATATTCCTGTAATATTGCTGGAACATTTCATGTTTTATTTCGAAAAATTTTTGAATCCGACACTGAAATATTCTAGTGAGTTGTTACATTATTTCTCGAAATGTTTCAAATTAATATTTTTCGAATCTTTCAAGAAACATGTCATGAAATATTCCTGTTATATTTGAAAAATATTTCATGAAGTATTTGAAAAAATGTTTGAACATAACATTAAAATATTGAAGAAATATTTCGGCACCTTTTCTTAAAATATTTTAAATCAATAATGCGCAAATTTTTCAAGAAATATTTCATGAAGTATTCCAAAAAATTTATGGATATAACAGTGAAATATTGGAGAAATATTGTCTAAATATTTGTAGTTATCTTGCATGCGTAGCAATTCTTCAATCTTGCCAGCAGGTGGCTACTTGATTATATTTTCATGTGATCGTAAATGCGGTCGACAAACTCTCGCAAATGGTTAGGCCAGTCAATTTAGCTAAAAAATGGCTGATATTTGCAAAAAAGTTTAACAGCAAACTAACTGCACAATTATGTAAAGTAGGTTTGTGGGAGTAAAATATCCAAAATGGCCCCAACAGATGTTGTCCGTTTTTGTTTAAACAATGTTTAAACATTGAAAATTGAAATTTTTTCTCTTTATCTGCAAATATTTCTGGAGCTATAAAAGTTATCATATTGGTCCAATGAGATAGAATGTAGGTTTTTTGAAGACCTTTAAAATGAATTTTTAATCATTTTGATTGCATTTATAGTTTCCGAGAAAAATGCAAAAAATCACAAAAAAGGGTTAAATTTTAAAAAATTCATAACTTTTTTAATTTAATGATTTAAGAATTGGGCTTGTGGCAATAAGTAGTTCTTAATGTTTACAATAAGCATACGCAAGCAGAATCTTGTAGGACTTATAGTTTTTCCATAATAACACTTATAAGTTATAAACAATTAATTTTCAGTAGGCCACTCTATCTCACACGATTAAGTTTTTACAATGTTCAACATCGATTCTAAAAGTTTAGATATTCCTCTACAAAATGTATATTTCAGATTTTTGATTAAGTGATTAGAAAGAATAAAAATAAAAATACATTTCCCCTTCGTGAACGAAGGGGAAATGTATAACCGGTAGTCTGCCTAGCATGTTTTCGTTATGAGTTTCCCCCACTAATAACGTTAATTCATGCGCCCAAGCGAAAGATCCAATGTTCAAGTGAATTTTTAAGGACTTTCTAATCACTTAATCAAAAATCTGAAATATACATTTTGTAGAGGGATATCTAAACTTTCAGAATCGATGTTGAACATTGTAAAAAGTTAATCGTGTGAGATAGAGTGGCCTACTGAAAATTAATTGTTTATAACTTATAAGTGTTATTATGGAAAAACTATAAGTCCTACAGGATTCTGCTCGCGTATGCTTATTGTGCACATTAAGAACTATTTATTGTCACAAGCCCAATTCTTAAATCATTAAATTAAAAAAGTTATGAATTTTTTAAAATTTAACCCTTTTTCGTGATTTTTTGCATTTTTCTCGGAAACTATAAATGCAATCAAAATGATTAAAAATTCATTTTAAAGGTCTTCAAAAAACCTACATTTTATCTCATTGGACCAATATGATAACTTTTATAGCTCCAGAAATATTTGCAGATAAAGAGAAAAAATTTCAATTTTCAATGTTTAAACATTGTTTAAACAAAAACGGACAACATCTGTTGGGGCCATTTTGGATATTTTACTCCCACAAACCTACTTTACATAATTGTGCAGTCGGTTTGCTGTTAAATTTTTTTACATGAAAAAATCTAATTTGACTGGACTAGGTGGGACGTTCTCTCGTTAAGTATATAAGACCGAAAATTCTTGATACAAATAAATAAGCGCTTAAATTCTGAATAACAAATAAATGTATAGGTATCTAATATGGTTTGAGATGCAACTCTTACAAAATCAAAAATAATATATGATAGAATCTTTCACCAATATTACATATCAATATTTCATGAAAGATTTTAGAAATATTTCAGAAACATTTCTTGAAAGATTCATAACCTTTTATGAAACCTTTGATGAAACATTTCTGCAATCTTTCAACAATATTACAAATCAATATTTCATGAAAAATTTTAGAAATATTTCAGAAACATTTCTTGAAAGATTCATAATCTTCCATGAATCTTTCGATCAAATGTTGCTGCAATCTTTCAACAATATGACAAATTAATATTTTACAAAATCATAAAAGAATGTTACAGAAACATTACATGAAATATTTCAAATCAATCTTCTAGGCGAACATATCAATATTTCAGAAACATTTCATATCAATATCTCTCTTTTATTCCGAATCGTTCAATGAAATATTTCAGAAATATTTCAGAGATATTTCATGCTATGTGGAAAGTTATATCAAAAAGAACGTCATTGTTATTAAAAAATGACATCATTTTTCGTTAACATTTAACATACTAAACGACGTCATTTTTTGTCCTAATCCCTAACATACTAAATGATGTTATTTAAAACGCCTTTTGGTGTTTCAAGTAATATATTGGGAAAATATCGTTATTAGATATAATAAAAAAATTAAATGGAAAAGAACATGTTTTTCGTTATTACCATAAAGTCATTTTCGTTAAAAAAAATACCTTATTTTTATAACAATTATCTCATTTATATAAAAATGTCTTTTTGGTGTAGCTATAGCGTCACTAACATTTTTTTTATTAACTTACAAACGAGGATAAGCTGTATTTATGAAAGCTAGTGTAGTGTCTGTTTTACATCCATTCAAAATAATGATTCGTGATTCATTAGTCTACTGATGGAATCTTCCATGGAGTGTTTACGGAAGCTTCCTAAAGCCTTCGGCCCGAATTTTTCAGTAAAAAATTTCCAATATTCAACTGCAAGGTAAATGCAGTCTTCCTTAGAGCTTCCTTGGGTCTTTCCCTGCCCCAGGAGACTTAAGTCGGAATATTCAAGTGAGGATTCCCAACATTTCCCCGAAAGAGAAACGGAGTCTTCTATAAAGCTTCCATGAAATCTTTCGGTGTAGTGATTCATCAATCTTCCAACGGAATCTTCCTTGGAAGGTTTACGGAAGCTTTCTCGAGACTTCCGCTGAAATGTTTCAATGACGATTTCCAATATTTCGCTGAAAGGTAAACAGAGTCTTCCATTCATGCTACCATGAAATCTTTCGGTGCAATGATTCATCAATCTTCCAACGGAATCTTCCTTGGAAGGTTTACGGAAGCTTTCTCGAGACTTCCACTGAAATGTTTCAATGACGATTTCCAATATTTCGCTGAAAGGTAAACAGAGTGATCCATTCATGCTTCCATTAAATCTTTCAGTACAATTATTCATCAATCTTCCAACGGAATCTTCCTTGGAAGGTTTACGGAAGCTTTCTCGAGACTTCCACTGAAATGTTTCAATGACGATTTCCAATATTTCGCTGAAAGGTAAACAGAGTGATCCATTCATGCTACCATGAAATCTTTCGGTGCAATGATTCATCAATCTTCCAACGGAATCTTCCTTGGAAGGTTTACGGAAGCTTTCTCGAGACTTCCACTAAAATGTTTCAATGACGATTTCTAATATTTCGCTGAAAGGTAAACAGAGTGATCCATTCATGCTTCCATTAAATCTTTCGGTACAATGATTCATCAATCTTCCAACGGAATCTTTCTTATAAGGTTTACGAAATCTTCCAGGAGACTTAAATCGGAATATTCCAGTGAAAATTCCCAACAGTTCCCCAAAAGAAAAACGAAGTCTTCTATAAAGCTTCCATGAAATCTTTCGGTGCAATGATTCATCAATCTTCCAACGGAATCTTCCTTGAAAGGTTTACGGAAGCTTTCAGGAGCCTCCCACTGGAATCTTTCAATGACAATTTTCAATATTTCGCTAAGAGGTAAACGAAGTCTTCCATTCAAGCTTCCATGAAATCTTTTGATGCAATAATTCATCAATCTACCAACGGAATCTTCATCGGAAGGTTTGCGGAAGCTTCCAGGATACTCGAACCAGAATATTTCAGTAAAAATCTTCAATATTTCGCTAAAAGGTGAACGGAGTCTTCCATTTAAGTTTCCATGATATCTTACGGTGCAATGATTCATCAATCTTCCAACGGAATCTTTCTTATAAGGTTTACGAAATCTTCCAGGAGACTTAAATCGGAATATTCAAGTGAGGATTCCCATCATTCCCCCGAAAGAGAAACGAAGTCTTCTATAAAGCTTCCATGAAATCTTTCGGTGCAATGATTCATCAATCTTCCAACGAAATCTTCCTTGGAAGGTTTACGAAAGCTTTCTCGAGACTTCCACTGGAATCTTTCAATGACGATTCTCAATATTTCGCTGAAAGGTAAACAGAGTCTTCCATTCAAGCTTCTATAAAATCTTTTGGTGCAATGATTCATCAATCTTCCAACGGAACCTTCATTGGAAGGTTTACGAAAGCTTTCAGGAGCCTTCCACTGGAATGTTTCAATGACAATTTTTAATATTTCGCTAAGAGGTAAACGAAGTCTTTCATTCAAGCTTCCATGAAACCTTTTGGTGCAATAATTCATCAATCTACCAACGGAATCTTCATCGGAAAATTTACGGAAGCTTCCAGGATACTCGAACCAGAATATTTCAGTAAAAATCTTCAATATTTCGCTAAAAGGTGAACGGAGTCTTCCATTTAAGTTTCCATGATATCTTACGGTGCAATGATTCATCAATCTTCCAACGGAATCTTTCTTGGAAGGTTAACGGAATCTTCCAGGAGACTTAAGTTGGAATATTCAAGTGAGGATTTCCAACATTTCCCCGAAAGAGAAACGGAGTCTTCTATAAGGCTTCCATGAAATCTTTCGGTGCAATGATTCATCAATCTTCCTACGGAATCTTCCTTGGAAGGTTTACCGAAGTTTTCTCAAGACTTCCACTGAAATGTTCCAATGACGATTTCCAATATTTCGCTGAAAGGTAAACGGAGTGTTCCATTCATGCTTCCATAAAATCTTTCGGTGCAATAATTCATCAATCTTCCAACGAAATCTACCTTGGAAGGTTGACGGAGGCTTCCAGGGGTTCTTCGTAGAAAGTTTCTATTGCAATATTCCAGAAATATTTTTGTTTACTTCCATAAAGCTTCTATACATATTTGATAATGAAATATTTCATTGGAATATTTCGGAATATTCCAATGATATCTTTTATGCTGTGTGTGATCTTTGCTCGTGAGGAATGTTAACGAAGGACCTCGTTCCAATTAAATTCGTAAAAATTACCCGTTTCTCCGTAATTAATGGACCAATTTTGATGTTGTTTTTTAATCTGGCGTACCTTAAAAAATTATTAATATTGTCGCAAATAGGTTTTTAAAATAGGGTATATTTAAGTTAAAACAACTGTACCTAATACGGACACCTCAAACGCAAATGATTGTTTTGGCTCACACAATCAATATTTTTAGACGTGTCATGTCTCATTTTAAAGCTAAAGGAAAGAATTTTAAAATGAGATATCATGAGTTTCATTACGATCAATATTTACAAAATGGTCGCGGATTTACATAAATGTTGTAAATGAACTTACCTTATTATTCCTTGTAATAATTACATTTGTAACCTGGAGCCAAGTTTAATTTAAATTTTCATTGTTTCTACATTGTTACTAATTATTATAATTGATTTTTAGTTTCAATAAATAAACATATAATTAATAATTATTGCAAAAATTTGAATAGTAATAAGAAAAATTGGCATCTCGATTTTTTTTACTTTTCTGTTTTTCATGCAAAAAAATTTTGTTATTATTGAATATATTTTTATTTTCATTCTAAAATTAAACTACTAAGATTTTCATATAAGAAATATTTTCTGAATATAATAGAAAAATTGATATGAAAATTGCTTTTTTATTGGAACTATTTTTATTTTTTATTTCAAAATAAAATATTAATATATATCAAGAAAATTATGATATTAAAGGATAAAATTTATGGGAGAAAGATAAAAAAATGTTTATAGTAAAATAATGTTTCCGCATAGAAAAGAATTAATTTTAAAGATTTAAAAACGATTCTTATTATTACTTGCAAAATTTTTGTCATTATTAAAAACTAAAATTTTTTTGGTTAAAATAGAAAAGAGTATTAATAATACTTACAATAGAAATTAAACGTATCCACATATTTCAAATCGAATAATGGATAAAATGATAACTTTAATTTGCATAATATATGAGAAGCTGTTGTTGAAATTCAATGTTTTTTTAAATACAAATTCAAATTTTCTGATTACCCTTTGTTTATCGATTTTTTCTGTGTTATTTGAAAAATGTATTTTACATGAAAATCTTAGTAGTTTAATTTTATGAAGAATTTAAAAATATATTTAATGATGAAAAAATTTTTTTGCATGAAAAACAAAGAAAAGTAAAAAAAATCGAGATAACAATTTTTCTTATCACTATTAAAATTTTTGCAATTATTAATAATTATTTCTTTATTTATTGAAACTAAAAATCAATTATAATAATTAGTTACAATGTAGAAACAATGACAATTTTAATTAAACTTGGCTTTAGGTTCCAAATGTAATTATTACAAGGAATAATAAGATAAGTTCATTTACAACATTTACGTAAATCCGCGCGCATTTTGTAAATATTGATCATAATGAAACTTATGATATCTCATTATAAAGTTCTTTCTTTTAGCTTCAAAATGAGTTATTACACGTCTAAAAATATTGATTCTGTGAGCCACAACAATCATTTGCGTTTGAGGTGTCCGTATTAGGTACAGTTGTTTTAACTTAAATACACCCTATTTTGAAAAACTATTTGCACCAATATTAATAATTTTTTAAGGTACCCCAGATTAAAAAAAAACATAAAAACCGGTCCATTATTTACGGAGATACGGGTAATTTTTACGAATTTCATTAGAACAGGGTCCTTCGTTAACATTCCTCACACGCAAAGATAAGCATCCCCGCCAAGACTCCGACCTTGACGTTATTATTTGTATGTTATTATTATTATTTTAATTTGCATAATAAAGAGTCGCATTTTCAAAAATCTAATCATAGATTTTTAAAATATAATTCTTCAACTAAAAAATGACGCTTGATTCGTTTCTTAATTGTTATAAACAAAGTTACTGTGATTTTTTTTAAAAAAATCTTATCTCGGCTCCTATTGGCCTTAGAGAGTTCTTTTTTTTTTAATCTTCGTTTCGAACACAGCTATAAGAATATTCAAATAGCAAATTCGTAAAAGTTATAAATAAAGCCCCAGCTTTATTTATTTATAAAAAAAATACCCTCTTTTTTAAAGCGTTATAAAAAATATTGCGATTCAATTTTTTCATTTGCTCATAAAAAAATATGAAAGTTTGAACCTTCATGAAGAGTTTAAGCCCTTATGCAACTCCATATATTCAGTAAAAAAAAATTATAGCAATAAACATTATGCGTGTTGGGATAAATAATAGGGAATATCTCAGCAACAAATTTCCTCAGCAATAAAGCTTCCTTTTAAAAGATCAAAAACATTTAAATAATTATTTTAGCAATAAATAATTGATATCCAAGAAATGGCCATTTTTTATCGTTTTTTGGATTTTTTGCAATAACTAATTGACGATAATAATCACGGCAGTACTCAAGCTGTAGGTTTTTTTATTCTCTAATACTTTTATTAATTACTTTTTTTGCTAAAATGCATAGGTGACTTCAGAGAATTAAAAAAGCTGTTTTGGTCAACTTTGCAGCCTCCTGGAGCATTTTCTACCGTTTTTTTTGGTTACATTTTATATAGGGTATGTTTTTTCATCGCCCTTAACAACTCTATATAGGTTCCATTAAGCCCCTAATTAATGTCTAAAATAGCTTTTTTTTTGCTATATTGATTGGACTACTACCTATACTAGTCCAATCAATAGAGCAAAAAAATGGCTATTTTAGACATTAATTAAAGGCTTAATGAAACTTATATGGAGTTGTTAAGGGCGATGAAAAAACATACTCTGTATAAAATGTAACCAAAAAAAAAACGGTAGAAAATGCTCCAGGAGGCTGCAAAGTTGGCCAAAACAGCTTTTTTAATTCTCTGAAGCAACCTATGCATTTAATCGAAAAAAGTAATTAATAAAAGTATTAGAGAATAAAAAACCTACAATTTGAGTACTGCTGCGATTATTTTCATCAATTAGTTATTGCAAAAAAAACCAAAAACCATCAAAAATGGCCATTTCTTGAATATTAATTATTTATTGCAAAAATAATTTTTTAAATATTTTTAAACTTTTAAAAGGAAGCCTTCATCAAAACGAACAGAATGAGAGGTTGCAATAGCAAATTGGTTAATTTGTTGCTGAGATATTCCCTATTATTTATCCCAACGCGTTAAATGTTTATTGCTATAATTTTTTTTGGCAGAACATATTGAGTTGCATAAGGGCTTAAACTCTTCATGAAGGTTCAAATTTTCATATTTTGTTAAGAGCAAATTAGAAAATTCAATTTCAATATTTTTTATAACGCTTTAAAAAAGAGGGTGTTTTTTTTTATAAATAAATAAAGCTGGGGCTTTATTTATAACTTTTACGAATTCGCTATTTGAATATTCTTATAGCTGTATTCGAAACGAAGATTTAAAAAAAAAAAAAGAACTCTCTAAGGCCAATAGGAGCCGAGATAAGATTTTTTTTTTAAAAAATCACAGGCACTTTGTTTATAACAATTAAGAAACGAATCAAGCGTCATTTTGTAGTTGAAGACTTATATTTTAAAAATCTATGATTATATTTTTAAAAATAAGACTCTTTATTATTAAAATTAAAATAATACTAACATACAAATAATAACGTCAAAGTCGGAGTCGTGGTGGGGATGCTTATCTTTGTGCGTGAGAAAAATTAACAAAGGACCCCGTCCCAATAAAATTCGTAAAAATTAACCGTATCTCCGAAAATAATGGACCGATTTTGATGTTTTTTTTTTAATCTGGGGTATCTTGAAAAATTATAAATATTGGTGCAAATAGTTTTTCAAAATAGGGTATATTTAAATTAAAACAACTGTACCTATTACGGACACCTTAAACGCAAATAATTGGTGTGGCTCACTAAATCAATATTTTTAAATGTGTAATGTCTCATTTTAAAGCTAAAAAAAAGAACTTTAAAATGAGATATCATGAGTTTCATTACGATTAATATTTACGAAATGCGCGCGGATTAACGTAAATGTTGTAAATGAACTTACCTTATTATTCCTCATAATTATTACATTTGGAACCTGGAGATAAATTTAATTAAATTTTTTACTTTTTCTATATTTTAACTAATTATTATAATGAATTTATAGTTTAAATAAATAAAAAAATAATTATTAATAATTGCAAAAACTTTAATAGTAATAATAAAAATTGTTATCTCATTTTTTCTTATTTTTCTTTGTTTTTCATACAAAAAAATATTTCAAATCTTATAATTGCTAGAAATAATAACTTTAATCTATATAATATATGAGAAGCTGTTGCTGAAATTCAATGTTTATTTAAATACAAATTTATATTTTCTGATTACCCTTTGTTTATCGATTTTTTTTGTGTTATTTTAAATATGTTTCTTACATAAAAATCTCAGTAGTTTAACTTTAGAAAATAAAATGAAAATATATTTAATAATGAAAGAATTTTTTGTAGGTTTTTTTATTCTCTAATACTTTTATTAATTACTTTTTTCGATTAAATGCATAGGTTGCTTCAGAGAATTAAAAAAGCTGTTTTGGCCAACTTTGCAGCGTCCTGGAGCATTTTCTACCGTTTTTTTTTGGTTACATTTTATACAGAGTATGTTTTTTCATCGCCCTTAACAACTCCATATAAGTTTCATTAAGCCTTTAATTAATGTCCTCAAAATGTCTTTATTGATTGGACTATACATGTTCTTTTAGTAAAGAGCTTCACTGAAAAGTAAAAAATAAATTTTTAACAAAAAAAAACAAACTTCAAAAATATTGCATTAAAAATAACAAATAATATTTCATCCTTGGAAATTATACGCATACTACGCATCTAACACATGTGTAGCGAACATATTATAGACAATATAATTATTTGCAAAAGTACAAACGAATAATTATTTTATTAGGCTGCTTACAAAGAAATTAGCTAATAAGTAAGAGAATATATACATAAAAATATTAAAATTTTTAGAGTCGGTGCCAGCCTAAAAAAATTGCCTGAAATATAAAAAAAAATACGATAAAAAACATTTTTATAAATAGTTTTCTTAATATTTTGTAACGTTTCATTAAGTATCTGTCGCTTCTTTTGATCACTCTCAAAATTTTTTTAAAATTTGAGGCAATTTTTTTGACTGGCACCGACTTCAAAAATTCTAATATTTTCATGTTGAGACCTCTCATAATGATTTTCTTCTGGAGAAAAGCATTGTGTGAATAAGCGGCAAGAGGGGATATAGGAAAGTACAGAGCCCGCTTCCAGTAAGCGCAGGCAGGGTTGTGAATGTTTCCATTTACCGAGTAAGCAACTGGTAAATGGTCGGACCATTTACCAGTTACTGAGTGAGTAACTGAAAATAGTTGGACCACTTACCAGTTCCTTGCTCTGTAACTGGTAACTGGTGCGAGTATTCTAGATTACTTGACCATTTCAAATGAAAAACCATTTCCTCATTTGCAACTCTGGGCGCAGGTAGACGCCTCTATTCGCGACTCTTATTTGCGTGCACGAGACACAAGTGTAAAATCATATGTAGAATATTAAAGTTTTCAATATATTAAGTCCCTACTCTGCGGTGGCTGCCGAAAAAACGAGGCATTGTGCTTAAGCGAAAGCCAGAGTTGGGCACTTTGATTCCATCTTTGAGTCAATAAAGATCTTCAAACTAAATTCTGCGTATAATAGTAGATTCATTTCTATTTGAGTGCTTACAATAGCAAAAGAGTTTGCTGAAAAATCAGCTTCCTACCCGTTCGCATTCAAATAGTACCGTGTTTCTTTTATCGTGGTTTAAAGATTAGTGATAGTGTTTTTTTAGTATTTTTTCACTCTTTATAAACTTGCACACGAAATAAAGAGGCAATTAGTTCCATTGAGAATATACCTTGCAGGTGCATGATAAATTATGCCGCGCTTGCAAGTGTTTAAAATAATAATAAAATAGATTTTCGCGTTTGACGAAATAAAAGGAAACGGTATGAGAGGCTTATATATTACCTGATCATTCCTTTTTTCCTTCATCCTATAATATATAATATAAAAGGGTCAAACGAAAGCATAAGGACCCGAACTGGCTAAGCATAGCGTCTCAGTAGTGTACGGTCTAGCTACGATCTTTAATTTGTCCGACATTCTACAAAAATAAATATTAACGCAACGAGTTTGCACGAGTGCGATAGCAGTGCAAAGTAAAGTGCGTCCATTTTGGTTAGATTGAAAGGAAGTGTTACATCTTAAGATTTAAGAGCAGATCGAGTATATCTATCCTTTTCTAATAGAAGAATTGATTTTTTTACGAAAACTAATAATCTTAGCAAAAAATAAAGAGAAATCCGTATCTCGTATCAAAAAAGGCAACATTTTTAGTTATAAAAGAGAATTGATTTTCTTGAAAACGAAGCAATAAAATCAATTCTTTCTTACTAAAGAAAAGTTTGCTTTTTTCGATACGAGATGCGGCTTTCCTTTCATTTTTTGCTACAATTATTAGTTTTTGCAAAAAATTAATTTTTTTATTAGAAAAGGGCAGAGATACGTGACCTGTCTCAAATATATCTCAAATAGACAAAAGTTATAATGAACAATACAAATTTTATAATTTTTGTTTTATGTAAAAAATAAATTTTGTATTAATATGCAATTTTAAATTTAACGAGCTTTCAATCGTTTTTATTGGTTGTCTAGTTTTCTTTCAATCACGCCCACCAATTTAGAAAAATCGTAAAAATGAAAAGTCGAGAAAACGTGCTTTAAAGTTTACGCTTAAGAGTCGGCTGTATCACTTCGTCCTTGTCTAATTTAAATTTTCGTTATAATAAATAAATTAAATATTCATATACAAATGTAAAAGATAAGCGCTGTAAAGCAAAAAACGAGCGAACAATTCTATTCTATGGAAAAATATGAAATTTCCATAATTTTTCAAATAAAGTATAAAACGGAAAACAGTCAAACTCAACTTAATTTTTTTCGTTTCATACTTTACTTGAAAAATAATGGAAATTTCATATTTTTTCATAAGATAGAATCGTTTGCTAGTTTTTTGCTCTAGAGCGTTCATCTCTTACATTTGCATATATAGTAGATTTTTTCACAAGAAGATAAAATGAAACTTCCGTACGTTCGTGCAGGCGTTTCATTTAGTTTCCGTGTAAGAAATAATGCTTTTCTCTATCTCTGGGCGAAACCACGTTACATAAATTAACAATTAATTATTTGCTTTTTTTGTTGTTGCGCGTGTACGTGTTGTTCATTCCTTCCGCCCAGCATTTGCTGGGCAAGCGAAGCGAACGCGAGTTGACTGGGGGCGGGAGGAATAAAAAACACATGCACAAGCCTAAATCACGAGAAAAAGAAAGAATCAATACGAGAAAGAAACGCTGCCAAGTGCTTTGGCGCAATGCTTTCTCATAGAGCTCTCTGAGTTAGAGTAATTTTATTTTATTTTTTTAAATGTGATTTAAAATACAATTTCTATTTAAGAAAAATTAGTGAATATGAGAGAGTGACTAGGAAATAAGAAGAGAGAGGCAAGGATGTATGAATATATTTTAAAAATGAGGATAAATCTGAGATAGAAGGACAGAGAGGAAATGCGGAAGTAAGAAAAGAGTTAGTAAAAGCGTTAAATCAGAAATCAAAAGAAGTGATAAAAAAGCTACTCTAAGAAAATTATTTTTCTAAAACTTGTTTTATAAAGACAGTAGCAAATAACTTGTATACAAATTTTAGAGCAAATCTATCAAGTAAAATGGAAAAAAAATGAAAAATGAAAAATTTTTAAGAAAATTTTTAAAATTTACTAAAATTAAAATTAGGCTAAGAAAATCGATTTTTAAAAGTTATCCTTTAGTTGGCAATTGCAAATAATTCCCATGCAAATCTCAAAGCAAATTCATCAAGTAATTTACGTAAAATACAAAATAAATGAAAAATCTAAAATTTTTAAAAAAATTTTTAAAATGGCTCTATAAAAAAACTACACTATGAATATCAATTTTTAATAACTTCCCGTCTACTAATACAAAAACATAGATAGTATGCAAAATTTGAAGCAAATCCATCGGGTAGTTTTCGAGATACAATTTACTAACTGACATCATACACACACACACGCACACACACATACACACACACGCACACACACACACACACACACACGTGCGCACGCACGCACACACATACACAGACACAAACACACATACACACACACACACACACGCACGCACGCACGCATACACACACAATTTTCTGGAAACCACGTTTTTCGACTCCCTGAGTTCAAATATGTACAAATTCATGAAAAAATAGAAGAAAAAATTTTTTATCGATACAATACTTTCTCTATGAAAGAGCAAAAGCGTGTGTAAGAGAAGAACAACATACGCAAGCCTCTTTTATTCACAAGAGAGAGAAACACATGATAAACACGTGCACAAGAATCCTGTTTTATTCTTGAGAAAGAGAGATAGATTTTTTTTTGTTATGAGAGAGACAAAGACAGAATTCAATCGTTAAGTTCATAAACACGGGCCTACGGCTTTTAGCAACAGTTTTAGTTAGGTTAAGTCTATGTTTCTTCTCGAGATATATTTTAAGGTGAGGCACGGAAAGCGCCGACAGGAGGCGCAAGAGTCGTTTCAACTGTAGCTAAAAGTGCTACTTTTTCTAGTGTAAAGGGTCGGTGGAACCGCGTGGTTTCGCCTAAGGGATAGAGAAAAATATTTAATTTATTAATTATAAAGAAAATTTAGATTAGACAAGGACAGAGCAATACGGCCGACTCCTAAAAAATGATAATATTTGTTTACATACAGCAATAATACGCTAATCAGCTATTCCTGCTCCATACAGTAATCATTCAGCTTGCTCCTGAACCTCGTTTTGTTGAAGTTGATCGAGCCTACAGGCCGTGCGAGCTTTCTTGCTATAAAAAGATATACACCGGTTTCCCCTTTCGATCCGTTGTGCGTCGATGTTATCCGCAGACGTCTTGCACACCTGGCCGATTTTTAAACCGAGCAATCGCATGGTACATGGTGGTGTTCAACGATGCCAAAAATGAAAGTAGGAATACCCGTAAACTGAGAGCACTAATAGGTCCCTTGAATATTCAAAATAACGAAAAAGTCTAATAAAAACGATCCCTTCAGCAATTTTTTTCAGGTGCAATAAAAAACAAAATTTTTCATATTTACCGATGATTTTGACCGATCAAGATCAATTGATAATCGATTTGATTTTCAATTTGTTCGAAAACATGCACAGAAATTTCGAAAACATTGCTGAGTTATGGGTGAAAAAATTTAATGTGAGTCGAGAAATTCTCTATGAAAATTCAGGATTTCCCGGTAATCCTTGCAAAATTTATTTAATAAAATTGATAGTTTGCGACAACTTTGTGGAACAATGAATAACTTTTTTCGTATGAAATACGTAAAAAGTTTCAAAGATTTTAAAAATGTCGTTGAGTCTTGTTTTTCCACTAATTTGAAAGCTAATTATAGTAATAGTATAGTACTTTTCCGAATCAGCTATGCTGATTTAGGCATATTTGTTACTTCAAAAGTTCCCTCGGTTTTTTTTTCACATCGAGGATTTTTGCAAGAAATATAATAAGGGATTAATTAGGTTTCTATTCTGAACCAGCTGTTCAATCAGCTCATGTTAATTTTTAGAAAATTTGAAGTAAGTATAAAGTTAAAAAATCAAATAAAAAATATCCTGAAAATTTACTGAAAGCGGTAAGTATAATAGCCGACATCTTTAGAACTCTATAATTTCATTTATTTAAACTCTAAATAAATTTGAAGTTAAATTTTGGAAATATTGTTAAAATTTGTTAGGAACTCTGTCGTAGATAGAGTTAACAAAAAGAAGAGATGTATAGTTGAAGAATTAATATATTCCGATATGTCAAATTGTAATCAATATGATTGTTTGTAAATAATTGAATTAATAACTAAATTTCTGAAAAAATATGTTGATTTTTTGTATTTTGTATTTTGTCCAAAATGTATGTTTATGTTTACATGTTAATATATCAAAATTACTGTTTATTTAAATATGAATAAATTTTTTATTATTTTTGGAAAAATTTTGTTTCTTATAGCTATTAAGAAAACGGCCAAAAGGATCAATTTCATTAGACTTTTTTTGTTATTTTAAATACTCAAGGGGTCGATTAGTGCTCCCAGTTTACGGGTATTCCTACTTTAATTTTTGGCATCGTTCAACACCACCATGGGTACTTAGAAATGCAGAATATCCTTCGTTGAACATAACCGGTTTTTATTAATGGTCCTGAATTAATTTCACATCGACCGCACTGACATAATAATATAATTTTGAGACTAAAGCCTCGATGCCCGCTCTCTGCAAATGTTATGTTTTGCTTACAAGATCTGCAGATTACTATATCAGAAATTGTAAGAAACACTGTACATAATTCGATTATTCGACAGCAGTGGGATCACTTGTAATATCATCGGTGCTTGCAGAGGTCAATTTCTTCTCACTGATGCTTGTGTTCCTCTCTGCATCGTCAACGTCAGATCCATTTGTGAATTAATTTCCTTGGAATCTGCGTTTCCGTGGCTTCAAACTACGTTCACTGCTGGATTTACTGCCTTTAGAATAACTGGACATGATGTTACAGCGATGTTCACTCGATGAGATTCAAAGCAAAACTAATCGCCGATGCAAGAAGCAGCTCCGTAGAAGCACGTACGCAGAAAGGGGGTATTTATATTATATACCATTATAGTCCGTAGTATAGCTCAACAAGGCACTTGTGCGAGTTCAAAACATTGTATCGAATAACCGTTAAGAGGCGGCCGTATAGTTTTGTCCTTGTCTAATCTAAATTTTCGTTACTAATAATAAATTAAATATTTTTATACAAGAGTAAAGGCAGAGTCCAATAGATTTAAGGACAGGCAAACGATTCTATTCTATGAAAAAATATAAAATTTTCATTGATTTTCGAGTGAAATCTGAAACGGAAAAACAGTCAAACTTATCAAATTCGACTGTTTTTCCATTTCAGACTTCGCTCGAAAATTGATGAAAATTTCATATTTTTTCATAGAATAGAATCGTTTTCCTGTCCTTCAATCTATTAGGCTCTGCCTTTAGTTTTGTATGAAAATATTTAATTTATTAATAATAACGAAAATTTAGATTAGACAAGGACAGAACTATACGGCCGCGTCTTAAACTTTTTCAGGTATAAAGTTCGGAGCTATTAAACCGAGGGAGGAGCGCGCGCTCCAACTGCTCGAGTGCTCATATACCCGCTATAAAACTTAACGCACATATTCTTAGATATATTAGGAATAGATTTTAGCAATAAAAAAAATCAATTTTTTGAGCCTCCTAAAACAGGTCTTCCCCTTAAACCCACGATAACTGGTGCATCGATCCTATTTGTAGCAAAATAATACATAATAAAAACTTTAAATAAAATCAAAAAAATAACTGTACGAAAAAAATCTCCTTGCATTCTAGTATGATACGTTATTCTAAAAGAAAAAAAAATCCTATATTTATTCGAGAAAATTTCAACTCTTAACAGAATCTAAAAACAATTAATGATTTAATAATCAATTTATATTAATATATAATAAGTTAAAAACTAATTTTATGAATCATTATAAGATACGCGCATATAACCCTCGAGTATCTATTGCTCAACTAGTATAAATATTAAAACCTAAAATTATAAATAATTAAATGAATAAATGAAATTAAATAGAAATTTATATATTACTAAATGAGAAATTGAATATAAACTCACTAATGAATATTAGAAAAAAATATTAACTTCAAGTGTGTTCTAGTTAAAAGCGTTAAATAATATAAAATAACGTCACGCAAATGCGTTAAATAATGAAAAAAGATCGAAAAAAAGATCACCACGATTTTGATGGTATGTACATAAGTAGTGTCGCACGGGCAAAGATGATAGGAGAGAGAGAGAAAGAAAATACTGTATCGAAAGAAAACAAGACACGCAAGAACGTGTTTACGAGTCGGTCGGCAGATATGAGAGATTTGATTTGATTTGACAATAATTTATTTAACCTTGGGGTACAACCCCGTAAGGCTCAACATGAAGTAGTATAATGTAAATACATAATAATAAGAAAATAATAATCTGAAAATAATAATCTGAAAATAATAATCTGAAAATAATAATCTGAAAATAATAATCTGAAAATAATAATCTGAAAATAATAATCTGAAAATAATGACAAAACGTTGTAAAAACTTAGTAACAATGAAAATAGAATTAAAAAACATGATAAAGATATAATAAGAGAACATAAAGACTAAATAATACAAAAATAAGCATGAATAAGATTAATTTAAAGTCAAAGCTAATACAGGATATGATGGTGCATTGGGCAGCAGCAACCAATCCACCACTCCACCAGCACTAGAACTTAGACTGGGCCGCCGATTCAGCACACTAATCCCCACGATCACCACCAAGTAGCCAGTCGAATGTGTGCCTCTTAAAATACGCAGTTAATGCATACGTAGTTGATGCATGCCGCTGCTAGGTAGCATAGTCGTGTTCCATGCGTATTCATTAGCAATATAGCGCATCGCAGTAGATAAGAAGAGATCAAATAGAGAAAACAAATCGTCTAACTTTTATAATCTTTTTCTTTCGCTTTATTCAAAGATTTTGAGTTAATTACAATGGCATCATCACTGGCCAAGGTAAAGTGCAAGGACTTATAAAAAAGGCACACAAAAGCTATGTACCATTCCTCTAAAAATCTATTCAGAGAATTGGTCAATATAACGGAGTCTTTGCAACGCTTGTATCCAAAGATTTTGATATCTAGAGAAGATAAAGTTAGCGCTGCATGTTATAAATTATTCTCAGATGAAGTGAAGAATGCTACACCCTCTTCATCTAATTCTGGTAGTCAACAATCTTCAGAAGAAATTAATGATGGCGAAATTGTGGTGTATGAGCTTAACGAAACCGCAAATAATTTGAATGTGAAGATTTCACCTATCAAGATGTCTAAAACTTTAATGTAAAGATGGGAAAATCGTATGCCATTCGAAAAAGAAAGCAAATGAATGATGCATTTGATTCTCAAGTAGCTAGTAAGATGATGAAATTTTATAATATAACGGATTTGCCTAAATTAAATGAAAGCATTGAATGTAAAACATGTGATAAATGGTTTGAAAATATTAAACGGGCCTTAAAAATTGTTCAAGTTTTTCCGAAAAAGTGCGGCTATTAACTCTCATACCAACTGATTTTTCCAAAGAATATGTATTATCAGCTCTGCCAGGCGTAACTACGTACATGATTGATCAAGCACGCTCACTGGTGAATAATGAAGATGTCTATAAAAAGCTTGAGAATTATAGTGGCCATTCTTTGGATAGAAAAGTTTTGTTAAAAGTCGAAGAGTATTATTTAAACGATGATTATAATTGCTCTTGATAAAGTGCAAATAAAAATGATACAATATCTGTAAAAAAAATGGTATCAAAACTAAAAAAGTTAAGCGCTTTCTTACGCGAAGCATGAAACAAATGTTCTAATTATTTGAAGAAGAAAATCCCCGAATGAAAAAGAAAATCGGCAAATCAACATTATATGCCTTGAGACCAAAGTGGGTTATATCTCATCCACCCAATGATATGTTTCTTTGTATTTATTGCGAAAATTTAGAACTTATGTTGATAGCTTTGAAAAATTATAAAACAAACAATAAATATGATATTTCAAAAATTGAATCAAATATATTCTCTTCTTTATTTTGCTCTAAGGATGATATGAAATGTGTATTGGAAGACTATGAAAAATGCCCAATTGGAGAAACTATTGATTTAGGAATGATTCCCTTGACGGAAGAAGATCTTTATGAAGAAATAAGTTACAGTATTTGAGAAAAATCAGATTTACTTAATAAAACTAGTAATATTGAAGACTTCTTGATACAATTAAGAAAATATGCTCTCACCATGAGTACTCATAAAATGATTAAAGAAATTCAACGTATTGCTATTCGAGAGGAAAAAATTTTAGTAAAAAAAAGCCAGTTCCAATTAGTCATTCACGTAGACTTTGCCGAAAACTGGACGGTCTTATTACAAAATAAAGTACAAAGCTACCACTGGAGTAAAAATCAAATATCCATATTTACATCGGTATGCTATTTTGGAAATGATTCGACGGTCAGTTATGTCACAGTTCGTGACGATACGTAGATTCTTCTCATGCATTAATAGCTATAAATTCAATTATAGAGAATATAAACACACTCTGCAAGAATTAGAAGAAACCATAATCATTTCGGATGGAGCTGCCAGTCATTTCAACAATAGATACCAATTTCACGAGTTAAGAAATTCAAAAGAAAAAAGAAAATGGTTGTTTTCTGTAACCGGGCATGGAAAAAGTGCATGTGATGGAATAGGAGGTATAGTTAAACATTATGCCACAGTGCACAATTTGTCCAAGCAAAGTGTAAAATTCATTAGAAATGCAGAGGATTTTGCAACTTATGTGTCACTGTACACTCCATCTTTCAACATTCTCCTTTTTAATAAAGGAAAACTAGAAGTTTTCCGACAAACGAAAAAAGTTGAATGGCAAGAAAAAGCAAAAGAAGTCAAGGGAATACAAAAAATTCACTGCTGGAAAGCTAAACAAAAGCTTGTGTTCACTTCTAGAAATTCATTGCATGAATGGGAAAATATGAATTTATAAATTCAAACTGAATAAATGATTATTTATTTTTGAACACATTTTTAAAATTAAAATTACTATAAGTTTTGTTCTGATTGACCAAAAAAGTTGAGCAATGGCTCAATATGAAAGTTTTTGCAAACACTAACAATATACTTATAGATAAAACAGTGAACGAATAGTGAAAGAGCATAATTATTGGAAGAGCACATGGTCTTAATATTCTATAATTTAAAAAAATTTATTAAATTCATCTATTTTTATAAACTTAAAATCATCATAACTTTGATTCTAACTGATTCAAAAACTTGATCAAAGGTTTATTTCAAAGATTTTTGTTAATATTTTTATTACATTAATAAATAAAAGCATAAACGAATCGTAAGAAGACGTAGTATCGATGCTTTAACCCTTTCGTGCATATAAGGAACTGACAATCATAACGTTTCTGAAACCAGAAAATTTCGATGTCCGGCATCGAGCTGAATCCAAATCTGGAGTCAGATTTTCGAAATTATAATAATTGGGCCCAATACCGAGGGGACCCAATCTTAAAATTGAATATTTTGAAAAACAAAAAATACCAACGTATTCTGCGTAAAATTTCAAGAAGAAATTGTTTTAGCCAAAATAGCTCAGCATAAATATAGCGACGTTAAAAGTATAAATTAAGGAGACTTAACATTATGATCGAAAAGTGGCACGATTGTACCGACAATAATACACAGAAAAAAATTTTGCATTCGGAGACTTCTACATTTAGTGTTCCTCAATTTCTAATAAAAATATCGTCCTGATAACTAAAAATTTTGAATTGTTTGAATTCGATATCGAAATAAACATATTTAAGAAATCGTTGAGCTATCACAAAACGAAATTCGAAAAGATTCAATTCGTTATTGGTAAGCGTGAATCCGTAAGCAACGTTGAAATACTGCATTGTCATATTTAGTGCTGTTTGAACTCAACGATCGAAGTCGCAGACCTCCATCCTAGTGTTCATCAGTTTCTTGTATTCCTCGAAATCTATTGACTCAGCACTTCACAGTTAAGCAGTTAAGTCACTGAATTCTCTCAATGCATGATATGTTTGAAATCTCTTGACGCTAAATTTTTTTCCGTGTAGTTGTGCCTGCTCGCCGGAGCGAGTTTAGTTCACGAGTTACATTGCCTCTATCAGACTCGATACGAACATGTCTGCATAGAATGTTTGATTGTGTTACACGCATCCTAATAAGCAAAAAAATTATAATGAATTGTTTTAATGCAAAAAGGTCCTTAATTAACATTTATTAAGTAATAATGAATTTTCTAGTTAGATTTTAGAGGATTTATATGCAGTTTGCCTTAAATTTAAAATCTGTAAGCAGATGATCATATTTCTCGTTAGCTCTAGGGTTAGCGAGTAAGCTTTTTGACCAGACAGTCTAGGTTATTATATTATATATCAATTAAAAATTTTTTTTTCAACTTCAATTAACATTTTATGTTCCTTATCTTAATTTGTTTTTGCCATTGCCTATTCAATAAATATTATAAATTAATGTATATTTTAAGGAATCGTGCAATATATAAAACTCTTAATGACTTATTAATACAATAGCAACTGTTAGCCTGAGAGTTATATATATATATATATATATTAGGGTGTCCCTTATTTCCCAATATTTTATTCTTCGCCGTGCCGTCCCCTTGATTTTTTATTTATGCTAAAAAATGAAGATTTCGTTTGGAAAAAATAAGAAAAAGATGTTTTGAACAGTCCCTAAACCACTAATCGTGTTTTCAGTTCACATATATGCGTTATACTTAAACTAATGTATTTCATTACTTAACTACGTTTAACAAGAACTTTAAATGATTAAATTATGATATTTTTTTATATGAAATTTGGCATAAAATACAAATTTTTACTTATTTTTGACCAAAACTTACCTATAGTATAATCCAGTCTGCAAGTAATCTTCATGACGTAAATTTGTTACAGGCTGAGACTTATTTTAAGTTAAAGAAAATAATAAATTAAACATAACTATTTGTTTTTAAACTCGCAAAAAGTGTGCAGCAACAATCTATGAGGGTCCAAAGATGGTAAAATTGTGTTTTTCGCTTCTGAAATTGACAAAATAATTTTTAGCGCTGTAAATAAAATTTTTTAATAGGGTTAGAGGCACTTTGACCCAATTAAGAGCAGTTTTTTGATGACTGTTTATTTTTTTCTATTAATGGAAGATATTTTCAATTCATATATTTTTTTTAAGTAATAATTTGTAGAAAAATAAATATATAAATTCACAAAAGTATAAATTAACATACTTGTACATTATAAAATTTCTATAATTATTTTTAGGAATTGACATTTGCGTCGTACGGTCAAGCTCAGCTATATAGTCAACGTACTATAGCATATTCAGTGGCTCAACTGTGATATATTTTAAAATATTCCATAGTATGGAATATTGATACATCCAATACTTTTCAATTCACCTATTTAGCACGCTTGGTTTGTATCGACCCCTTTCACAGTGTACAATAGCATAAGTGAATAATACACCTAATAAGAAATAAGGAACACCCTAATATATATATATATATATATATATTAGATATATATATTAATTGTTTCAATAATATTCCAACGCATGCTTTTCAATATTAAGAAGTAAAAATACTCTAAAATAAAAAAAAATATTTAAAACTAAAGCAGCCGAATTTTCATTTTTATTTCATTTTATTTATAATATCTTAGCAAAATTTATATTAAGTAATAAAATACGCAAAAATTACTAACAAATAAATAATATGAAACAGTGGATGCAATAATTACATTATAAATAACTCACATAATTTAAATGTTAATTTTTTACGTATTTTAGTATAAGTAATATTACTTTAACATACTGAAATTGCAAATATTTGATTACAGATTATAATTAAATTTTATTTTAATTATGTTATTATGGTGGGTTTTATTTGGAAAATTATGAAAATATAAAATCAAACAAGAAATAAAAGCTTGCTTATAACCCCAAAATCCTGAGGTTCCCCAACTTACAAAAATAATAATCTGTCTATACTATTAAAAATATATCGCCGCTGTCGCCGCTGTCGCCGTCTGAAATATGCCGCTCATTTTCGGCTCCTAAATTTAGCTAAAATTCAGCTGAAATTCAGCTAAAATTCAGCTAAAATCAGCTAAAAGTCAGCTAAAATTTTGATGAATTTAGCTATAATTTAGCTGAAAGCAAGCTAAAAGTCAGCAAAAAGTTACGTATAAGTTAGTTAGAAGTTAGCTAAAAGTTAGCTGAAAATCAGCTAAAAGTTGGCTAAAATTTAGATATATTTAGCTGTAATTTAGCTAAAAGCTAGCTATATCTCTCTATATTATAAACAGATTCCGTCGTCGCCGTTGCCGCTGTGTGTAAGAATTCGATTTGTCCTTGGTTAGCTAGAATTTAGCTAGAATCGAACTGAAATTTCGCTAAAAGTTAGTTAAAAATTAGTTAAAAGTTAGCTTAAACTTAGCTGAAGTCAGATAAAATTAAATTAAAGTTAGCTACATTCAATCAGAAGTCAGCTACATTCAATCAAAAGTTAGCTACATTCAATCAAAAGTTAGCTACATTCAATCAAAAGTTAGTTACATTCAATCAAAATTTAGCTAAATTTAATGTTAAAATTAGCTAAATTCATACAAAATTTAGTTGGAAATCAGCTGAAATTTAGCTAACAGTTATTTAAAATTTATAGTAATTTTAGGCAATTTCAGGTAAATATTGATTTGTTTTTAACTGAATTTGAGCTGCATTTTAGATCTATTTGTATTATACGTCTCTATATTATTGAAAGTATATCACCGCTGTTATCGCTGTTATCGTTAGAAATGTGCCCCTCATTTTCAGAACTATATTACAGCGTTAAATTTAGCTGGATTTAAGCATGTAATTAGCTAGGAAATAACTAAATTGAGCTATATTTGAGCTTCAAAATAACTGAAAATTAGCTGATTTCAAGCTTGTAGTCAACTTGGTAATAGCTAATTTTAAGTTTTGTATATAACGATATATGATAACATATAAGTTTAAGATTTATAATAGATGAAAAATAGGTTACAATATATTTTTACAGTTAGCTAACTATCCTGTAATCATCGTGAAGTTTAATCATATAAATAATTATCAATTTTACGATTTTATTTAAAGTATAGGGTTGAAAATATTATTTTGAAAAAGCTAAATTGAAGTTTAATAATCAAATGATAAGATTTAAATTTTGTTAAGTCAAAATCAATATCTAACACTTAAATATAGTCTTTATAAATTAAATTTAATTATTATTCAATTTTGTAAAAAAACACCGACATTACAGTTTTCCAAATTTTTTATTCTTAATCCATAAATGTTTCAAATATCTATTACTGTCTTCCATTTTAGTTCATTATAAAACTGTCGAATATAAAACTATCACTATATTCAGTTCATTATAAAAGTATCAAATAAAATCTCTATAATTAATTATTAAATCAAGTGTACTTATTCACTGTCTGCCTGTATCTACTTAGCTGAATCATAGTAAGATTATTACAATTATATTTCTACATATTTCTTTCAAAATTGCAAATTCTTGGATATTTTTTTTAAATTATAAAAGCAAGATGGGGGTTGGCGCGCTTGCGCGCAGGGGGCATGCCCCCTAGTAATAATAAAATAAAAGAATTATATACTCTAAATTTAATATATAAGTTAATTATCAGTCTGAATAAAATCAATTCAATGAATAAATTAACAAACTTTTAAATGTACAGGATAAAATCAACTAAATAAATATCAAATAGATAAATGAAAGAATTTAAGGTTAGACTATGTATAAATTTCTCTATCAAAAGCAAATTCTTAATATATCTATAAATTATTTCATTAAATAAATTAATAACTTTTAAATTTAACTGTAAGACTATTAAATGTAAAATAAAATTATTAATTAGAATCTTAAACAATAGTAATAAACTAATTTTATCTCAATAAAATTATAATTGAACAGCGACGAGCAACACGTGCTCAAGGTTTTAGGTTCTGTAAGGGTAGGAGCTCGAACAACAGTGCGTATCTCAGAATACGCTGGTATCTAGTTGGTGGCGCCAGTGTCGTCTTTCTTCTCGGAATTATTCTGAGCCTCACTAACTATCTTGTTCAAATAAATTTTCGTACATAGGAGATATGACATGAGATTTTTACCACTATCTCAGCTTATAAACTTTTTCTTTTTATCAAAAATACAACTATATGATTTAGGTAATTCTCTAAACTTTACCATATTCATTTATTTAATTTATTTATCAATTTTACGGTCAAATATACACATTTAAAGAAGATATAATACATATTAAAATATATTGAAATGTAGATTGATAGAAATCCATATTATACTATACTTAACTAGATAATACTAAAAAAAAGGATTAGAATTAAATAAGAATAAAAGTAAATAAATAAAAATGGATTTTATTAATTTATTAAAAAATAATTTTACTTTATATAATTTACAAACATAACTTAAAAATAATCTTTAATTTTATGAGTTCATGTGTATAAACAAAAATAGGTATCCTTTTTATTCTTGAAAAAATAAATAGACAAAATAAAGAAAATTACTATGAGAAAAAATTACTAAATATAATTATAGAAATACATAATTTAAATGACAAAAAAATAAAGTACTAAAATTATTTATTCATTAACTATATAGACATATAGATATGCATCATAAAATAAATTTAAAAAAAAGAAACAAATGTAGAGTTCAGTGGAGTAGTGGCTAAGGCGCGTGACTCGTATTCCCGTTGGCGCGGGATCGATTCCCCGTCTGGTCGCTTTTTCGCTGTCTCTGCCGTGGGCTGACACCACGTTAAATAATACGTCAACTGTATTGTCTTTAATTGTTTACGTAAATTGCTATTGGGCAGAAAATGCCCGTTTATTATTAAAAAAAAAAAAAAAAAAAAATGGTAAAATAGCTAATATATTTTATGAAAGATTTTAAATATGAAAAAAATACTAACAATTAAATAATGTAAAACAGTTGATACAATAAATTTATTAATAATGCAATTATTCCATTCACTGTTTCATATTATTTATTTGTTAGTATTTTTTGCATATTTTATTAAAACGTTACAAATAAAACAAGATTAAAATGAGAAGTTGGCTAGTTTAAATTTAAATATTTTATTTTAATTCAAAAAATACTCACACTTTCATATGAAAAAACGTGCATTAGAATATTATTTAAATAATTCAAATATATATATTTAGTCTAACAGTTTCTATTGTATCAATAAGGCATTTAGAATTTTTTTTATTGCACGATTCCTTAGAATATACATATTTATTTATTTATCTATTTCTTCCAAAGTTTATATAGCATAATTACATAAAATATTCTTCCTTCTGGTTACACTGCTAAAATTTATGTATCTATTCTTTAATTCATCATAATGGTTTGTAAAGAATTTCAATGCATAGAGCTGATCCAAGTTAAGCGGTCTTTTATCAATTGCAAATTGATTCTTAAAAATCATTTTTAATAATCTGGTTTGAGTTCCTTGTAATATATTTTTGAGCTGTGGAGAACAGTCACCCCATGCAATAATTTCATAGTTAATTATACTATGATAGAAAGCATAGTATATCATCAACAGTGTGTCAGTCAACATAATTTTAGAAACTTCATAAAAAACATAAATTAAATATTTCGTTTTGCTTATAATATACTTTATATAGTTTTCCCATTTCATTTTGTAATCTAATAATATACCCAGATATTTACATGTTTCAACTCTCTTAATACTGTTATCATTGATTGTTACATTTAGGTTTTGTGGGACACTATCTCGATGATTACCAAGAGTAACATATAATGTTTTATCCACGTCAAGTGATAACTTGTTTATAGCTAACCATTTAGAGATTTAATCAAGATAATAATTCATTTTCGATTCCTCTTGTTTCCAATCCTTACCTGAAGACACAACTGCAGTGTAATCAGCGAAAGACAAGACTGTATCATTACCCAAATTTATAAGGAGATCATTCATATACAATATAAAAAACAGTGGTCCCAAAATTGTACCCTGTAGAATACCCATTATAATTTTACAAAAGTCGCTCATACAACCACTAACTTTAACACGCTATCGTCTGTTTTGTAAATAACTCAAGATTAATTTATGAGCATTACCTCTGATACCGTAATCATACAGCTTATCCAGTAAAATTTTACTGTGTCAAAGGCCTTTGCAAAATTCAGAAAAATCACTGCAATAGGTATACTTTTATCAAGTTTTCGATAGATATTGGTTATAAAATTCAGTGCATCTTTCGTTCCCAGATTTTTCATAAAACCAAATTTTCGCTTGGACAGAATTTCGGATTTTATTATAAAGTTCATGAGTCTACAGTGAAGTCTCTATCTTTTCAAATATTTTTGCTATATTAGATATTAGCGATATTGGTTTGTAATTGGGGACTATATTTCTTCTTTTAGACTTGTTAATGGGTTTAATATCCGCTCTCTTAAGAGTATTAGGCCACTATGATTTTTAAATTCTAAGGTTTATTACATAAGTAGAACAATAAGATTAGATGAAACTTTAATGGTTTTCATGGTTAGGTCATTGACTCCTCCGCTTTTCATCTTTATATTGTTGATTATCCTTGAAACTTCATTAATATTAGTAGGTGTGATAATTGTTTTAGGGTTCATTTTTGGTAAAGTAAGAGTAGAGTTATGTGGTTGTTGCATCTTGCCGCCGAATTTGGATCCAATATTAAAGAAAAAATTAATAAAAAAACATTTTAAGAACACTTTTTTATAATGGAGAAAATACACTAAAAAGTATTAAATAAATTAATTTACTTCCTTGAAATTACTTTTATACAGTTCATTACAATAATTGAGAGAAAATTTTTGAAAAAGTATTAAATAAATTAATTTACTTCCTTGAAATTACTTTTATACAATTCATTATAATAATTAAGAGAAAATTTGTTGTAAAATTTTCTCTTAATTATCGTAATGAACTGTATAAAAGTAATTTCAAGGAAGTAAATTAATTAATTTAATACTTTTTAGTGTATTTTCTCCATTATAAAAGCGTGTTTTAAAAATCTTTTTTTCAATTTTTTATTTTCTACTTTTTAGTTGAAATTGAATTTTCTATGAGTAATTTTGTTTAAAAGCTTGTATTTAATTGTATATTTTATTCATTCCCCTATCCCCTATACATTCCCTATCCCCTATATATTCCACTATTCTCTATATATTCTCATTTCCCCTATATATCCCCATATCCCCTATATATTCTCCATACCTATATACATTCCCCTATACTCTATATTTTCCCCTATACATTCTCCTATCCCCTATACATTCCCCTATTCCTATGCATTTTCTACAACTATCAACTCAACAACATTCTATCAACTCGCCTCGACCCAAAGATGCCTCCCCACTTGAACTTCCTCGAAGATGACTTTACACACCCGTCATCGCCGACCTGACAACGGATTATTGCATTGTCATCTAAGACCAAGGTCTGTGTAAAATTTCAGAAATTTCCATCGACAAAAAGTGACTCAAATCGAGCGTGCAAGATTTGATTACAGACAGACGTGAAAGCAAGCTTAATAAAAGCGTGTAAAAATAAGAGTTCATACGGTCAGCCATAGAGTGTGAATCATAAATCTTTTGATTTTGATCAGTAAACAAATACGAGATATCATCATCTTTCTTTGATTTTTTACCAAGTATGCTATTTACCACATTCCACAAATCTCCAGCGTTATTACTATTTAGTTTAACTATATCTCTATCATAATTCAATTTTGCTACTTTAATCATTTTATTTAATATTTCAGTATAATTTTTATACTTTTTTTTAACACATTATTATTTGGATCACTTTTTAACATTTGAAATATTTCTTTAATATTACAAGAGTTCATTATTGCTTTAGTGATCCATTTACTCCTTGATTTATTTTTAGATTTAGGCTTGGCCTTATCGTTACAAAATTTAGCTTTATCTGTATTAATTCAATGGGAGCCTCAGAAGCTTCATTAGGGTTCTGCATCAACAAAATCGGAGACCAATCTTACCCAGCAGCTATCCTTCTCAATTTACTGTAGTTTATACGAGTTATAAGTAGTGTATCTGTTGAGGTTCTTAATCTCCCATTAGATAAGAAAAGTGAGTAGTGATCATCAAATAGACTAGCAAATTTTAAAAAATTCAGTTTCCATTAAGCTGGTTTTTATGAAAATATTATGAATGCATGAACCCTCACCCACGTTATGCACAGATGGTCTTGTGATGCCTTGAAATCCAGGTTTAAGACCCCTTGCCAAAATATTATTTAAATGTTCTTGACTAAGCATTTCTAGTTCTATTAGGTCAATATTGAAATTCCCAATTAATGTGATTTTTAATATTCTTCTTTTTTTCTGAAAATGCTTTTAAATCATATATAAAGTCTGTTTTAGATAAATCATGTGCTCTGTATAGATCCGTTATCGTTAATTGTTTGTTGTTTTCAAGTAAGATGCTTAAATTTAACAACGAGAGTCTTCCCTGTTTGAAGATATTAGTATTCTCTTTGATACCCTCACTGATATAAACTACAGCACCATCTGTAATATTGATACAACTATTATTATAGTAGTCTTTATATCCATTCAAGTTAAACATTTGGAAATTCTCAAGTATTCGAGTTTCTGTACAAACAACAATACATGCGCGGTCAAAAAAAAAAAAAATCTATAAATATAGCTAAAAATATAGGTAAAGAAAATACAGCTATATTGATGTGTATTATAGCTATATTTATGTGTTTTTTTTAGCTGTATATCTATGAGAAATATAGCTAGATTTTTAGCTATATTTCTAGTTATAATGGGCTAAAATAGGAATTGTACCTATAAAGATAGATAAAAATATAGCTAAAAATCTAGCTATATTTTTCATAGATATACAGCTAAAAAAATACGTGAACATAGCTATAATGCACAATGTAGCTGTATTTTTACCTATATTTTTAGTTATATTTATAGATGTTTTTTTTTTGCGGGGTGGTTTTATTTCCAGACTTTTAATAAAAACTTGTAAGTTATTAAAATTGTCATTTAAGCTTCTAATATTAATCAGCAAGATGAATTTCTTATTAATTTTCATATATTCATTTAGAGAACTGAGCTTATGAAAAGTTTTTTCATTTCTTAATATTTCCCCCTATAACGAAACAACAACTTCACAATTATGATACATTGTGATTATAAGGGGTCGCGTTTGCGTGATGATTGACTTTTTGTTTTTGTTTGAGTTTTTTTCTTTATATTTGTATTTCACGGTAAATCTATAGTGTCTGAATTATCAGCCGAGGCAACTTGAGATACATTACTATTGTTATAAGCCCCAACAAAATCAGATGGTGATCTTGGTCCAATAAAATTAGGTATTCCTGGTTTAATTGTATAATCCGTGTTAGAAATACTATAAGGAATCTTTTTCTTAAAGATATCACATGTCTTTGTATTATCTGCACGATATTCTGTATTATATATTTAGCCATATTTCTGATTAGCATAAATACAATCAGCATATGCCAATTCACCATTTTTAAATTCTTTTAAGATATGATTTCCAGCACGGAATATACATTTAGCTGCATAAGTATATTTTTTGGCACTATAATTAAAACCATTTAGAGCAAAGACTGTCATTCAATTCCACCACAGTCTTGCAGCATTAGTAACCTATATAAACTCTATATTTATTATCCACTAATTGGTGATACAGATCAGGTGGAAGTTCAATAATTGCTCCGTCTAGATTGTTTACTTGTTTAAAAACATATAAAATCTTATATTTTTTTTTTAAATTGGTTAAAATTACTCTCATTAATATCCGATTTTAGATCTTCTATATTATTAAAAACATTTGCAATTCCAATAACTTTTATTTTTAGATTTTTTTGTTTTTCTATAGCAGCATTGAAATCATCACCTAGAGCTTCCTTCAACTTGTCACAATTTAAAGGAAGCTCTATTAATTAATTATTTTTTGTTTTAATCACTTTATCTATAAGCAGTATCAAATCATTTGTTAAAACATCATTAACCTCCTTGTTGACTTAATCTTCAGTAATAGTTTCAATATTCTGAGTAACTTTTATAGCAGGAAACTTTTCAATTATAAATTTTTTTTAGCAATATTATATTATGATACCTTCTGCTTTTCATTAATTCTAACGTGCTTTGCAATAGATTATTTTTGCTCTTTAGTTCTTCATTTAATTACCTCAGTAACAAATTTTCAGTTAAAGTTGCCCTATAATCAGAATCATCATCATCTAGAGTTGCATTGTTATAAAAACTATTTTTAGTCAAATTACTTTCTACTTCTTGACACAGCTTTTCTTGTGCTCTTATTATTTTATTTCGTTCAATTTCAGCAATTGGAATTCTGTCTTGTTTATCCAATGTAATACTATCCAATTTAGAGGTTAGGTTTTGATGGCAGTTGCATATTACAAATATATCACTCAAAAACTTTACGATTTTTAGTCTGTTAAAATCACTTAAGAGCATGACGAAGCTGCACGCCTCCTAATAATATTTTCAATCCTAACTTATGAATAAACGATGCATTTAATCAAGTTTTTTTACTACAAAGAAAAAATTTGTAAGATTAAACTCTAGTGCGGACAACTCAAGAAATTCACCAAAATACTATATATAAAAAGTTATACCAGAAACTTTCAATGTATCGTATTTTAAGGTTAGGTTTGTTGAGTTTGATATCTAATTTCCAATCTAAGCTCATAAAAAAATAACAAGTCTAAATAATTTTTTATTTTAACAAAAATTATTGTATTAACATAGCTTAAGTGCGGACAAGTCATTATATTTGTTTAATTTGAAATAATGATAGTTTAATCATCAAAAATATTTATTATGTATTAAATTATATTCATCAATAAAAATTTTTTTTAAAAATTTTTATAGTAATTAATAACAATCACTGGGAGAAAACACCACAAGAAAAATTTTTGTAAACTAATTTTTTAAAAAACGGTGTTTTGATTAGATCAACCTCATCCTCTTCAGGTTTGATTTAATACGGAAAAATATATAAATTGTTATCCAATAACACAAAAAATCACTACGCACATTAAAACAAATTAATAAAATACGTTGAAAAAATCACTCACCTAAATTATACAATTTTAAATTTTGAGAGAATATACAGGACATAAACTCTCATCGTTAACTAAAAGTCCAAATATGAAAACAAAACTTATATATACATAGCTATCGAGTCAATAAGCATCGTGTCAAAGATTAATAAATGTCAGAGAGAGAGGGAGAGTATCAGATAGTAAATTTAACGTATTATAACTGCCATTTATGAAAATCATTTCTGATATTCTTCTCCTTCTTACATGTGGTTCAGAATCTAAAACGACTGTATTATTCCAATCAAAACTATGTGAATATATTCACCAAGTTACTTCATTGTTTTATTTATTGCTTAAAGTTATATAAAAATAGCTAATTTCTCAGAATTAATCTTCTCACACTAAACATTTTCTATATGTATCTTATGTCTATGTTATTATGTTCATATCCATTTGATCAGCTTTCGTAAACTTTTCATCGACTTTCATTGACTTTTCATCGACTTTCATCAACTTTCCCGTTTTCTTTGGACCAAACTTTGTAAAATCTTTATCAAAAGTCAATACATTAATAGAACTCTGCTTATTTACAATCTCTACAAGCTGACTGCACATGCCTACTATCACTAGGAAGCGACGTAAACTTTTCTTTGACTTTAATTGACTTTTCATCGACTTTTATCAACTTTCATCGACTTTCATCGACTTTTCATTGACTTTCATCGACTTTCATCGACTTTCATCGACTTTTATATAATTTTTTAGATTTTTTTTTAATTATAATTTTTTTTATATTCATTTTAGTATTTTGAAGACATCTTATTATCTTGTAAATCATCTTATTAAAGAATGTCTTGCATGACCCATTATTTCTCTATAAATACAGCTGAGCTTGTATTTTATGAACAGTATACACGATAAGCTCAAGCTATCAATATGGCAAACTTTCTCGAAACTAAAAAATTAAAAGAGATGATTGAATCCAAACTTCCAAATCGATCAATCACAAATATTTGTCCAATATTTGATTCTAATCAAGAGAAAAAAACTCCATTTACGAATGATTCGAAGATTGATATTACTACGAGTAATACTGATGAATTCACGTCTAATACATTTCTTCAACTCATAAAAAGTTCTAGAGGAAAAGATAAACTTCTTTTGAATGGCATTCCTTTCTATATGGATAAACTTATGAATAATGATAATATACACTGGAAGTCTCATCTTTACTATTCAAAACAATGTTTATTTACATTCGATTCCATCGATCACCAAAGGTATCCGGAATCAAAATAATCGTAGATGATTATTTTAGCTCTGATTATGAAATGAAAAATTATCAAAAGAGTAGAAACTTATTTGAGAGCTGTAAGAGAAAATTTTGTAATAACGCTTCATCAGTATCAAAATGTAAGAAAGCAAAAGTCAGTTCTGACAATGCTAGTAGTGATACATCATCAGATTCTTATAATAACATTTTCTTTGAATTCGAAAAAGATAATTTTGAAAACTGTAAACCAAAATCTAACAATAAAAATTTACCAGTATATAGATTTAAAAAAGCAAAATTAAATTCCTTAAATTCTTACAATGATACTTCATTAGATCATTCTATTATTAATGTATCTTCATCTAAATACATAAGTGATCTCCTGTTGGAAGATTATGGAATTGGAGAATGGGACGACCCCAATGTATCAGTTGATCCTCTTCGTATTCTATTTCCAACTAATACAAATCTGTATACTGCCGAGGAGATAGACTTTATAATTAACGAATTACGAGAAGCTAGTTATATATATTAACTTGGGATGATATTAAATTTGTTTCAAATATATATCACCAGTTGAAGAGCTTTTGAAGCATCATCCGTACAAAATCAAAATTTTCTTTGCTTTCTGAACGTCCCTCCAGAATTTAAACACATAAAATATTTTCTATCTGAAACATCTGCCCTATCAAATAGTCAGCACCATCAGTGATAACGTTTTAAAACTTGTGTTAGTGATGGGAGAATCATTATAAAAAGCTGACTTATCAGTAAGAGTTTCTCATTCAGGATGGAGTACTTGGTGGATATGCAAGGCTTTAAACAGCTAGGCAACGACTATATTCTCAAAGAATTAGCTATAGTTCCTCCGAAAGATAATTACGATCCTGTTTTACTTTTATTCGAGAAGCCTTATCCTTGGCGTCGATTATCGGATAAGTACAAGAGAGAAAATGTATGGTAAGAAGAGCATTACCATGGACTACATTGAGATTTGGGAAATGTTCTCTACACAGATGTAGTGAAATTACTCACAGAGGCATTGCAGAATGCTACTAAAGTCTTAGTTATAAACTATATTAAGAAAGCGTGGTTAGAACGCTTAAAGTTTAAAGTTCATGATATAGCAGAAATAGGCTTTCCACCGCTAGACAGGATAAAATTTGTCACGGTTTGCCCATACCATAATGGAGCGTATAGAGCTGGTTGTATCCTTCACAACATAAGTCTCATAAAAACATTCCTCACTAACTAGGAGAGTATCACATCTCCGGATCACGGATTTTGCTCTAACTTTGAGATAGGTTTTCAGATGTCAAAATATGGAAAAAGCCAGACTTATAGACCCCGACGCTCAATATTTCTCTAGTTGTAGGCAATTAAAGAAAATCACTAAAAAAGTTACTAGATTTTTAAACGCTTATAATTCTTTAGCATCAATAGCTAGACGCTTGTAACTATTTTTAAACGAAAGCTACGTTCAAATCCTTTCGAAAAAGTACCTGTAGCATATTAAAATATTATTTTTTCCCAAAGTTACAGCGTTATGAAAATTGTACTACATTTTAACATTTATCATTAAGAGCATGACGAAGCTGTCCGCCTTCTAATAATATTTCCAATCCTTACTTATGAATAAACGATGCGTTTAATCGAGTTTTTTTACTACAAAGAAAAAATTTGTAAGATTAAACTCTAGTGCGGACAACCCAAGAAATCCACGAAAATATTATACATACAAAGTTATAATAAAAACTTTCAATGTATCGTATTTTAAGGTTAGGTTTGTCGAGTTTAATATCTAATTTCCTATCAAAGCTCATAAAAAAATAACAAGTCCAAATGATTTTTTATTTTAACAAAAATTATTGTACTAATACAGCTTTAGTGCGGACAAGTCATTATATTTGTTTAATTTATGAATTTAAAAAGATATTGATAAAATGAAAATAGCAAAACTCAATTGCTGCAGCTCCGACATGCCGTTAATTAATACTAGCAAAAAATACCTCGTTCCTAACGTCGCTCGGTTGAATTTTCATATATTATATTATTATGTATAAATTAGCCAATTTTAAAATAAAAAAAAATCGACGCAACTTATGAATTGTGATATTGTAGTTTTGTACTAAATTAAATTTTTCTATTTTTATAAAAAAGAATAATTAAAGTTACAATGTGCATAAAAATTGTTTCAATACAAATTATATCATGATGAATTAAGAATTTGTTCTACTAAATTGCATTTGAATAAATGAAAAAATATAATAGGAATTTTTTCTTTTTAATCACGTGTTTCAATCACGAACCATGAAATAATCGAAAACAGTATTTGACGTTTACTAGAACTAAGAACTGCACGGAGAAAAGAAAGTATTGTTAAAATAGGTTCTAAATCAAATATATCTAATTTATGTATTGAGATACTTAAAAAAAGAGTGACGATATAATTTCAATTGGTACTACAGCTCGAATTTTAGGGACCAATGTTGGTACTATTATATTATGAATTAAGAGCATAAATTTGCGATGCTTACTGCCTTTTTTTTGGTATTAAGATTGATCTTTCACCTACTCGATTCAAGGGCAATATTTCGCAGAAAATGCAATTATTAACCTCTTTTCGTGCGGCAGTAGTATATGGGGGAATAAAGGGAAGTCTGCCAGTGTCGAAAAATTATAGGGAAATGACGTCTTCAAGTCTGCCTTAACGCGATGTTGACAATTAGGGCTATCCGCCATTAAGTCTACCGCGCCGCGTCGGCTTGTGTTACGTATACACGGCACGGTCAAGCGTTCAGGTAGTTTAAGTACATTAGCTATAGGTACGTGTAAAAAATATATTTAAGTAAATGAATATTTCAATGAATGACTCCGTAATTATTTTATATTAGTTAATGTGTTTACGTGTTAAAAGTTAATTTTAAAACAGGTATAACTTAAAGATTATGCGTTAATCCTATGACGTTAGCTATAACATCTACATGAATGTTGGGGTGGTTTTCTCTGAAATTATTAAATATTGGTTAATGTGTTTACGTGTTAAAGTTAATTTCAAAAAGAAGAGATATAGTTTAAAGATTATGCGCTAAATACGTGAATTTGACTCTAGCATTTACTTAAGTATTAGGATTAATTAAAATATATTAACTATGTGGGTGGAGTTACATAATCCTTATATTATATATAGAAATATACAATTTAATATTTATACTCTTTAATATATTAGAGGGGATTAGGATTAAAAGGATTAAAAGGATGAATAAAACGAATTATTTTATAAATGTATTATGTTATATTTGCATAAATTTTACATTTTTATAAATTTAACGAAGTACAATATTTCATTAATATAAAATATTTATTACGCTAAAATTTGAAATAAAACACTCGAAGATATGGAGTTAAGGTGCAAAATAATTAATTCATTATAGATAATATTGAAATAATTTTCAATAAAATCATTTTTCAATACAGGTAATATTTTACTTTTCAATTGTTCAGATTCAGAGTTTATGTAATGTTTGATGAAAATATCAGTTTTAGGAAAAACAGAATTTTCATCAAAAACACTGCACAATTCTTTGACAATAGTTTGGTTACACACTGATACGGCACCTTTAAAATTTTCATTTATGCGTATACACTCGTCAATGCAGGTTGTCAAACGAAGAATGCCTTCAAAACAAGTCTTTTGCATAACTATCGCTGGAGTATAGAGTTTCTTCTTTTTTACAGTTCCTGTTTCATGTTGATGATTTTCTGAAGAGTTCGGTATATTTTCTGTATCTTCCTTATCCAAAATTATAGCCCTGGAGTTGTACGCTGTGGTAAATGATAGAGTTATTCCAGTGAAAGAAATTTTTTCGTTTTGAGTTGTAAAATCTTCGTTACTCAAATAAGAATTTATATTTTCAAAATACGATTTAAATTTTTCCCAAGCTTCCAAAGAAAATGTAATACCAAAAGATGTTTGGTTAATTATTTTAATTACACACTCAAAACTTTCATTTTTTTGTGATGCGAGACCGATAACAATTTTTTTAGTATACGAAGCGTTCAAGGGGTAAACACTTGAATGTAATAGATGATTTGTAGCTTCTTCTCTTGAATTATAAGATGCCATTTTAATGCGCTTATTAAGTTGTGAACTATGATTTTCACTAGTCATTTAAAACAATTCTTTAAATAAAAATTCGATACTGAAAAATCACAATATGACAGAAAAATAGTATGTTTCTTAAATGAAATTTTTTGACTTTATGACACAAGTAAACGAAATACACGAGTTTAAATACTTTAGTTATATACAGTTATGTGTGTAGTAGAAGGGTTAGTGAATAGGATGAGTGAAAGTTTGTTAGTAATTAGTGAAAACTATAGAAGAAAACTATTAGTAGAATCTATTAATTTCCACAAATGAAATCATATGCTATTTGTGAGTATAAGTTAATGACATTTTTATCAGACTGAGTCACAGTTTGAGTAAATACTTCACAAATGTAAAATAAAAAGGGTAATTGAGGCACTTGAAAGGATTGAAACATTTTATCTTTCGTTATTATTATCTAAGAAAGTTTTCGCCATGTGTTTAAAAATTCCTAAACATATATTAATACTTTGAATGCATAAGTAAAATTTCTACTCATAACAAAAGATTTTGTTATATAACTTAATATAATGATAAACTTAATACCTTTGAGTGTACTGAAAAAGGTCGCAGGTAGTTACAAAGCGTTTCGGTAATTTCTTTTCGAAAGACCCTCCCCCTTATTTGTTAATTCTTTAATTTTATTAGTCTCCAGGTAATTCTATAGGAGGAAAACTAAGTGAAAAATCGTAGTATAAGAGAAACTAAATGAGAAATTATTAGACACTTTGAGTTTAGACTTCTTTCAAGTGCCTCATATAGCTACTTTTGTACGGTGTACTTATTTTGAGTTTTCTAAAACTATACAAATATAAATTTTAAATACAGATATATTTACACGATTAAAAATAAAATAATTTTGTTTTAATTATTATTGTTTAGTATTTTTCTTTTTTAAAACTACTTTTGCACGGTGTACTTATTTTGAGTTTTCTAAAAGTATACAACTAAAAATTTAAACGTCGATATATTTTTACTTAACTAAAAATAAAATAATTTTGTTTTAATTATTATCGTTGTTTAGTGTTTTTCTTTTTAAATTGAGTAAAAAATGGCATTTGTAGATTCTTGTATTTACGTAGTTTATAATTCTGCATTGAGCAAAGCAAAAATTGAAGACCCTGAGCATAAGGAAAGGGTAGCTCATCTAAAAAATGAAGCGGCTCGTTTGGATAGATTTGCTGTACAAATTGAGCTTTTCGCCAATGCAAAAAAAGAAGAAGAAAAATTGTCTGTTAATAAACGTAAACGTAATTTAATAAACATAGCTACACAACGGTTTGTTGAATTTCTAAAAACTAGGAATTTACGATTTTTAACAAAATTATATTACACACACAAATCAAATTTTGAACAAAATCTAACATTATTAAAAGTTTTGGTTAGTGAAATAAAGAGAAGAAATGCACAACACGATGAAAGTGCTCGAGCTATCATGGAAATGTATGAAAAAATAATCGACGGTAAGTTTTTATACACAACTAAAAAAATAGTTCCTAATATTTTTAATTTATTTTTTTTACTTTGAATTTCTGAAAATATTAAAAGAAAAAAGTTTAACGTGATAAATATTTTCAGAAAATCAATTACCGAAGACACCTCATCCTCAAGAAGCCAATGCATCTTCTAATATCGATGACAGTATTTCGTTTTACGGTGAGTTTTAAATTATGAACAACTTTTATTTACATAAATAATTTTTCCTTTCATTCATACGTGTATATATGGACATGTGTGTATACATATATATTTGCGTACACCAATACATTTATTCATATATATATTTTGTAGCGTATTTATGTGTAAAATTATGAATTGGAAATCATATATCCTTACTTCTATTTAGTCACAATTTTCTGTACATTTTTAGATCCTGAACAAACAAATGATGACGCACTACTCGCAGACATGATTATCGAAGGAGACGAAACACACCAGACAAATCGTAAGATTGATTTTGTTTTTCTAAAATACAAATATTATGAATTTTATAATAAACTTAATATATTTTCCTACATATATTTAATAATAATTTTTAAACTTTTAGAAAACCAACAACCATTTGATCACGCACCATCTGAAAATATGATGGTCGCCGAAAATAAAACGCATCTCGCCAACAGTAAGTTTTTCTTTATTTTTAGTAATAATATTATATATATATATATATATATATATATATATATATATATATATACGAACGCGTATTTATTTTCCTAAATTTTTTTTTTATATTAATATATTTCTTTTAGTAATAATATTATAATATATATATATATATATATATATATATATATATATATATATATATATATATATATATATATATATATATATCATATATATATGAACACGTATTTATTTTCCTAAATTTTTCTTTTTTATATTAATATATTTCTGTTCATACGTTTGCAGATATTCAAGTTATAACAGCTGAAGTGCATAATCCTGATACTCATGATCCTGGAATGTTGGTTCAAAATTTATCACAAATCAGCATAAATGAACAAAATTCAACCGATGAGCCTGCTATTATTCAAAATGGGTTTGGAAACTTAGAGCAGATTGATGATGTGGGGACGATGACGGTCTCGTCGTTCTAAATGAAAGCGTTCCTGATCCTTCTAGACAAAATGACGTAGAGAATTCAACACCTCGTACTCTGAATGGTGAGTGTTTCATAAAATTATGGGAAAATGAATCAGTTTACGCGAGGTTTAATATCAGCATCCGCGAAGTATGTTTGAAATTTCGTACCGATAACAAAATTAACGTAATAGCTTTAGAAACGGGTATTAGAAATTTATTTGAATACATAACACACGAATACGAGAGAAATGATTATGTTATTATTTCAATATCCACCGATTCTCTACCAAATGGCGCGATTAATGTTTTCAAGCGTATGCGTGATTATACTTTTGAAAATCTATGGGAAATTATTAGCAGAATTGCTCAGAGCGCTCGCGAGTTCCGTATAGACGGTACCTTTCTTATACAGATCAAAAATTATCACGAACCTACCGGTAGAGGACGCACTAAAACACTTCAATTTGACTCTTTTAAATCTCGCTCAGTTATTAGAATAATCAATGAAGATTCCAAATGTTTACCGGGAGCGTTAGTAGTAGGTCTTGTTCACGCGGAAAAAATGGCAAGTGGTGAAGCCTGTTCGGAAGAAGTCAAAAAGCTTTGGGAAAACGTGAGAAAACCCAATAGTAAATCACAATTAGATTTAGCCGAAAAATTAATTAAAAACGCTAAAGTACAAATAAATCCGGAAATTGGCTGCGGTATCAACGAAATTACACAATTTCAAAATTATCTTGGTGAAAAAGATGGTACAGCCGTTGTTGTTTACGAACAAGATCGCGTCGGTACCGGTGAAAAGCCAATTTTTAACGGTTATAAAATATTAATAGAGAAGAAAATAAAAATTTCGCGTACGTTAAATATTTTGTATAACCCGGAAGAAAGTCATTTTGACACGATAACTAACATAACAGGTGTAGCAATGTACGATTATTTTTGTGTGCCGTGTAACAAAGGTACTAATCGTTTGGGACTCCACAAATGTCCGTCAAAATGCGAAACATGTAAAGTTATTGGTATTTGTGATAAAAATGTCGATTTAGTTAAGTGTTCTCAATGTTTATTTACTTTTTATGGACAAACATGCTTTGAGAACCATAAGAAAGAAGATTCATATAAAAAGAATTTAGCCGTTTGTGACGCTGTAAAAAATGCAGTTCGTGCGAAAAATTTATTTCTGTAGAATATGGGAAGCATACATGTGGTAGTTATTACTGCGCTACTTGTGTATGTACGCGTCCTTATAACCATAATTGTTTTATGTCGGTTGGTAAAAAAAAAAATTCAGAGTCTAACGAAAATCCTAATTACGCATTTTTATTTTACGATTTTGAAGCCACACAAAATAAACAAGTAGGTAGTAAGAATGATACATTCGTGCATGAAGTCAATTTGTGTGTTGCACAATTGTGTTGTGAAAGATGTATTGATTCGTCAATGGATACACCGTGTTCATTTTATGGTGGTAGAGAGACATTGATTTTTAAAAATAACGTTGTGAAAGATTTTGTAGATTTTATATTAAAACATGACCGGACGAGGCCTAAAAGTATTAAAACACTAATTTGTATCGCGCATAATAGCAAGAGTTATGATGGGCAATTTATTTTAAAATATTTAGTAGAGAATACAAAGATAACGCCGCAAGTTGTCATGAGTGGTACAAGCATAATGCTTATGAACCTCAATAATCGCGTAAAGTTTATAGATAGTTTAAATTATTTTCATATGTGGCTCTCGGATTTACCAAATGTTTTCGGTTTCGAAGCTAGTGTAGTAAAAGGTACTTTTCCTCATTTATTCAATACGAAAGAAAATGAAAAGTACATAGGTCCCATGCCAGCCGTAGAATTTTATATGCCCGAAATAATGAGTGTTTCCGATAAGAAAAAATTTTACGAATGGCATGAGTGAATGACTTTACAGAATTACGTATTCAATTTTGAGGAGGAAATTTTAAAATATTGTAAGAGCGATTTTGACATTTTAAGAATGGCTTGCTCCTTATTTAGAAAAAGTTTTTTGGAAGTTGGGGATATATGTTCTTTTAATGAAGCTACCACGATTGCTAGTGCTTGTTCGCGTATTTTTAGGAAAAATTTCTTAAAACCTGATGTAATCGGTATAATACCACCCGGTGGGTATCGTAAAAAAAAATACACACTCGCGTGAAGCGTTAGAATGGCTGATTTCTAAAGAAATAGAAACAGGTCATGATATAATTCACGTTGGTAAAGGCGCGGAATTTAGATTACCGGAAAATATTTTAGTTGACGGTTATTTTGAAGATGTTGAAAATAGAGTTAAATATGTTTACCAGTATCACGGGTGTTTTTGGCATGGTTGCTTAATGTGCTATCAGGGCGAGAAACGGGTTAAAAAATTAGAAGCTTACGGTGATACTCATGAGGAACGTTACCAAAATACTGTTAAAGTATCGGAACTTATAAGAGAACGAGGTTATGTTTTGACTGAAATTTGGGGCTGTCAATTTCTAAAATTAAAACGTGATAATATAGAATTAAATCAAAGTTACACCGAGTGTTTCACGATTTACTAATTTTAAGAAAAGACAAAAATAGTGAAAAAGAATTTAATAAAATGAAAAAGGTTTTAGAAAGATATGTAAGAGTATAAAACCCGTTTCCCTAATTTTTGCAAGTACGTGTACAATTTTAAGCGCGCTTGAGCTGTAGTATATGCTGCTATAGCTACGTTTGTCATGGTGTTTGGTTTGTATTCGTTTTCTTTGAAACGCCAAGTAATGTAAAAAGCTTCTTAGTTAATTGGCAATATATTTGTCAATTCTTTATCAGAGCCACCAACGATTTCGCTTGATTTTTGACCGTTATTAATAATTTCCGTAGTACCTAAGTTATCTCGCTGCCCAAATTTACCCCAAAATGAATTTAAGCAAAGTTTCGCGAGAAAACGTAACCCTGGATTTTTTTTAATTTTATCCTTATCCAGCACTATGTTTTCTTTTTCTTCATATTCTTCAATATACGCGGCACGTGCTTGTTCGTTTTCGCAATTGGAAGGCCAGCCGCTAGCCTGTTGTTTTATTTTCAAAAAAGTATTAATATACTTCGCGAAAAGACCCCCTTGTTTATCTTTCGAATTATATTGAACCATTTTATACTGCCATATTTCGTAAATAGCAGTTATTCGATAACTTAATTCAACGGCCTTTTTAACTTCGTCCGATACCCAAGTACCCGTGAACTCTCTATCCGCGATATTTTCATGTTGACAGTCGTTACTGTTTAATTCTTCGCAGTATGCTCGACATAGAGGAAACATTAACCTTTTATGCATACGGACAGGTAACACTGGTAAATATAATGACCGAGGAGGGAGAACCCGACATTTAAAAAGACCCTCTACATTATCAATATTAAATAATTTCCCAGTCAACATATGACATTTTTCACCGACATAAATTTCAGGATGTCCAACCGGAAATTTTCCAATTTTACAAACGTAGGGTATAATGAACAAATATCTACATAATCTATCGTTTCTCCCTCTTTAATTTCTACAAAAGAAACAGTGTTTTCTGTCCGTCCACCGTAAAAAGCATCTCGAGGGTTCAAAACGTCATTTAATAACAAAGGGTTATTAATTATACTTTGATTTAATTCTATATTATCACGTTTTAATTTTAGAAATTGACAGCCCCAAATTTCAGTCAAAACATAACCTCGTTCTCTTATAAGTTCCGATACTTTAACAGTATTTTGGTAACGTTCCTCATGAGTATCACCGTAAGCTTCTAATTTTTTAACCCGTTTCTCGCCCTGATAGCACATTAAGCAACCATGCCAAAAACACCCGTGATACTGGTAAACATATTTAACTCTATTTTCAACATCTTCAAAATAACCGTCAACTAAAATATTTTCCGGTAATCTAAATTCCGCGCCTTTACCAACGTGAATTATATCATGACCTGTTTCTATTTCTTTAGAAATCAGCCATTCTAACGCTTCACGCGAGTGTGTATTTTTTTTTACGATACCCACCGGGTGGTATTATACCGATTACATCAGGTTTTAAGAAATTTTTCCTAAAAATACGCGAACAAGCACTAGCAATCGTGGTAGCTTCATTAAAAGAACATATATCCCCAACTTCCAAAAAACTTTTTCTAAATAAGGAGCAAGCCATTCTTAAAATGTCAAAATCGCTCTTACAATATTTTAAAATTTCCTCCTCAAAATTGAATACGTAATTCTGTAAAGTCATTCACTCATGCCATTCGTAAAATTTTTTCTTATCGGAAACACTCATTATTTCGGGCATATAAAATTCTACGGCTGGCATGGGACCTATGTACTTTTCATTTTCTTTCGTATTGAATAAATGAGGAAAAGTACCTTTTACTACACTAGCTTCGAAACCGAAAACATTTGGTAAATCCGAGAGCCACATATGAAAATAATTTAAACTATCTATAAACTTTACGCGATTATTGAGGTTCATAAGCATTATGCTTGTACCACTCATGACAACTTGCGGCGTTATCTTTGTATTCTCTACTAAATATTTTAAAATAAATTGCCCATCATAACTCTTGCTATTATGCGCGATACAAATTAGTGTTTTAATACTTTTAGGCCTCGTCCGGTCATGTTTTAATATAAAATCTACAAAATCTTTCACAACGTTATTTTTAAAAATCAATGTCTCTCTACCACCATAAAATGAACACGGTGTATCCATTGACGAATCAATACATCTTTCACAACACAATTGTGCAACACACAAATTGACTTCATGCACGAATGTATCATTCTTACTACCTACTTGTTTATTTTGTGTGGCTTCAAAATCGTAAAATAAAAATGCGTAATTAGGATTTTCGTTAGACTCTGAATTTTTTTTTTTACCAACCGACATAAAACAATTATGGTTATAAGGACGCGTACATACACAAGTAGCGCAGTAATAACTACCACATGTATGCTTCCCATATTCTACAGAAATAAATTTTTCGCACGAACTGCATTTTTTTACAGCGTCACAAACGGCTAAATTCTTTTTATATGAATCTTCTTTCTTATGGTTCTCAAAGCATGTTTGTCCATAAAAAGTAAATAAACATTGAGAACACTTAACTAAATCGACATTTTTATCACAAATACCAATAACTTTACATGTTTCGCATTTTGACGGACATTTGTGGAGTCCCAAACGATTAGTACCTTTGTTACACGGCACACAAAAATAATCGTACATTGCTACACCTGTTATGTTAGTTATCGTGTCAAAATGACTTTCTTCCGGGTTATACAAAATATTTAACGTACGCGAAATTTTTATTTTCTTCTCTATTAATATTTTATAACCGTTAAAAATTGGCTTTTCACCGGTACCGACGCGATCTTGTTCGTAAACAACAACGGCTGTACCATCTTTTTCACCAAGATAATTTTGAAATTGTGTAATTTCGTTGATACCGCAGCCAATTGCCGGATTTATTTGTACTTTAGCGTTTTTAATTAATTTTTCGGCTAAATCTAATTGTGATTTACTATTGGGTTTTCTCACGTTTTCCCAAAGCTTTTTGACTTCTTCCGAACAGGCTTCACCACTTGCCATTTTTTCCGCGTGAACAAGACCTACTACTAACGCTCGCGGTAAACATTTGGAATCTTCATTGATTATTCTAATAACTGAGCGAGATTTAAAAGAGTCAAATTGAAGTGTTTTAGTGCGTCCTCTACCGGTAGGTTCGTGATAATTTTTGATCTGTATAAGAAAGGTACCGTCTATACGGAACTCGCGAGCGCTCTGAGCAATTCTGCTAATAATTTCCCATAGATTTTCAAAAATATAATCACGCATACGCTTGAAAACATTAATCGCGCCATTTGGTAGAGAATCGGTGGATATTGAAATAATAACATAATCATTTCTCTCGTATTCGTGTGTTATGTATTCAAATAAATTTCTAATACCCGTTTCTAAAGCTATTACGTTAATTTTGTTATCGGTACGAAATTTCAAACATACTTCGCGGATGCTGATATTAAACCTCGCGTAAACTGATTCATTTTCCCATAATTTTATGAAACACTCACCATTCAGAGTACGAGGTGTTGAATTCTCTACGTCATTTTGTCTAGAAGGATCAGGAACGCTTTCATTTAGAACGACGAGACCGTCATCGTCCCCCACATCATCAATCTGCTCTAAGTTTCCAAACCCATTTTGAATAATAGCAGGCTCATCGGTTGAATTTTGTTCATTTATGCTGATTTGTGATAAATTTTGAACCAACATTCCAGGATCATGAGTATCAGGATTATGCACTTCAGCTGTTATAACTTGAATATCTGCAAACGTATGAACAGAAATATATTAATATAAAAAAGAAAAATTTAGGAAAATAAATACGTGTTCATATATATATGTGTATATATATATATATATATATATATATATATATATATATATATAATAATATTATTACTAAAAGAAATATATTAATATAAAAAAGAAAAATTTAGGAAAATAAATACACGTTCGTATATATATATATATATATATATATATATATATATATATATATATATATATATAATATTATTACTAAAAAAAAGAAAAACTTACTGTTGGCGAGATGCGTTTTATTTTCGGCGATCATCATATTTTCAGATGGTGCATGATCAAATGGTTGTCGGTTTTCTAAAAGTTTAAAAATTATTATTAAATATATGTAGGAAAATATATTAAGTTTATTATAAAATTCATAATATTTGTATTTTAGAAAAACAAAATCAATCTTACGATTTGTCTGGTGTGTTTCGTCTGCTTCGATAATCATGTCTGCGAGTAGTGCGTCATCATTTGTTTGTTCAGGATCTAAAAATGTACAGAAAATTGTTACTAAATAGAAGTAAGGAGATATGATTTTAAATTCATAATTTTACACATAAATACGCTACAAAATATATATATGAATAAATGTATTGGTGTACGCAAATATATATGTATACACACATGTCCATATATATATATATATACATATGAATGAAAGGAAAAATTATTTATGTAAATAAAAGTTGTTCATAATTTAAAACTCACCGTAAAACGAAATACTGTCATCGATATTAGAAGATGCATTGGCTTCTTGAGGATGAGGTGTCTTCGGTAATTGATTTTCTGAAAATATTTATCACGTTAAACTTTTTTCTTTTAATATTTTTAGAAATTCAAAGTAAAAAAAATAAATTAAAAATATTAGGAACTATTTTTTTAGTTGTGTATAAAAACTTACCGTCGATTATTTTTTCATACACTTCCATGATAGCTCGAGCACTTTCATCGTGTTGTGCATTTCTTCTCTTTATTTCACTAACCAAAACTTTTAATAATGTTAGATTTTGTTCAAAATTTGATTTGTGTGTGTAATATAATTTTGTTAAAAATCGTAAATTCCTAGTTTTTAGAAATTCAACAAACCGTTGTGTAGCTATGTTTATTAAATTACGTTTACGTTTATTAACAGACAATTTTTCTTCTTCTTTTTTTGCATTGGCGAAAAGCTCAATTTGTACAGCAAATCTATCTAAACAAGCCGCTTCATTTTTTAGATGAACTACCCTTTCCTTATGCTCACGGTCTTCAATTTTTGCTTTGCTCAATGCAGAATTATAAACTACGTAAATACAAGAATCTACAAATGCCATTTTTTACTCAATTTAAAAAGAAAAACACTAAACAACGATAATAATTAAAACAAAATTATTTTATTTTTAGTTAAGTAAAAATATATCGACGTTTAAATTTTTAGTTGTATACTTTTAGAAAACTCAAAATAAGTACACCGTGCAAAAGTAGTTTTAAAAAGAAAAATACTAAACAATAATAATTAAAACAAAATCATTTTATTTTTAATCGTGTAAAATATATCTGTATTTAAAATTTATATTTGTATAGTTTTAGAAAACTCAAAATAAGTACACCGTACAAAAGTAGCTATATGAGGCACTTGAAAGAAGTCTAAACTCAAAGTGTCTAATAATTTCTCATTTAGTTTCTCTTATACTACGATTTTTCATTTAGTTTTCCTCCTATAGAATTACCTGGAGACTAATAAAATTAAAGAATTAACAAATAAGAGGGAGGGTCTTTCGAAAAGAAATTACCGAAACGCTTTGTAACTACCTGCGACCTTTTTCAGTACACTCAAAGGTATTAAGTTTATCATTATATTAAGTTGTATAACAAAATCTTTTGTTATGAGTAGAAATTTTACTTATGCATTCAAAGTATTAATATATGTTTTGGAATTTTTAAACACATAACGAAAACTTTCTTAGATAATAATAACGAAAGATAAAATGTTTCAATCCTTTCAAGTGCCTTAATTACCCTTTTTATCTTACATTTGTGAAGTATTTACTCAAACTGTGACTCAGTCTGATAAAAATGTCATTAACTTATACTCACAAATAGCATATGATTTCATTTGTGGAAATTAATAGATTTTACTAATAGTTTTCTTCTATAGTTTTCACTAATTACTAACAAACTTTCACTCATCCTATTCACTAACCCTTCTACTACACACATAACTGTATATAACTAAAGTATTTAAACTCGTGTATTTCGTTTACTTGTGTCATAAAGTCAAAAGATTTCATTTAAGAAACATACTATTTTTCTGTCATATTGTGATTTTTCAGTATCGAATTTTTATATAAAGAATTGTTTTAAATGACTAGTGAAAATTATAGTTCACAACTTAATAAGCGCATTAAAATGGCATCTTATAATTCAAGAGAAGAAGCTACAAATCATCCATTACATTCAAGTGTTTACCCCTTGAACGCTTCGTATACTAAAAAAATTGTTATCGGTCTCGCATCACAAAAAATGAAAGTTTTGAGTGTGTAATTAAAATAATTAACCAAACATCTTTTGGTATTACATTTTCTTTGGAAGCTTGGGGAAAATTTAAAATGTATTTTGAAAATATAAATTCTTATTTGAGTAACGAAGATTTTACAACTCAAAACGAAAAAATTTCTTTCACTGGAATAACTCTATCATTTACCACAGCGTACAACTCCAGGGCTATAATTTTGGATAAGGAAGATACAGAAAATATACCGAACTCTTCAGAAAATCATCAACATGAAACAGGAACTGTAAAAAAGAAGAAACTCTATACTTCAGCGATAGTTATGCAAAAGACTTCTTTTGAAGGCATTCTTTGTTTGACAACCTGCATTGACGAGTGTATACGCATAAATGAACATTTTAAAGGTGCCGTATCAGTGTGTAACCAAACTATTGTCAAAGAATTGTGCAGTGTTTTTGATGAAAATTCTGTTTTTCCTATAACTGATATTTTCATAAAACATTACATAAACTCTGAATCTGAACAATTGAAAAGTAAAATATTACCTGTATTGAAAAATGATTTTATTGGAAATTATTTCAATATTATCTATAATAAATTAATTGTTTTGCACCTTAACTCCATATCTTCGAGTGTTTTATTTAAAATTTTAGCGTAATAAATATTTTATATTAATGAAATATTGTACTTCGTTAAATTTATAAAAATGTAAAATTTATGCAAATATAACATAATACATTTATAAAATAATTCGTTTTATTCATCCTTTTAAACCTTTTAATCCTAATCCCCTCTAATATATTAAAAAGTATAAATGTTAAATTGTATATTTCTATATATATAGTTGTCACTACATAACTATAGTAATCACTACATAACTATAGCTTATACTAGAATACTATAGTAAATAGTACAAAACTATAATAATGACTGCATAACAATAGCTATAACTATAAAGCTATAGTTGTCACTACATAACTATAGTAATCACTACATAACTATAGCTTATACTAGAAAACTATAGTAAATAGTACAAAACTATGGTAATGACTGCATAACAATAGCGATAACTATGAAGCTATAGTTGTCACTACATAACTATGGTAATCACTACATAAGTATAGCTTATACTAGAAAACTATAGTAAATAGTACGAAACTATGGTAATGACTGCATAATAAAAGTGATAACTACGAAGCTATAGTTGTCAGTTCATAACTATGGTAATCACTACATAACTATAGCTTATGCTACAAAATTATACTTAAGAGCAGGCCAGATTCGCTTTCCTTGTCTAATTGGCATTTTTGTTATTTACTCAAGTATTAATCGGTGTATCTGCAAATTGAAGGTTATGCGCAATAGATATTATTATTACAAATATTTATGCACAAGAAAAAAAAAATCTATCACTTTGTTTTTGAGAAAAGTAAGGAACGCGAAAATATTATAAACATAATCTTTTACTTCGGCGTTCCTTACTTTTCTCAAAAACAAATCGGTAGATTATTTTTTTCTTGTGCATAGATATTCATAATAATAATATCTATTGCGATCAACCATTATTTGGAAGATACACCGATTAATACTTCAGTAAATAACAAACAACTCAATTGTTACTCTGTCGGTATTAGGTTCTACTCCAGCCTGCCGTTAATACTACAAAACTATAGCAATGACTGCATAACATTAGCGATAACTATAAAGCTATAGTTGTCACTACATAACTATAGTAATCACCACATACCTATGGCTTATGCTACAGAACTATACTTAATAGTACGAAACTATAGTAATAACTGCATGACAGTAGCGATAACTATAAAGCTATAGTTGTCACTACATAAATATAGTAATCACTATATAACTATAGTTTATACTACAAAACTATAGTAAATACTACAAAACTATGGCAATGACTGCATAACAATAGCGATAACTTTAAAGCTATAGTTGTCAGTACATAACTATAGTAATCACTACATAACTATGGCTTATGCTATAAAACTATACTTAATAGTACAAAACTATAGTAATGACTGCATAACAGTAGCGATAGCTATAAAGCTATAGTTGTCACTACATAAATATAGTAATCACTTAATAACTATAGTTTATACTACAAAACTATAGTAAATACTACAAAACTATGCTAATGACTGCATAACAATAGCGATAACTATAAAGCTAAAGTTGTCAGTACATAACTATAGTAATCACTACATAACTATAGCTTATACTACGAAACTTTAGTAAATAGTACAAAACTATAGTAATGGCTGCATAACAATAGCGATAACTATAAAGCTATAGTTGTCAGTACATAACTGTAGTAATCACTACATAAATATAGCTTATACTACAAATATATAGTGAAAATTACAAAATTATAATAATGACTGCATAACAATAGCTATAACTACAAAGCTATCGTTGTCACTATATAACTATAGTAATCACTACATAACTATAGCTTATACTAGAAAACTATAGTAAATAGTACAAAACTATGGTGATGACTGCATAACAATAGCTATAACTATGAAGCTATATTTGTCACTACATAACTATGGTAATCACTACATAACTATAGCTTATACTAGAAAACTATAGTAGATAGTACAAAACTATGGTAATGACTGCATAATAAAAGTGATAACTACGAAGCTATAGTTGTCAGTACATAACTATAGTAATCACTACATAACTATAGCTTACGCTACAAAATTATACTTATTAGTACAAAACTATAGTAATGACTGCATAACAGTAGCGATAACTATAAAGCTATAGTTGTCACAACATAACTATAGTAATCACCACATAACTATGGCTTATGCTACAAAACTATACTTAATAGTACAAAACTATAGTAATGACTGCATGACAATAGCGATAACTATAAAGCTATAGTGGTCACTACATACATATAGTAATCACTATATAACTATAGTTTATACTACAAAACTATAGTAAATACTACTGAACTATGGTAATGACTGCATAACAATAGTGATAACTATAAAGCTATAGTTGCCAGTACATAATCATAGTAATTACTACATAACTATTGCTTATACTACAAAACTATAATAATGACTACATAACAATCGCTATAACTATAAAGCTATAGTTGTCACTACATAAGTATAGTAATCACAACATAGCTATAGTAATTACTATGAACTGTAGTGATGGCAATATAATTATAGCGATAACCACATAACTATAGTAATGACTGCATAACAATAGCGATAACTATAAAGCTATAGTTTTCAGTACATAACTATAGTAATCACTACATAAATATAGCTTATACTACAAAACTATAGTGAATAGTACAAAACTATAATAATGACTGCATAACAATAGCTATAACTATAAAGCTATAGTCGCCACTACATAACTAGTTGTCACTACATAACACTAATCACTACATAACTATAGCTTATACTAGAAGACTATAGTAAATAGTACGAAACTATGGTGATGACTGCATAATAAGAGTGATTACTAAGAAGCTATAGTTGTCAGTACATAACTATAGTAATCACTACATAACTATAGCTTATGCTACAAAATTATACTTAATAGTACAAAACTATAGTAATGACTGCATAACAGTAGCGATGACTATAAAGCTATAGTTGTCACTACATAAGTATAGTAATCACTACAGAACTATAGCTTATACTACGAAATTATAGAAAATAGTACAAGACTATAGTAATGACTGCATAACAATAGCGATAACTATAAAGCTACAGTTGTCACTACATAACTATAGTAATCACTACATAACTATAGCTTATACTAGAAAACTATAGTTAATAGTACAAAACAATGGTAATATCTGCATAACAATAGCGATAACTATGAAGCAAAAGTTGCCAGTACATAATTATAGTAATCACTACATAACTATAGCTTATACTACAAAACTATAGTAAATAGTACAAAACTATAGGAAATAGTACAAAACTATAGTAATGACTGCATAACAATAGCGATAACTATAAAGCTATCGTTGTCACTACATAGCTATCGTAATAACTACATAACTATAGCTTATACTAGAAAACTATAGTAAATAGTACAAAACTATGGTTATGACGGCATATCAATAGCGAAAACTATAAAGCTATAGTTGCCAGTACATAACTATTGTAATCACTACAAAACAAGCTCATACTACAAAACCATAGTAAATATTACAAAACTATAGTAGTGACTGCATAACAATAGCGATAACTATACAGCTATACTTGTCACTACATAAATATAGTAATAACTATATAACTATAGCTTATACTACAAAACTATAGTAAATAGTACAAAGCTATAGTAATGACTGCATAACAATAGCGATAACTATAAATCTATAGTTGTCACTACATAACTACAGTAATCACTACATAACTATAGCTTATACTACAAAACTATAGTAAATACTACAATACTATAGTAATGACTGCATAACAATAGCGATAACTATAAAGCTATAGTTGTCACTACATAACTATAGTAATCACTACATAATTATTGCTTATACTGGAAAACCATAGTATATAGTACAGAACTATGGTAATGACTGCGTAATAATAGTGATAACTATAAAGCCATAGTTGTCAGTACATGGCTATAGTAATCACTACATATCTATAGCTTATACTACATAACTATAGTAAATAGTACAAAACTATAGTAATGACCGCATAACAATAGCGATAACTATGAAGCTATATTTGTCACTACATAACTATGGTAATCACTACATAACTATAGCTTATACTAGAAAACTATAGTAAATAGTACGAAACTATGGTAATGACTGCATAATAAAAGTGATAACTACGAAGCTATAGTTGTCAGTACATAACTATAGTAATCACTACATAACTATAGCTTATGCTACAAAATTATACTTATTAGTACAAAACTATAGTAATGACTGCATAACAGTAGCGATAACTATTAAGCTATAGTTGTCACAACATAACTATAGTAATCACCACATAACTATGGCTTATTCTACAAAACTATACTTAATATTACAAAACTATAGTAATGACTGCATGACAATAGCGATAACTATAAAGCTATAGTTGTCACTACATACATATAGTAATCACTATATAACTATAGTTTATACTACAAAACTATAGTAAATACTACAAAACTATGGTAATGACTGCATAACAATAGTGATAACTATAAAGCTATAGTTGCCAGTACATAATCATAGTTATTACTACATAACTATTGCTCATACTACAAAACTATAATAATGACTACATAACAACCGCGATAACTATAAAGCTATAGTTGTCACTACATAAGTATAGTAATCACAACATAGCTATAGTAATTACTATGAACTGTAGTGATAGCGATATAATTATAGCGATAACCACATAACTATAGTAATGACTGCATAACAATAGCGATAACTATAAAGCTATAGTTTTCAGTACATAACTATAGTAATCACTACATAAATATAGCTTATACTACAAAACTATAGTGAATAGTACAAAACTATGATAATGACTGCATAACAATAGCTATAACTATAAAGCTATAGTTGTCACTATATAACTAGTTGTCACTACATAACACTAATCACTACATAACTATAGTCTATACTAGAAGACTATAGTAAATAGTACGAAACTATGGTAATGACTGCATAATAAGAGTGATCACCAAGAAGCTATAGTTGTCAGTACATAACTATAGTAATCACTACATAACTATAGCTTATGCTACAAAATTATACTTAATAGTACAAAACTATAGTAATGACTGCATAACAGTAGCGATGACTATAAAGCTATAGTTGTCACTACATAAGTATAGTAATCACTACAGAACTATAGCTTATACTACGAAACTATAGAAAATAGTACAAGACTATAGTAATGACTGCATAACAATAGCGATAACTATAAAGCTACAGTTGTCACTACATAACTATAGTAATCACTACATAACTATAGCATATACTAGAAAACTATAGTTAATAGTACGAAACAATGGTAATGACTGCATAACAATAGCGATAACTATAAAGCAAAAGTTGCCAGTACATAATTATAGTAATCACTACATAACTATAGCTTATACTACAAAACTATAGTAAATAGTACAAAACTATAGTAAATAGTACAAAACTATAGTAATGAATGCATAACAATAGCGATAACTATAAAGCTATCGTTGTCACTACATAACTATCGTAATCACTACATAACTATAGCTTATACTAGAAAGCTATAGTAAATAGTACAAAACTATGGTGATGACTGCATAACAATAGCGATAACTATGAAGCTATATTTGTCACTACATAACTATGGTAATCACTACATAACTATAGCTTATACTAGAAAACTATAGTAAATAGTACAAAACTATGGTAATGACTGCATAATAAAAGTGATAATTACGAAGCTATAGTTGTCAGTACATAACTATAGTAATCACTACATAACTATAGCTTATGCTACAAAATTATAATTATTAGTACAAAACTATAGTAATGACTGCATAACAGTAGCGATAACTATAAAGCTATAGTTGTCACAACATAACTATAGTAATCACCACATAACTATGGCTTATGCTACAAAACTATACTTAATAGTACAAAACTATAGTAATGACTGCATGACAATAGCGATAACTATAAAGCTATAGTTGTCACTACATACATATAGTAATCACTATAGAACTATAGTTTATACTACAAAACTATAGTAAATACTACAAAACTATGGTAATGACTGCATAACAATAGTGATAACTATAAAGCTATAGTTGCCAGTACGTAATCATAGTAATTACTACATAACTATTGCTTATACTACAAAACTATAATAATGACTACATAACGAACGCGATAACTATAAAGCTATAGTTGTCACTACATAAGTATAGTAATCACAACATAGCTATAGTAATTACTATGAACTGTAGTGATGGCGATATAATTATAGCGATAACCACATAACTATAGTAATGACTGCATAACAATAGCGATAACTATAAAGCTATAGTTTTCAGTACATAACTATAGTAATCACTACATAAATATAGCTTATACTACAAAACTATAGTGAATAGTACAAAACTATAATAATGACTGCATAACAATAGCTATAACTATAAAGCTATAGTTGTCACTACATAACTAGTTGTCACTACATAACACTAATCACTACATAACTATAGCTTATACTAGAAGACTATAGTAAATAGTACGAAACTATGGTAATGACTGCATAATAAGAGTGATTACTAAGAAGCTATAGTTGTCAGTACATAACTATAGTAATCACTACATAACTATAGCTTATGCTACAAAATTATACTCAATAGTACAAAACTATAGTAATGACTGCATAACAGTAGCGATGACTATAAAGCTGTAGTTGTCACTACATAAGTATAGTAATCACTACAGAACTATAGCTCATACTACGAAACTATAGAAAATAGTACAAGACTATATTAATGACTGCATAACAATAGCGATAACTATAAAGCTACAGTTGTCACTACATAACTATAGTAATCACTACATAACTATAGCTTATACTAGAAAACTATAGTAAATAGTACAAAACAATGGTAATGACTGCATAACAATAGCGATAACTATAAAGCAAAAGTTGCCAGTACATAATTATAGTAATCACTACATAACTATAGCTTATACTACAAAACTATAGTAAATAGTACAAAACTATGGTTATGACGGCATATCAATAGCAAAAACTATAAAGCTATAGTTGCCAGTACATAACTATTGTAATCACTACAAAACTAAAGCTCATACTACAAAACTATAGTAAATATTACAAAACTATAGTAGTGACTGCATAACAATAGCGATAACTATACAGCTATAGTTGTCACTACATAACTACAGTAATCACTACATAACTATACTACAAAACTACAGTAAATACTACAATACTATAGGAATGACTGCATAACAATAGCGATAACTATAAAGCTATAGTTGTCACTACATAACTATAGTAATCACTACATAATTATTGCTTATACTAGAAAACCATAGTATATAGTACAAAACTATGGTAATGACTGCGTAATAATAGCGATAACTATAAAGCTATAGTTGTCAGTACATGGCTATAGTAATCACTACATATCTATAGCTTATACTACATTACTATAGTAAATAGTACAAAACTATAGTAAATAGTACAAAACTATAGTAATGACTGCATAACAATAGCGATAACTATAAAGCTATCGTTGTCACTACATAACTATCGTAATAACTACATAACTATAGCGTATACTAGAAAACTATAGTACATAGTACAAAACTATGGTTATGACGGCATATCAATAGCGAAAACTATAAAGCTATAGTTGCCAGTACATAACTATTGTAATCGCTACAAAACTAAAGCTCATACTACAAAACTATAGTAAATATTACAAAACTATAGTAGTGACTGCATAACAATAGCGATAACTATACAGCTATAGTTGTCACTACATAAATATAGTAATCACTATATAACTATAGCTTATACTACAAAACTATAGTAAATAGTACAAAACTATAGTAATGACTGCATAACAATAGCGATAACTATAAATCTATAGTTGTCACTACATAACTACAGTAATCACTACATAACTATAGCTTATACTACAAAACTATAGTAAATACTACAATACTATAGTAATGACTGCATAACAATAGCGATAACTATAAAGCTATAGTTGTCGCTACATAACTATAGTAATCACTACATAATTATTGCTTATACTAGAAAACCATAGTATATAGTACAAAACTATGGTAATGACTGCGTAATAATAGCGATAACTATAAAGCTATAGTTGTCAGTACATGGCTATAGTAATCACTACATATCTATAGCTTATACTACATAACTATAGTAAATAGTACAAAACTATAGTAATGACCGCATAACAATAGCGATAACTATAAAGCTATAATTGTCAGTACATAACTGTAGTAATTACTACATAGCCATAGTAATTACTTTGAACTTTAGTAGTGGTGATATTTTTTTTTTTTCTTTTTTTGGTGGTGAAAGAACAGGTAAATTTGCTTTCAGACCTACAGCGACGTGGGCTGCAGCTGGATTACCCCAACTGCAGTGCGCGTCACTGGTGCGACGGGATTCTGACGCTGCGTCAGCCTGGAGGGAGAAAGAAACCTGGTAGGTTCGCATTTGCCCCCGAGGCATCCACAGGCAGTGACCGTCTAAACCCTCTTACCCTGGTCGCGGAAGGGAAGCAAGAAAATGCCTCACTTACACGGGAAGGGATCCGTAACGTCCACCATACAGAGCCGCAGCTTGGGACTGCGTTAGCATTACTTCACGCTGCGGTCTTGTCCATTGTCGCTCATTTTGTCCGTCCGTCCAGGCACTAGGCCGTGTCCATTCATACGTCCAAACATGCATACATTTGCCTTTCATCCTTCCTTTCACTCCTCTATTCGCACTTAGTTCGGGTACGTGGGGTCGCTGAGGCCAAGGACTTTTCAGTCCCCCTGCGTATTCGCACATTTTCATCCTCTCATTAACCCACACATCCAGTATATCGCTCACTCACTCAGCTCGGGCACGTGGGGTCGCTAGGCCCATGGACTGTGCAGTCCCCCTGCGTATTCGTACATTTTTTTGCACGCTTCCATCCACACATTCAGTATACCATTCACTCACTTAGCTCGGGTACGTGGGTTCGCTAGGCCCAAGGACTGTGCAGTCCCCCTGCGTGTGCAAGCATCTCCATTCTCTCCTTTATCCACACACTCATTTCACCATTCACTTAGCTCGGGTACGTGGGGTCGCTGAGCTTAAGGACTTTTCAGTCCCCCTGCGTATTCACACATTTTCATCAATACTTTCATCCACACATCCAATTTATCATTCATTCAGCTCGGGTACGTGGGGTTGCTAGGCCCATGGACTGTGTAGTCCCCCTGCGTATTCAAACATTACCACTCTTACTTTCATCCACAGACTCCGTATACCATTCACTCAGCTTGGGTACGTGGGGTTGCTAGGCCCAAAGACATTTGTCTCCCTGCGTATTTGTATTCCTCATCCATTCACTTATTCATTTATTCACATTAAACATCCATCCTCTTTCTTCGCTTTAAGGACGACTGTGACAAAGGTCACCATTGAAGCCCAGTTTTGGACCTCCTCCAGCATCCAGTCCACAACATTGTCTGGTGTGAGGTCTCCAATCTGTCTCCGTAGCGTTCGTCTGTCGAAGTCCCAACGTGAGCATTCGAAGAACGTATGCTCAGCGTCGTCCATGTCATGTCCGCAGTAGGTACAGCCCGCATGCTGTACCTTTCCTCTCAGGTGCAGGTACAGTCTGAAGTAGCCGTGTCCGGTCAAGAATTGGGTAAGGTAAAAATCCACCTCCCCAAAAGTCCGTTGCGTCCACTGTCTCAGGTCCCTGATCAGACGTCTGGTCCATGCTCCCGTTCCGTCTCTCGTCCAACGTTTACTCCATAACGTCATTGTCAGGTCTCTTTCCCGAACTGCCGCTTCTGTCCGTCCTGTTTCAGCGCTTCTTTCATAGATCCGGTTGCGCTCCAGCGCAAGAAGATCTATAGGGATTACGCTTGCAATCACCATTACGGCCTCCGCAGAGACCGTCCGGTAGGCGCACGCTATCCGAAGCGCTCCCCATCTCTGTACGTCCGTCAGTCGCTTTCGGTACTTCCAGACGCGAAGCGCGTCGGCCCATATTTCCGCCCCGTACCACATGATCGAGTGGGTCGTCGTCATCAGGAGCAGTTTCTTGCTCTGTCTCGGTCCGTACGTATTTGCCATAAGGCGGCCCAGCGAGGACGTCAGTCTAGTCGCTTTGTCGGCCACCCTCTGGATATGTTGCCAAAAAGTAAGCCTGGTATCCAGAGTGACTCCTAGGTATTTGAGGAATCCTACCGTCTCCGTCCTTTCTGTACCTACTGTCATGGGAATGAGCGTCGGTATACGCCTTCCCGTCAGTAACATCAGTTCCGTCTTGTTCAGTGCCCGATGACAGTCCGTGTTCTGTCATCCACCTTTCGACTCGCCTCATGACTCTGTCCAGTGTCAGTTGTGCTAATTCTGTAGTCCTTTGGACGATCACTACCGCCACGTCGTCTGCGTAAGCGACGAGTGACGCGCCCTCAGGCATCTCCAGTCTTAGCAAGCTGTCATAGTCCACGTTCCAAAAGTCTGGTCCCAGTATCGAACCCTGCGCGACCCCCGCGGTTATTGGTCTACGTATCTGTCCTTCCGTCGTCTCGGACGTTATGCATCTGTTACGCAAATAATCCTCCATTATCCTCATCAGGTAATCCGGCACCCCGAAAGACCTATAGGCCTTGAGGATATTGGAGAACCTGGCGCTGTTGAAGGCGTTCTTTGCGTTCAGCGTGCCAAGCAGTACCACCGGTCTTTGTCTGTGGTCCATCAATGCCGTCCTTTTAGAAGGCTCAAGAACTTCCCGCACGGCATCCACCGTCGATCGGCCTTTGCGGAAGCCATACTGGTTGTCCGAGAGTCCTCCTGCCCTGTCCACTGCTTTCGTCAGTCTGTTTTTCAGTAGAAGTTCTAATGTCTTTCCTGCCGTGTCTAAGAGGCACAATGGCCTGTAGGAATTAGGCGCATTTGGCTCTCCCTTTCCTTTGTAGAGGAGAACCAGTCTGACCTTTTTCCAACGCGTGCTAAAGATCCCCGTCCGCAAACATTCGTTGTACATGTCCAGGAGAAGACGTGGCCTGCCCAAGGCGATCTGCCGGAGAATCTCTTCTGGAATGCCGTCCGGTCCTGGCGCTTTTCCGGGTCTCAAAGAGGCAATAGCTTCCAGCAATTCTGCCTCCGTGAACTCCGGAACTGCTTGGCTCCGGTAGTCGACTGGCCCCTCCGTAACCGGATGGTTTGGGAACAGCCCGTCTACTATCGTCGCCATCAATTGTCCGTCTTTGTGTTCTGAAAGACCAAGAGCCCCCAGTTTCTGGGTAAACAGCTTGTAGCCCATACCCCAGGGGTCGCGGTCCACCTCTTCACACAACCGTCTCCAGGGTTGCAAATATTTAAATCATTTTGGGCTTTAAATAAATTTTAATTCACAAATCCTTTTTGAATTCGTAATTAGAGTTTTATTTAATTAACAATTCCTTTTAAATTAATAATTAAAAATATTTTAATTAACAAATCAAAATCTAATCGTGAATTAAAAAGGCTTTAATTAAAAAATCAAAAGGAATTCTTAATTAAATAAATTTCAATTAAGAAATCAAAATGTAATCGTGAATTGAAAGGGCTTTAATTACAAAATCAAAAGATATTCTTAATTAAATAAATTTCAATTAAGAAATCAAAATTTAATCGTGAATTGAAAGGGCTTTAATTCCAAAATCAAAAGGAATCCTTAATTAAATAAATTTCAATTAAGAAATCAAAATGTAATCGTGAATTGAAAGGGCTTTAATTCCAAAATGAAAAGGAATTCTTAATTGAATAAATTTCAATTAAGAAATCAAAATGTAATCGTGAATTGAAAGGGCTTTAATTCCAAAATCAAAAGGAATCCTTAATTAAATAAATTTCAATTAAAAAATCAAAATGTAATCGTGAATTGAAAGAGCGTCAGTTATGATTATGATTTGTGAATTCGAGGGCTTTAATTAAAAATTCCATAATTCCTTTTTAATTAAACGTTTTAAAGGAATTTTTATCATATATATGTATATAGAAAAACAGATGTGGACGCGCACATACATACGCACCTGGGCTCATATATATGCAATATTTCGTGTCGACCCAAACGCACACATACAGACAAGTTGATATATATATATATATATATATATATATATATATATATATATATATATATATATATACATACATACATATACATACATACGTGGGACATTCCACGTCAATTAGAAAGCACCCACAGACAGGTTTATATATATGGGACATTTCATGCCAATGCGCACAAACACATACACACACACACAGCATTATATATATATATATATATATATATATATATATGGGACATTTCATGTCAACTTGTACATACTCATAATCACATGCTTATCTATATATATGGAACATTTCATGACAACTCTCACACACCTATCCGAGTTCTCAGGTTTTCATACATGGGACGTTTCGTGTCAATTTTCATTCATGCACACACACGTTGATATACATGGGATTTTTTCTGTAAATTTCAACGCACGTACATACAGGTTTATATATATGGGACATTTCATGCCAATGCGCAGGCACACACACAGGATTATATATATATATGGGACATTTCATGTCAACTCGTATGTACTCATAATCACAGGCTTTTCTATATATATGGAACATTTCATGACAACTCTCACACACCCATCCGAGTTCCTTCAGGTTTACATATATGCGACGTTTCATGTCAATTTGCATTCATGCGTACACGCTTTTATATACATGCGACTCTTCATGTCAACTCATGTACGACCTTACTGACAGGTTTTTGCATATGTATATATGGTCCATTTCATATCAAATTGCTCACGTTCACCCGCAATTTTTTTTGTTTCTATATATATATATATATATATATATATATATATATATATATGGGACATTTCATGTCAACTTGCACGTACTCGCAAGCACAGGTTTTTCTATATATATATGGAACATTTCATGACAACTTCTACACACCTATCTAAGTACCCTTAGGTTTATATATATGAGACGTTTCATGTCAATTCTCACGCATGCACACACGCGATCATGTACGTGGGACTTTTCATGTCGACTTACAAGCATGATATAAACATATATATATATACATAAGGGACATTTCATGTAGAATCGCACGTACACACACAGGTTTATTCAAGTTTATATGGAACATTTAATTTCAACTCATACGCACACGCACATGCTCACACATACAAACACATATTTAACTTTATATATATATATATATATATATATATATACATACTTTACCTTATCGATGTAGACAATATTTAAAAAATAGTTATTTATTATGCTGTGGTACCCACGATCGCCGTCTTTGGATACCTAGGTGTTAATGACAACTTAAACATCATCTACAGCTAAAACTTTTGAAATTCAACTTATAGTTTAATAACTACTTTGAAGTTGTTTCAAATGTTATCAAGCCAAACATGGATGTTCCGAGTAAGATAAACATTGTCTACAAGAATATCTTTTGAAATTTAGCCATTATTTATTAATAACATGTACGTTTCCCGAGATGACATCTCACAATATCCAGGTGATCCTGGCTACCTGGAAATCGTCTATATGAATGAATTTTGAAATTTTCCATACCGATTATGAAGTTTACAGACATTTGCAGGGACTACGTCAAATGAAACTTGGAGATTCTTTTAGATTCCGATTCTAAGGTTGTTTGATTAGGTCGGAGAATACTCGGAAATAAAAAGATTTTAAAAGAACAATTGTTTAAGATTCATGCAAGTTCCATGAAATATGTTGATTTACTCGTAGTCGATACCCATATATAAAGATCATTCATACAAATCATCTCGCATATAAATTTGGTAGTATCCCTACTAATTTATGAATTTTTCGTTCGAATAATGCCAGCGAAATTTAACTTCGAGAAAGCATATTACTATTGTAATTAGTGAATAATTTTAACATTTTTTCATCAAACATCATTCCGATATACAGGTAATAAGCACTATTATTTAAAAAATTTAAAAAAAGTTAATTTATTTATTTTATACTTTTTAGTCTATTTATTCAATTATTGTATTTTATTTTTGAAGCATGTTTTTAAAATTTTGTATTTTCTATTTTTAAGTTAAAATTGTTTTTATTATCATTTAGAGTTACATTGCAACCAGACTTTTCGAAGATTACACTCAGGTACATCCGTTATCGGCGACTTGGTACTCCAGTTCGACCTCTTCATCCTAAATCATTATTATGCATTATAGATTCACTTTCAAACCTTGAATTAGGTTTGAGCAGACCCGAAATCCCCCGGGGAACCCACCTCGACCCAGAGAAAGCCTCCCCACTTATACTTCCTCGGAGACGACGTCCATGCGTATTCTGGACAACGTGCATCACTTTGTGGCAATTGTTTGATCTCAAATTCGGTTTTAGCAACCCTGAAAACCCCGAGAAACTCGCCTTGACCCAAAGAAAGCCTCCCCATTTATACTTCCTCGGAGATGACTTTTCACACCCATTATCATCGACCTGGATGACCAGGTACCAAAATGACAACTGATTATTGTATTGTCATCCAAGACCAAAGTCTATGCCAATTGTCAGAATTTATATCTGTCAAAAAGTGCCTGAAATCGAGCGCGCAAGATTTGATTACAGACAGACAAACATACAAACAGACATGAAGGCGAAAATAAGAAAAGCGTATATAAAAAAATAATATTTACCTACGTTAAGTCTGCTTTGAGACTAATTATCTTTCGTTTTTTATGACAAAAACAAGTAAATTGAATTTGAGAAAATTTCTATAAGTTACTTAAATTTATGAAAAAGTCAATATAAATCGTCATTTTTGCAGAATTATGAAGATTATGATTATTTTCGCGGAAATTATAAAGTTATGGAAATTATTTATGGAAACGTTTTCGATTGGAAAATTTGTGATTATTGCAGTTGAATTTTGTTACATCATCATCAGTTATATCCTCGTTAAAATGACCCGAAAATTTCTAAAAGAATCGGAACAAATATTTTTCCGGTCTTTAAAGAATGTTTAAGAACTATTATGAAATGAAAATTGATAAATGTTTCAAGTTTTTCGAATCGTTCCGACATTGAAATTTCAATTATAAGCCGTTACTCATAAAATTTGGAAAAATCTATTGTATGCAACTATTTTTCCAGTGATTCAGTTGTAATTTATAAAATTGTGAATTTGGGTGATTCATTATGTTTCTTTCCGTAATATTTATCTGATGTTGGAGCTACAGCAATCAAGTTTTGCTTTTTTTATTTCATTAATATCATTTTAAATTCGTAAATTAATAGTATATTGTGTAACGAGTAAGGTTTAGTTGACTATTGCGCACGAGGGCAAGTTGGCGCACGAGCGTAGCGAATAGCGCCATTGCCCGAGACTCTCTCTCTCTCTCTCATATCTGCCGTACGACTGACTCGCAATAGTATATTTCAATACTTTTTGGTACTATTATTTGTAATTAAATTACATACTTTTAGTTCACCAATTTCACGTTTTTACGGAATAATTACGATTTCGTTAATGTAAAAATAATACAAGAATAGATGATACGATTTACTTTGTCAGAGGTTAAAGCGAGATAGAGTATAAAATTCATCATATGGTCGATGAGATACAGTATGAGGGCGCTGCGCTTGTATAAACCTTTGCGATTTTACATTAATTAACGCTTTTGCGTGACATTATTTTACAGAATGTAACGTATTTACGTGATTTAATACAAAATAATATTATACATAGCTGTGAAACACACGCCCTCAAAAAACAACACACGCAGCGCGCGCTATTAGCTACTTACTACCCCGAAAATGCATGCGCTATAGGCCGCTTACTCAGCACGGATGAGAAAAACAAATATAATGACTTGTCCGCACTAAAGCTATGTTAATACAATAGTTTTTGTTAAAATAAAAAATCATTTAAACTTGTAAATTTTTTATGAACTTGCATTGGAAATTATATCAAGCTCGACAAACCTAATCTTAAAATACGTTACATTGAAAGTTTGTATTATTACTTTTTATGTAGTATTTTCGTGGGTTTCTTGAGTTGTCCGCACTCGAGTTGAATCTTACAAATTTTTTCTTTGTCGCAAAAAAATGTTATTAAACGCATTGTTTATTCATAACTTGGGATTGGAAATATTATTAGAAGACTGGAAGCCTCGTCATGCTCTTAAAAATAAAAATAATGTTATCTAATTTAAAAAATAATATTAATCTGAATAATATATTCTCATCAGAAAAGTTATTGTAATTTATATATTTTTAGAACCTTTCCAATTTCATGTGTACCACTATGGTATTATATGGGGATATCCATCCAACTTTAAATTCTCTAGTAACAGGTCATTATTTAAACTAGGTTATAATCTTTTGTGCTATCCTGTAACTCTATTTCTGATGTATTTTGTAAATGTGCCACAAACGGCGCAGCAGATAATTCTATAAAAGTAAATTTACACATAAGATAAATTACGGTAATTTTTTATGTGTAAAAATGAATGTTTCATAGAAATATCTACTGCGCCGTTTGTTAAACATTTACAAAATACATCAGAAATAGAGTTACAGGATAGCACAAAAGATTTGAACCTAGTTTAAACAATGTGCATCATGCGGTAACCCAGTAACAGCTGTAATATGACCTGTTACTAGACAATTAAAAGTTTTGTGGATATCCCCATATATCAAAAAATATGATTATGACTTCTTCAGATTCTTTATGAATTTCTAATATATTGAATAGTGATTTTTGAAGGGCATATCATAGTATTAATTAAATTAACTTATTAATAAACTGAAAAATTGCCTAGTATTAATAAATTAGTGCGATTTATTGTATTTATTCACAAAAAAATTTATAAGCTTAGTCGTGTAAAATGGCTTTATTTCCACTATCAAACAATTCCATGGTATGCTTAACTATTTCAAGAGTTAAAAAAATTTAATAATATGTATATTTTTTTATAACTTCAAGATCGTTACTAAGAATCATAAATAATTTTCACGGTATTTTATTAATAGCAGGTCGTACATCTCTATCCTTTTATAATAAAAAAATTCAATTTTCTGCAAAACCTTATGATTGTAGCAAAAAAGAAGAAAAGCCCCATCTCGTATACTAAAAGCAATATTTTCTCTTATGAGAAAAAATTATTTTTATCGCTTCGTTTCAAAGAAAACTTTAAAAAACTGAATTGTCCATCCAAACCTCGATATTTTATGTTTTTCAAGGTTTTTTTCAAAAGGAATCGATAAAAAAATTTTTTCCTAATCAAAGAAAATATTGCTTTTTATGATACAAGATGGGGCTTTCTCTTTTTTTGCTAAAATTATTAGTTTTTGTAAAAAAATCAATTTTTTGATTACAGTAGGACATATATACTCGACCTCCTCTTAAGGATCTTTAATAGCTATTAAACTCTTTACAAGATTGTAATAATTCATCTCGATTTACTTCCACAGAGTTCGTGAAGTTTCATTAACCTTTCAATCAATATACAGAAAATATAAAGATTCATCCGTATTCTTAAATGATCTCATAGGAGTCGGTCTGTGGCTCATTCGGTAGAGCGTTGGATTTGTAATCTCGAGGTCCCGAGTTCGAATCCCGCTCTCGGCCGATTGATACAAGCACCACTGTACGTTACATGTGCTTTGTTCACAAACACACTTACGAGCTCCGTCGCTGATTAGCATAGCAATAATAGCATAGCATAAATATAGCGACGTTAAAAAAAAAAAAAAAAAAATGATCTCATAGATTTATAATCATTTATTTACCAATGATTTAATAAATATATTCATACGATGATAAAACGTGAAAAATATTTCTGAAGAATTTTTTAGAATACAATCTAGAAGGATTCTCCTGAAAACTTTACAGTGCTGTTCAATTCTAAAGCGATCTAAATTGTTCATTAATTGTGAATACGATAAAATTAAGGTTACTATTCCTTAGTAAAACTTAATGAATCAAAAAAGTTCAGAAGGTATCAACGAAAATCATGACAATTTTTTTCATAAGAGTTCACAAAGTTGTATTATGGACTGGTACCAAAAACCGCAAAAAATTAGAAAGGTTCTTTTACATCAGAATCTTTCCAAACCTTAATGTACATGTTCACCGGGGTATTTCACCTGAATACGGAGGACGTTTATAACTAATATAGGTAGCTAGGAGAGTTTCCGTAGCCGATGGAGATCCACGGCTCCACCAAAGTTTTTCCTATGTATTTTGGTGCCTTGAACACGAATTTCGAGGGTGGATAGCTGGAAAATAGTTAGGAAAATCTCTAAAGTAAATTTTCTGGTTGTTAATTCTTCGCAGAAAAACATAATTTTTCGTGTTTTTCATCAAATATTAAGTCGAAAATATTCTTATCAATTTTGCCGTACATTGCACCATTTCTCTGTAAAAACATCATAAATATAAAAAAAACTTATTTTGCCATTTTTAATGATTTTTTTTATTTTATTGCACTAATCATTGGTGACCAATATAATTAAGAATTTTTACATTTTAATTAGCTAAAATTATTCTTTAATCCACCAACTGTTGATAAAAAAAGAATGGTTTAGGCTGGTTGCGGTCTTCCTTTAATTTTTCACGAATAATTGAACCGCTTATTCAGAAAGTACCGCGCAACGGTGCTCACATGAAAAAGTCAGGTCGGAAAATAGTGGAGATTGCTATAGTAACATTAAAGTCCACGGTTCCAAAAATTTTTTTTATATATTTTGTCACTAAACATTAATTTAAAGGGGGTGAAGTCGGAAAATGTGCAGGAAAATTTGTATGATATAATTTCCAAAAATTTGAAAAGTCTATTTTTCAAATAAAAAACATTTTGTCGCTTATTTCATGCAATTTTCATGCCAAAGTTATAAAAAAGAATAAGTTTTATAATTTTTTTCAATTTTTCATATTAGAATGAGACTATTGTTACAGTGCAGCAGAGATTAGAATAGGATTTCCTAAAATTTTATTTCATTTGCTAAATTTATGTTATAATTTATAAATACGTTTAATTAATCGTTATTTGTATTTTAATCTTATTACATTTTTTACATGTAGAATTTTTGCTAAAAGAACAATATGTACAGTACGCTATTCATTATTTTATGAAGTTTAAAAAACTTGTGTTTTTATAATTTATAAAATGTTTTAACGAAGTACAATTTTTTTCTGTAAACTACTCTTTTACTGTTACATATTTTGTAAAAATATGTCTTTTCAATAAAAAAAATAGGTATATGATTGATTGAAAATATTAATTTTAATTAATTTAATTTATGTATAACCCTGTTGAAAAAACTCACTGACATGGTAACATTTTTTTTTAACTATTAATAATTGAATTTATTGATTTGTTGATTGTAATTCTTTAATCATTTATTTTATTTCCGCAATTCAATCCAAAATATCCTTAATTTATAATCCTTCAGTTGAAAATTGAGGCAGCACACTAATTATAACACATCCAAAATAATTTATAGCAGCATCATCAGTGTCACAACCAAATTTTAAAATTGCTAAGCATAAACTTTCAAAACGAATGTCAGGAAAAAGGAATTAACATTGTAAAAGAATTTTTTTATTACAGATAACTATTATGGGAAAAACTTTTTTGAAAATAAAATCATATAATCAAATTATCCATCAAAAAGTAAAACCATTCCTTAAAAATCTTTAAGATTTTTATCAGTATTAATATTAGCAATTTTTTCTAAATTAGAATTTTTTTTATTTTAAGTAACATAGAAAAAATAACCTGTTTGTGTAACTGATTGAAAACTGCTCACTTGTTTGAAAAAAAGCTGGTGGCACTCATATATATATATATATATATATATATATATATATATATATATATATATATATACCTGTGTGTGTGTGTGTGTGCGCATGTGAATTGACATAAAATATCCCATGTATATGTATATACATATATTCATAAGCCCATGTGTGTGCGTGCATGTGCCTTGACAGGAACAGCCCCATACATATATATATATATATATATATATATATATATATATATATATATAAAGAAAAATATATACAAACTCAAGTACGTGTGTCATGCATGTAAATTGACATGAAACGTCCCGTGTATATAAACCTGTGTGTATGTGCGCGCGTGTGAATTAACATTAAATATCCCATGTATATGTGTACACAGATATACACACATATATATTCATAAGCCCATGTGTGTGCGTACATGCGAATTGACAGAAACGGTCCCATATATATAAATACAAATTTCAAATACATGTTTAGATGTGTTTGCGTGTTCAAGTTGACAAGATATGTCAAATATATGAAGACCGGTGCGTGCGTGTTGACATGATACGTCCCATATATGTGAACCTAAGGGCGCTTGGATAGGTGTGTTAGAGTTGTCATGAAATGTCCCATATATATAAACCTGTATAGGCGTGAGTAATAATTGACGTGAAAAATCCTATGTATATTAACGTGTGTGCATGCATGCAAATCGATATGAAATGTACCATATGTATAAACCTGTGTGTGTGTGCGTGCGTTCGAATTGACGTGCAAAATCGCATGTATATTAACGTACGTGTGTATGCATGCGAATCGACATGAAATGTCCAATATATATAAACCTGTGTGTTTGTATGCGTTTGAATTGACATTAAAAATCCCATGTATATTAACGTGTGTGTGCATGCATGCGCAACGACATGTACTGTCCCATATATATATATATATGTATATATATATATATATAAACCTGTAAACGACATGAAATATCTCATATATATATATATATATATACCTGTATGTGCGTACGTTCCAATTCACGTGAAAAATCCAATATTTATTAAAGTCTGTGTGCATGCATGTGAATTGACATGAAATGTCCCATATATATGTAAACCTGTGTGTGTGCGTTCGAATTGACGTGAAAAATCCTATATATATTAACGTGCGTGTGCATGCATGCGAATGGACATGAAATGTCCCATATGTATATATATATATATATATATATATATATATATATAAACCTAAGGTTACTAGGATGGGTGTGTGCGTGTTGTCATAAAATGTCCCACATATATGAAAAAGCCTGTCATTATGAGTATGTACGAGTTGACATGAAATGTCCCATATATAATCCTGTGTGTGTGTGTGTGTGTGCGCGCATTGGCATGAAATGTCCCATATATCTAAACCTGTAAGTGCGTGCGTTCCAATTGACGTGAAAAATCCCATGTTTATTAAAGTCTGTGTGCATGCATGCGAATAGACATGAAATGTCCCATATATATAAACCTGTGTGTGTGCTTTCGAATTGACGTGAAAAATCCTATGTTTATTAACGTGCGTGTGCATGCATGCGAATCGACATGAAATGTCCCATATATGTAAATCTAAGGGTACACGAATGGGTGTGTGCGTGTTGTCATGAAATGTACCACATATAAAGAAAACCTGTACTTATGAATACATGCTAACCGACATGAAATATCCCATGTATGTATGTATATATATATATATATATATATATATATATATATATATATATATATATATATATATATATATATATATATATATATATATCAACTTGTCCGTATGTGTGCGTGTGGGTCGACATGAAATGTTGCATATATATGAGCCTAGGTGCGTATGTATGTGCGCATCCACATATGTTTTTCTATATACATATATATGATACAAATTCCTTAGTACGTTTAATTAAAAAAGAATTGTGGAATTTTTAATTAAAGCCCTCGAATTCACAAATCATAATCATAACTGACGCTCTTTCAATTCACGATTACATTTTGATTTCTTAATTGAAATTTATTTAATTAAGGATTCCTTTTGATTTTGGAATTAAAGCCCTTTCAATTCACGATTAAATTTTGATTTCTTAATTGAAATTTATTTAATTAAGAATTCCTTTTGATTTTGGAATTAAAGCCCTTTCAATTCACGATTACATTTTGATTTCTTAATTGAAATTTATTTAATTAAGGATTCCTTTTGATTTTGGAATTAAAGCCCTTTCAATTCACGATTAAATTTTGATTTCTTAATTGAAATTTATTTAATTAAGAATTCCTTTTGATTTTGTAATTAAAGCCCTTTCAATTCACGATTACATTTTGATTTCTTAATTGAAATTTATTTAATTGAGAATTCCTTTTGATTTTTTAATTAAAGCCTTTTCAATTCACGATTAGATTTTGATTTGTCAATTAAAATATTTTTAATTATTAATTTAAAAGGAATTGTTAATTAAATAAAACTTTAATTACAAATTCAAAAATGATTCGTGATTCAAATAATTTTTAATTACTTTTTTCGCAACCCTGACCGTCTCCAGCATCGCCTCTTACTGTATTTTATGGCGTTCGTCAGGGTCTTTTTAGCGTCTTTGTACGTCTGTTCAAGCCTCATTGCATCATCCTGTCCTCTTCTACGTGCTCTGTACAGTACTTGTCTGTGTTTTATGCACGTCCGTCGTAGGGAACTTATTTCGTCCGTCCACCAGTATGCTGCCGGTTTATTATGTCGAGGCACGATGCGTGGCATAGTAGCCTCACATAGGCGAACTATAGCGGTCATCGTCCTGTCCACAATCAACTCCGTCCTCTGTTCGTCAGTCAGGTTCGTCGGGATGTTTTCAGAAGGCGCAACCGTTTCCAGCAGCGTTCTCCGAAACAGCGCCCTGTCCTGTTTGTTAAGGTTCCACCGCGAGGGTCTCACCGAAACGTTTTGTGACGTATCGTTCCGTTCCGTAACTTCAAAGGCGATGCACTGGTGATCGCTGGCCGTAAAGTCCTCGAGCACCCGCCATCCCCTTATCCGCGTCTCCAGGTCTTCCGTTGTCAGCGTCACGTCAGGTATCGAGTTACCGTAACCCGGTCGTCTGTACGTAAAAACCTGTCCTCTGTTTGCTACTGTTATTTCCAGCCTCGCAGCCATCTCTAACACCAGCCGTCCGCGTTTGTCTGTGGGCGTCATGCCCCACTCGATCGCCCTGGAATTAAAGTCACCGGCAACGACAAAATTCCCCGGTAAATCTCTGAGGCAGTCCTCTAGAGCCGCGATTTTACCTTCAAATTCTCCGGCCGTACAGTTTGGTGAGAGATATATACTAACATAAGTAACATCTCCCACCCTCGCCCACACGTAGTTCTCTCCCGCACCGGAAACTATAGGACCCCTTGAGCGCACGCCTCTAACCCAGATGGCCGACGAGCCTGACGCGTTCGAAAGCCATGTCTGTTGGCGTAAGTCACGGTACTGTTCGCTTATTATAAGTACGTCTGCGTTCCGTTCCGTCGCGATTTGGTCCAGCAAAAGCTGAGCCGCTTCGCACCTGTTCAGGTTAACTTGTAGCGTCAAAGTCATGTCGTTGTCTGCCTTTTCCGCTTTTCCAGCTCAGCCCGGAAGACGGCGCATGCTCCGGAACCCGGCACATGAGCGCATCCTTTAAGCCTCGCCTCCGTGCAGAGGTAGCAAGTCGGGTTTTTCTCGTTGCACCCTCCGCTGGTATGTCCCGTCCGTCCGCACCTACGACACAGTCTGCTTCTGTCAGTACCTTTGCAGTCTCGTCGTTTGTGTCCGAAGCCGAAGCATCTGTAGCACCTCGGCACCATTAGTCTCGTCCGTACGCGGCAGTTCATCCACTCTATTTTGATCCGGCCCTTCTGAAGCAGGATTCGAGCGGCACTCTCCTCCACGCCACAGACGGCCATGCAGACATTTTGATCATTGGGACCGAAGATATGCGGCTTCGGATCCCTCACTGTCCCTGTCTCCCGTCTTATTGCGTCCGTAACGTCTTGTGCCTCTGTGATACAATCAAGATCAAGAATCTCGATCTGCACCTCCGGCGTCAAGTCCCGTACTGTGCCGTCATTTCCCAGTGCCCGTTTAACCTACTGTTCGAATTGCAGTCTGTCCTCCGTCTTGCATCGCAGCCTGATCAGGAGTCCGTCGTCTTTCGTCTTGCGACAGCCCTGTACCTGCACCTTGGTCTCGTCAGTCTTTACGTCCTGTTTGAGCCTGCGCAGAGCATCAGCGTACGTCATGTCGGCGGATAGACCAACCAAGACAGGGTGTACGCCGACGTCGTTGCGTGCACCCTGCTTCCGTCTGGACTGTCCGCGACCGGTCTTCTTCTTCCGTTTCGTCGCGTCCTTCTGAGTCCTCTGGTCGTTCAGTTCTTTCGTGCCGTCCTTAGGTGCCGTACTTGCAGTCCTGTTCTTGCGTTTGGCTCCGACCTTTTTCCATCCGGAGCCCTCGCCGACCTTTTGGAAGGCCGCCGACTGCTCAGGACTGGCACCGGTCGGCTCCCTCTTCCGCTTTTGGGCCTCAGCAGCAGCCGTCACCGCAGTCATCCGCTGTGCAGTCATCCGCTCACACTCGGCGATTACCACCTCACATGCATCCTTGATGACAGGCCATTCATCCAAGACTCCAGTGCTCACCGTCCTAACTTTTGCTTTCACCAATTCCACCTTAGCTACTGACTCCAAGATCCTCTCAATCTGCCCCTTAATGATGTCAGGAGGCACTCGATCCTGCCCTTCCCTTTCCCCGCTTGGTTTGGTAAAACACACCCCTGAGGCCAAGTCATAGTGGTGGCGATATAATTATAGCGATAACTACATAACTATAGTAATGACTGCATAACAATAGCGATAACTATAAAGCTATAGTTGTCACTACATAACTATAGTAATCACTACTTAACTATAGCTTCTACTATAAAACTATAGTGAATAGTACAAAACTATGGCAATGACTGCATAACAATAGCGATAACTATAAAGCTGTAGTTTTCACTACATAACTTTAGTAATCAATAATTAACCATTAAATTTACTATATAATTATAATAATTACTACATAAATATAGTAATTACTACATTACTATAATAATAACTACATAAATATAGTAATTACTACATAACCATAGTTATTACTACATACCTATAGAAAATACTCTATAACTGTAGTGATTTCTACATAACTACAGTAATCACTACATAGCTAGAGTCATTACTTTAAACTATAGTGTTGGTGACATAATTATAGCGACAACCACATAACTATAGTCATTACTACATAACAACAGTAACAACAACACCACCATCGTAAAATATATAAATTTATTATATTTTAATTATTGTGTTTACTTTTTATTCTTCTTTATTATTTACAGCTTATTGAAAACGTTCAACAATGATAGGTCAAATTGAACTTATACTGCCTTCAATAATTGAAAACTTAGTATAAACACTTGTAAATAATCATATAAATATAGCCTTCATCTCTAGCAACAGAATTATTTAAATGTTTGACATCGATCGCTGTGAAGTTGCTGAGTAATCTATCACGTTCTATTCCGTTCCTTTGTACCAAAAATCAATAATTCATGTAAAATTTAATTAAAAATCAATTTTTAATAATTAATTAATAATACTTAACATTTAATATAAAAAAGAGTCATATCGTAAATTTAATCAGCTTTCAGAATTCTAAAAGAAAACCAAAATTGGTGAAATATTTCAAAAAATAAATTTTTTATTTTTTAAAATATCAACTTCTTGATAAAAATGATCTCATCATTGGATTCCTTGTCGTTCAAAACCCTCAAAATAATAATCTTAATTTAAATTCATAATTTATAATACTAAAAAATTGACAATTATTCTAATTATTATAGTGAAACTATAATTCGTCATGTTAAGTGTCAACAACGTCAATAATTAAGTGTAAAATTAAATGTGGTGTCGAAAAAAAGAACTAAAAAGTTAAAAAAATTTGAATTTTCTTTCTTTTTAGTTCCTCTTTCTGACACTGCATTTAATTTTACACGTATTTATTGGCGTTGTTGTTCCGTACCACGTGACAACAAAGTGACTGAACATGACGAATATACCATTATTAGTTCGCAGTACTATTATGAGCAACTAACAATCTATACAACGATCATAATTTCATATTTTTAGACAATGATTTTAATCACGTTCTATTGCAAACACCGTATTCGAGGTAGGCATTAGAAGATATTATTTTATATCAAAAAAATATTTAATTAAACGTTTAACCAGACTTAAAATATGATAAATAAGCTTTCATATATTGGCTTTGAAAGGCTTTAGCGAGTACATTAAAATGCTTCAAGTAAATTTTCATACGATATTTCTTTCGAAAGTTATCATCATGCTTTTGCATCCTGTTTTTTGAATAGCGTTATAGTTATAATAAATAATTAATAAATATTAATGATTAGTAGATAATTAATAAATATTTTGCTTTCTTAAAATGAATATGAGATGAGCCCCTCTCCGCCTGTAAGTATTCACTGACACGCTGCTTCGGCTCTGTCTTTTTGTCTCCTAATACTTTTTATTTCACTCTGCCGAGTGAATCTTTTAACAGAGAATCGTCCAGCTGGGGGTCCTCAAGGCCTGGCTTGACTTGCTTGCACCTGTGCATCTGCATTTCTCGGACCCTGGACGTTTTTCTGTCATCGTGCAATACTCTACCAGCATTGTCATTTTTTGTTGCTTGTGCTGCTGTTGCTGACGGTTGCGGAATGGCTGGAGCATTGCTGGTTTGTTGTTTTGCCTGTGAAGTGGGGTGTTGAGTGGTGGTGCAGTGGGGGGATGCAGTTGCATCTTTATGGTTTATGCATGTGTTGCTTATAGGTTATGCATTTGCTACATAACCTACAATATTTTTGGCGCCAAATTTACTATCTCTTAGGTGAATCTTTTAAGTGCGTCATTAGTGGCTCCATCTATGGATTACCTTGTTTACTGTCTTATCTACTCTATGGATAAGTGACAGGTAATTAACATACTTAAGGCGCGTTTCCATCTGGTCTTTTGATTTTATATATTTGATGCGCGAATTTTAAACAGCTTATTATGCTGCTTTTCTTTTACTATATAACTTATTTCTTTTATATTCAATTTTAAATGTGATATACTTGGGCGGAGAGTTTCACAGGCCATCTTTATTTTTGTTTTGCTTTTATTGCTATTTTTATTTCTCTGACGCTGCTCTTGCTGCTATCTTTTATTTCTTTTCTATTACATTTATTCTCTCACTTCTCTTGACATCTTATACAGCTTAAACCATGTCACAAATTATCATCAAGGACTGCTGCGCCATCTGCGGTTTTCCCGCTGATAATATAAGAGGGTCGAAAAAATTAATGCAGTGTTTTACATGCCGGCAGCGCTGCCATGTAAAATGTATGAAGCGCGTGCCTCATGATAACGATGGTAATCCGAAATATGATTGTGAGAAATGTATAGCTGGCCGACTTATCGCTTCTCCCACTGCCCCACTCACTGGCACTGGCGCTGGACCACGCAGTGCCACTATGCGAGGTGCTCCTATGGCCCGGCCTATCGTTGCTTCTACTCCATCACGAGGATGCTTACCTGTCGCACCGATTAAGAAAGCTCAAGAACACTCTGTGATTAAGAAGAGGACCAATTCGCGCTGTTCTGCGGTAGCTGGAGGGGAACATAGCATAAGTATCAATTTAATTAATGAAAAATTTAGAGGTGGTGCTGCATTGGTCACCCCGGATAACAATATTAGTAAGGGTAAAAATGGTGGTCTTAAGCAGAGTAATGATGGAGCTGATTCTTCCTCAGTAAAGGCAGCTGTGTCTGCTTTGGAGAGCGCGCTATCCTGCAGGCTCGATCTGATTCAAAATGATCTTAATCGACTTCCGGCTCTTGAGAGACATATTATAAATACTGACAAGGGTCTGCAGGATATCGTGACTAAAATGGAGAGTCAAAATGAAATTATTAAGAATTTACATGCTGGGCAGACGCAGCTGCTAGAGGAGAATCGTAAACTCAGGGGTATGATAGGTACTTTAGAGAAGGAGTTGTTGTCTGCTCTAAATGGCATGTATGAAAAGTTTTTCAAATCTCTCACGACTAATTTTAATAATATGCAAGCATTTTTAGGTAATGAATTCAATGGAGTGGACAGCAACTTTTCTCAACTTATGACCGGGGTGACTGAGGTGGTGCAGAGCGTTAGTGATCTCACGGCCCAGGACGAACACTTAATCAACACCAACACTAACACTGATATGCCTGTAAATTCGAATATAACACAATCATTTGAACGTAAAGATAGTAGCTCTCTTAACACATGCACTGAAGCACCTGTTGATTCAAACGATGAACAATTAGTAAAAGCACATACAGATAGTAGCGGAGAGGCATCCTGTCATACTGTGAAGAGGTGTGGTTCTGGGAATAGTGTCTTGGTGATATCCAGCGGACTGGACTGCTCTGCGGCTAATGTTGGGCTGGAGGATTATGCTTGCGCTGTTCTGGGAACCATACTTCCGACTTTTGAACGTTCAAATATTGTATCTGTTACTGAGATCTCTAATTCTGAAAATAAAAATAAGGGCAGGATGTCTGCTGGGCCTGAGATCGTTGGCGGTCCGAGTATTGCGTTCTCATTGTTGGTTAGACTTTCTGGAGATGACTTGGCGCAGAAGGTATTTATGGCTAGGCGTAGATTAACGGGTTTTTCGACAGCGGATCTGGATCCCTCCCTCCTCGGCAGTTTTTCTACCACCAAGCACCATTCTCAAATATATATAAATGAGTATCTTGAAAAAGATAAATATATTAAATTTAAAAATCTTAAAAAGTATGCTAAAGGAAAAGGTTGCAAGTTTGTTTGGCATAGAGGTGGTAAATTTATGGTGAGGAGGAGAGAGAGGGAGAGAGCGCACAAATTTGAAAGTGAACATGATTTGAATGAAATATTAGATAAATCTAAATGTATTGTACAGAAAAATGTTAGAATAACTGATTTTGAGAAACACGATGAAGCTCTAACAAATAATGGAACTACTGATAATGATAAATGTAAACCTCATAATAGTGGGATCAGCTCGAATCAGGAATTAATTAAAAATCATGCAATATCCTTAGATAGAGCCTCTCCCCAATGACTGCGCTGGTCCTCTTTGGAGAGTCGAATAGGGAGGAGGGGTGAACTGCGCGCGTGCTTTCTGAATGTGACCTCTTTGAGAGCTCATATTGGGCAGGTGCGTAAACTTTTAAGTGGCTATCATTCTTACGACATATTTGGAGTTGCTGAGACCTGGCTGGGTCCGTCTGTATCGGATGACGTCATTCGAGTCGGGGGGTACAAAGTGTTTAGACAGGACAGAAACTTGCGTGGTGGAGGAGTTGCCTTGTATATTAAGGATAATCTAAAATGCACTATTTTGGCCACTTCGGAGACGAAAACTAGTAATAGTAGCGGTAAGCCGGAGGTGCCTGAATATATTTTCTGTTCTGTGCAAGTTGGCGGCTCCGAGCCCGTGCTAGTTTCTGTCATTTATCGTCCTCCTGCTGTTTCGTTTACTAGAAACTCTAATTTGTTGATTGATTTGAGAAATTTTTGTTCGGACTATTCCCATAAAATTATAATGGGGACTTGAATGCCGATCTCCTTAAAGAGAGCAGTGATGCTAAGTTTCTTAGTAAGCTGTCGGCTGAGCTTTCGTTACAGTTGGTCCAGCACGGTGCTACGCATCATACTCCTACGTCTCACACGTGGATTGACCTGATCTTTGTTGATGACAACGACGTGGTGCTTGATGCACGGAACCTACCGGCGAGCTTTCACAGTCGGCATAATTTAATTGACGTCTGTTTGCCTTACAACACTATAACTTTTGATCAAAAACCTATCATGTATAGGAACTATAAAAATATTTGTCCAACTGCATTGGGAGAGAAACTTGCCGGCTGTGATTGGTCGCCGCTTATGACTGACACAGCTGACCCTGAATCTGCACTTGGTTGCCTCTGTGACAATCTCACTGCTGCAATCGAGAATTTGGCGCCGTTGAAAGCGCTCAAGCCTAATAAGAATAAGTTTCCATGGGTAGATGAAGAATTTTCACGGATGCGGCGTAAGAGAGATGCTACATATCGTAGATACAAACGGACAGAGGACAAGCAGTATCTCCTTGAATTTCTGCGGTTGCGTAGGGTGGTAGACGAACGCACGGACCATGCTAAGACTACTTATATTCACAATAGACTGTTTGATGCTCTTGCGGGTGGTAATGTCTGGAAGGAGTTGAGAGACCTGGGACTGCTATCCGGACCTCAAGGGGATTTGAATGGATTCACTCCGGATGAGCTTAATGCGCACTTTGCTGGGGTGTCAGTCTCGCCGCAGGAGGATAGTGAAGAGCGATTGAGAATTCTTTCTCAATGCAATGAAAGTGGGTTTACCTTTAAACCAATTAGTTTTAATGATGTTGTTCTTGCAATTTCACATTTTTCCTCACAGGCTTGTGGTGAGGATGGCATTCCGCAAAGCGTGATAGTTAAAGCTTTACCATTTATTGGTGAACATCTTGTGACTCTGTTCAACTCCTCTTTTGCACGGGGGGTCTTCCCTTGCCGTTGGAAGCAAGCACGTATTATACCATTGAAAAAGTGTGCTGCACCTGAGCAACCAAAAGATTTTAGGCCTATAGCCATCTTATGTTTTCTTTCAAAGGTTCTTGAGAAGATCGCCCATGACCAACTGCAGGAATACATTACATCCAAAAAATTGCTCGATCCTATGCAGACGGGCTTCAGGAAAAACCATTCTACGTAGACTGCTGTACTTAAGCTTACAGACGATATAAGGTCAGGTCTAGACAGGAAACTTGTCACGTTACTGCTACTTTTTGACTTTAGTAAGGCATTCGACACGATCTCTCCCTCCAAACTTCTTGCGAGGCTTGGATCGATGGGGTTCTCCAGGGCCGCACTCGGATGGATTAACTCCTATTTATCAGGTAGGAAACAAATGGTTTCCACACATTTAAAGGAGGAATCGAATTGACTAACAACCAATCTAGGAGTACCTCAGGGTTCGGTGCTGGGGCCTCTGTTGTTTTGCCTTTACATAAATGACGTACGTGACGCACTGGACTTTGGTTGCGTCAGGCATCTGCTGTATGCGGATGATCTTCAAATTTATACACAGGTCCCTTATGATGATGTGGACGATTCGTATTTTACAGAGGGCGGCCAGGGCGGTGTCGGGGTGGGCTGCTGGTGTTTCTCTCACTTTGAATGCTAGTAAAACAAAGGCGATCGTCTTTGGAAGTAATCGTTTTATTAAAAATATTTATTCGGGTGAGCCAAGGACGATTGACCTGGGGAGCGGTATCGGTATTCCTTTCTCTGACACCGTTACGAGCCTTGGTGTTGTACTCGACTCTAAACTGTCGTGGGAACCGCATATTAATATGTTGACTAAAAAATTCAATAGAGTGATTTATAGCCTGCGGTTTTTCCGTCGGTACACCACTGAGGCTCTGCGTAAGCAGCTCGCAACCGCCCTGCTGTTTTCACATCTTGATTACTGCTCAGTGGTTTTGCTCGATGCTTCGCAGGAGTTACGAAGACGGCTACAGACTATGCAAAATTCATGTGTGAGATATGTATTAGGCGTGAGAATGGGTGATCATATCTCTCCCCATAGACATGCTTTGGGTTGGCTACGTACTGATTCGAGGAGACAGTATTTTATGGCTGTACTTATGTACAAAATCGTACGTATGAATACTCCCGAATATCTAGTGGGTCTCTTCACTAGATATATACCCAGAGCGACCACTAGGGGTGAGATTAAAGATCTTGCGGTGCCCTTCATGCGCACTGAGACTGGAAGAAATTCCTTTCAAGTTCAAGGTGCGCATTTTTGGAACTCCCTACCTGCTAATATTAAAAATCTTCCATCAATCAGCAGGTTTAAAGCCGCTCTGAGGAGGTTTTTACTCGACCTCGATTAAACAGTATTATTTTCGGACTATATCATATGTGTTAATTTATTATGTGATGTACCCTTTATAGATTTAAGGCATGATTGTATTTATTGGCGTGTATGTAGGATGTGTGTGCATAGAGTGAATGATTATATTTTTATCAGATTGACTTGTATATTACTGTACATTCAACTTGCTGTGATTTTAACTTACTGTATACTGCTGATATTTCGACTGCGCTCTTTACACGCTTGATTTTTTGTAATTATTTTGACTGATAGATATTGAGACTGATTTTTAACTATATTATTTATACTTTTTGCGTGTATTTATTCGTGTTATCTGTGATATCGCTTTTATTTAATTTATTGACTTACTATTACAGTATTACTATCTCTATTATGTTTTATGACTGTGATATCATACTGTACTATTTTGATTTTATATGTGCAAGGCTATTTAAAGTATTTTTATGTATTTTTTTTTCAACTTTATTTGTAATTTTCACGCTTTTTTGTAATTATAATACAAAATAAACAATATCTAATCTAATCTAATATTTGTGATGCATAAATACTTTATAGTTTAAATTTAGTTTTATCGCAAACAAGCTCAAACAAATTGAAATATGTTTTGTAAAATAAGATTAACTGATTTCATGCGTTTTTTAAAAACCAGAAAGATTATTTAAATATTAGTATACTTTACAAAACAACAACTACTCAATCTCAATAATTATTACCTGACTTTGTTTATTTTTAATAAAGCAATTCAAAAAAGCAAAAGTATATCTTATAGTTGAAAAGATATGATTATTATATCATCATTTATACTTATGCAATTATAACTTTTTGAATTATTAATCTAAAAATAATATTCAGAAGAATATCATGTCAACATGGTTTGAAAATAAAATTTTTATTTACATAAATACTAATACCGATTTTCACAAATATTTAAACATTAATAAATATTTTTTAAATATTTTCATGATTTCTCATCTTTCTTACCATAATGTTTTAAATTACAATCTTATTTATGATTAACTTTCAAAATAACGTCAATTTTTAAAATCAAATAACCAATAAATTATTAATCAATTATCAATTATTAATTTAATAAATTGTTGTTTATAAAATAATTAATGTAATAAATAATTCTAAATAATTATTTTCATATTCGATATTAATTATGTAAATTATAAAATAAAAGAACAAATAGTATCGTCATTATGACTAACATTGCCATCTATTATTCAACATTAAAAACTTCGCTTGTAAAAATTAGCAGTTTAGTCAAACATTTTGGTTATGTGTTGTATACAATAAAAAACATATGATTCTTATTTATTTATTCGGTAACTATGCAAGCGATCAATATGATGAGTTCGTTGCTACCCCGGGGCAAAATGTTACACACTTGTTTCTCTTTTCGAACGTTCAAGATAGCGTTCTCTGTAGTAGCGTAGTTTAAAAACTATAAGAGATAAAAAAAAATTTACAATATAAAAGTTGTTCAGAATAATGTGCTCTATTACCCTGTGACGGGAAATACAGTAGCCTAGAATCAACGTGTATATATATACACGTATGAATGAAAGGAAAAATTATTTATGTAAATAAAAGTTGTTCATAATTTAAAACTCACCGTAAAACGAAATACTGTCATCTATATTAGAAGATGCATTGGCTTCTTGAAGATGAGGTGTCTTCGGTAATTGATTTTCTGAAAATATTTATCACGTTAAACTTTTTTCTTTTAATATTTTTAGAAATTCAAAGTAAAAAAAATAAATTAAAAATATTAGGAACTATTTTTTTAGTTGTGTATAAAAACTTACCGACGATTATTTTTTCATACATTTCCATAAGCTCGAGCACTTTCATCGTGTTGTGCATTTCTTCTCTTTATTTCACTAACCAAAACTCTTAATAATGTTAGATTTTGTTCAAAATTTGATTTGTGTGTGTAATATAATTTTGTTAAAAATCGTAAATTCCTAGTTTTTAGAAATTCAACAAACCGTTGTGTAGCTATGTTTATTAAATTACGTTTACGTTTATTAACAGACAATTTTTCTTCTTCTTTTTTTGCATTGGCGAAAAGCTCAATTTGTACAGCAAATCTATCCAAACGAGCCACTTCATTTTTTAGATGAGCTACCCTTTCCTTATGCTCACGGTCTTCAATTTTTGCTTTGCTCAATGCAGATTTATAAACTACGTAAATACAAGAATCTACAAATGCCATTTTTTACTCAATTTAAAAAGAAAAACACTAAACAACGATAATAATTAAAACAAAATTATTTTATTTTTAGTTAAGTAAAAATATATCGACGTTTAAATTTTTAGTTGTATACTTTTAGAAAACTCAAAATAAGTACACCGTGCAAAAGTAGTTTTAAAAAAGAAAAATACTAAACAATAATAATTAAAACAAAATTATTTTATTTTTAATCGTGTAAAATATATCTGTATTTAAAATTTATATTTGTATAGTTTTAGAAAACTCAAAATAAGTACACCGTACAAAAGTAGCTATATGAGGCACTTGAAAGAAGTCTAAACTCAAAGTGTCTAATAATTTCTCATTTAGTTTCTCTTATACTACGATTTTTCACTTAGTTTTCCTCCTATAGAATTACCTGGAGACTAATAAAATTAAAGAATTAACAAATAAGGGGGAGGGTCTTTCGAAAAGAAATTACCAAAACGCTTTGTAACTACCTGCCACCTTTTTCAGTACACTCAAAGGTATTAAGTTTATCATTATATTAAGTTGTATAACAAAATCTTTTGTTATGAGTAGAAATTTTACTTATGCATTCAAAGTATTAATATATGTTTAGGAATTTTTAAACACATAACGAAAACTTTCTTAGATAATAATAACGAAAGATAAAATGTTTCAATCCTTTCGAGTGCCTTAATTACCCTTTTTATTTTACATTTGTGAAGTATTTACTCAAACTGTGACTCAGTCTGATAAAAATGTCATTAACTTATACTCACAAATAGCATATGATTTCATTTGTGGAAATTAATAGATTTTACTAATAGTTTTCTTCTATAGTTTTCACTAATTACTAACAAACTTTCACTCATCCTATTCACTAACCCTTCTACTACACACATAACTGTATATAACTAAAGTATTTAAACTCGTGTATTTCGTTTACTTGTGTCATAAAGTCAAAAGATTTCATTTAAGAAACATACTATTTTTCTGTCATATTGTGATTTTTCAGTATCGAATTTTTATTTAAAGAATTGTTTTAAATGACTAGTGAAAATCATAGTTCACAACTTAATAAGCGCATTAAAATGGCATCTTATAATTCAAGAGAAGAAGCTACAAATCATCTATTACATTCAAGTGTTTACCCCTTGAACGCTTCGTATACTAAAAAAATTGTTATCGGTCTCGCATCACAAAAAAATGAAAGTTTTGAGTGTGTAATTAAAATAATTAACCAAACATCTTTTGGTATTACATTTTCTTTGGAAGCTTGGGAAAAAGAGTACCCCCCGTTAAGATAGGTAAAATGCCCTCCCTCATATATTTTAAAACTAATATTTTTTCTTGTTTTTATAGTAATTAAGATTAGGTTTTGTTATATTTATAGTTTCCTAACACATACCCTAACCTCAACGTAACCTAAAAATAACTTTTTTTATAAAATTTTTTTTTTTCTGGAAGGATGAATGATATTAATCCCGCGAAAAACATATGACTAGGTCTTAGCACTCTCTTCAACTGTGATTTTTTGCGAGTCCTAGAAAGCAGTTTCTCTAACCTAAAAATAACATTTAAATCATAAAATCTCCGTAACTTTGCTCTGGGAGGGGCTACAAGTAATTTTCTGGGCTTAAAATTTGTATTTTTAAAAAACAAATAAAGTTTATGATGACCAAAAATTCGATTCTGGCATGGCGCCATGGCAAAAAACTCGAAAAACCATTTTTTCATAGGTTTTCTGTCGGTTATTGGTCTCTAGCAACTCACAAATCATTTAAAAAAAAAAAAAAATAGCTTCATTAGATTCTACGTGAAAAAATACATTGAAAATATGCATAATAACTTTAGGAATACTTGGATGCTGTTACAAAACAATTAAAAAAATAAAATAATTCTAAAATTATTACATAGCTACCTTGCGTCGTTGCTGCATTTTATGTTTTTATGACCTTGGTCATCTCTTTAGAGTCTCAAAGCTACTATTCAATGTATCCATAGGCAAATTATGTCCACTACACCCGAAAAACAGAGACAAATACTAGACAGATAACGTTAACTCCTATATGTACATATATATATATATATATATATATATATATATATATATATATATATATATATATATGGAATAACTTGCTATCCCTCGTATATACATAAGGAATAGTGATTATTTTTCTTATACATAGATAAAAAACCAATGTTTATCTATTCCTGTAACTATTCTTTTTAGTGTCCTTTTTTAGCTTGTAAGAGACCTAACATGTTTTCTGTCCTCCATAAATCACGAACTCGGTAGATTTGAACAATTAAATGATTCTAATTAGGTTCCAAATTCAAAAATTAAAAGATCATCATCTCTTTAGAGTCATAAAGCTACTATTCGATGTATTTACAGCTAAATTACGCCTATTGCAGGCTAAAATAAGATTTTTAAACATAACTGAAGTAACGGTCGTATCATCTGTCTTTTTGTATTACAGTAGACTCTGGATACAAGAGAATCAACGGGCCTTCAGGAGAGGAATTTTCTTGAAAATTCTTTCATACAAAAAGTCCCCAACACGCTTGAGTCAAGAGTGATACCCACACCTACTGTTTTGTTGTGTGAGTTGTATCCAACATGCGTGTATATTCTGTCTCTCTCATTTTCATAGTGGTGGGATAACGCAAATACTTAGGCTCACGCCCATATTTAGAAGAAAGAGCTCGTAATCTCTTATATCGCAATCTCTTGTATCGAGAGATCACTGAATCATTAGAGAGACAAAGACGGAATAAGGTTTTAGTAACAATCGTGTTGGGTCTATAAATTCGAGCCTGAAAGTACACTTCTATGTAAGCATTTATATTCTTTGTTAGAACTGCCAGAATTATGATTTGTCTTCAGGCCATTATACGCAAAAAATAGAGTAGCAACCGATATAAGAAATACATTGCTTCTACATATATGAGAATCAAGCGCGTTGTTTCTAGCAACAGCTCACTATTCTTTGTATATATATATATATATATATATATATATATATATATATATACTAGGGGGAGTTCCCCCCTGCTCGCTTCGCTCACCAACCCCCCATTGCATCACCTTCTACAAATATAAACTTTTATATATATAATTTTTAAATTTATATTAATTTAAAATTATTATTATTTTTTTTTTTTTTTTTTTCCTTGGTCATGAAGATTAGTATTTATTAGAAGTTAAATACACTTATTAAATTAGCTAACAATTAACTACCTTTCAGCTATCTCTCAGCTAACTATCAGCTAAATTTTATCTGAATTTCAGCTATCTCTTAGCTAACTTTCAGCTAAATTTTATCTGAATTTCAGCTAATTTTTAGCTAACTTTCAGCTAAATTTTATCTGAATTTCAGCTAACTTTTAGCTAACTTTCAGCTAAATTTTATCTGAATTTCAGCTAACTTTTAGCTAACTTTCAGCTAAATTTTATCTGAATTTCAGCTAACTTTCAGCTAACTTTCAGCTAAATTTTATCTGAATTTCAGCTAACTTTTAGCTAACTTTCAGCTAAATTTTATCTGAATTTCAGCTTTCTCTCAGCTAACTTTCAGCTAAATTTTATCTGAATTTCAGCTAACTCTCAGCTAACTTTCAGCTAAATTTTATCTGAATTTCAGCTATCTCTCAGCTAACATTCAGCTGAATTTTATCTGAATTTCAGCTATCTCTCAGCTAACTTTCAGCTAAATTTTATCTGAATTTCAGCTAACTGAGGGCACATGAAATTCTTATACACGGCGGCGGCGGCGGCGTAGGCGATATATCTTTATTATATAGAGACATATATATACATGTATATATATATATATATATATATATATATATGAGAAGCAATAGCTCCTAGAGTTCCTAGCAATAGCTCACTATTCTTTGTATGTATATATATATATATATATATATATATATATATATATATATATATATATATATTGTTACTAAAACCTTATTCCGTCTTTATCTCTCTAATGATTCAGTGATCTCTCGATACAAGAGATTGCGATATAAGAGATTTCGAGCTCTTTCTCCTAAATATGGGCGTGAGCCTAAGTATTTGCGTTATCCCACCACTATGAAAGTGAGAGAGACAGAATATACACGCATGTTGGATACAACTCACACAACAAAACAGTAGGTGTGGGTATCACTTTTGACTCGAGCGAGTTGGGAACTCTTTGTGTAAGAGAATTTTCAAGAAAATTCCTCTCCTGAAGGCCCGTTGATTCTCTTGTATCCAGAGTCCACTGTAATACAAAAAGACAGATGATACGACCATTACTTCAGTTATGTTTAAAAATCTTATTTTGGCGTGCAACAGGCGTAATTTAGCTGTAAATACATCGAATAGTAGCTTTATGACTCTAAAGAGATAATGATCTTTTAATTTTTGAATTTGGAACTTAATTGGAATCATTTAATTGTTCAAATCTATCGAGTTCGTGATTTATGGAGGACAGAAAACATGTTAGGTCTCTTACAAGCTAAAAAAAGAACACTAAAAAGAATAGTTACAGGAATAGATAAACATTGGTTTTTTATCTATGTATAAGAAAAATAATTTGCGTTCCCTAAGAACAACTCGCCATTCCTTATGTATATACGAGGGATAGCAAGTTATTCCACACATATATATATATATATATATATATATATATATATATATATATATATATATATATATAGGAGTTATAGTTATCTGTCTAGTATTTGTCTGTGTTTTTCGGGTGTAGTGGACATAATTTGCCTATGGATACATTGAATAGTAGCTTTGAGACTCTAAAGAGATGACCAAGTTCATAAAAACATAAAATGCAGCAACGACGCAAAGTAGCTATGTAATAATTTTAGAATTATTTTATTTTTTTAATTGTTTTGTAACAGCATCCAAGTATTCCTAAAGTAATCATGCACATTTTCAATGTATTTTTTCACGTAGAATCCAATAAAGCTATGTTTCTTTCTCTAAAAATGATTTGTGAGTTGCTAGAGACCAATAACCGACAGAAAACCTATGAAAAAATGGTTTTTCGAGTTTTTCGCCATGGCGCCATGCCAGAATCGAATTTTTGGTCATCATAAATTGTATTTGTTTTTTTAAAATACAAATTTTAAACCCAGAAAATTGCTTGTAGCCCCTCCCTGAGCAAAGTTACGGAGATTTTATGATTTAAATGTTATTTTTAGGTTAGAAAAATTGCTTTCTAGGACTCGCAAAAAATCACAGTAAAAGAGAGTGCTAAGTCCTAGTCATATGATTTTCGCGGGATTAATATCATTCATCCTTCCAGATAAAAAAAAAATTTTATAAAAAAAGTGATTTTTAGGTTATGTTGAGGTTAGAGTATGTGTTAGGAAACTATAAATATAACAAAACCTAATCTTAATTACTGTAAAAACAAGAAAAAATATTAGTTTTGAAATATATGAGCGAGGGCATTTTACCTATCTTAACGGGGGGTACTCTTTAAATCGTATTTTGAAAATATTAATTCTTATTTGAGTAACGAAGATTTTACAACTCAAAACGAAAAAATTTCTTTCACTGGAATAACTCTATCATTTACCACAGCGTACAACTCCAGGGCTATAATTTTGGATAAGGAAGATACAGAAAATATACCGAACTCTTCAGAAAATCATCAACATGAAACAGGAACTGTAAAAAAGAAGAAACTCTATACTCCAGCGATAGTTATGCAAAAGACTTCTTTTGAAGGCATTCTTCGTTTGACAACCTGCATTGACGAGTGTATACGCATAAATGAAAATTTTAAAGGTGCCGTATCAGTGTGTAACCAAACTATTGTCAAAGAATTGTGCAGTGTTTTTGATGAAAATTCTGTTTTTCCTAAAACTGATATTTTCATCAAACATTACATAAACTCTGAATCTGAACAATTGAAAAGTAAAATATTACCTGTATTGAAAAATGATTTTATTGAAAATTATTTCAATATTATCTATAATGAATTAATTGTTTTGCACCTTAACTCCATATCTTCGAGTGTTTTATTTAAAATTTTAGCGTAATAAATATTTTATATTAATGAAATATTGTACTTCGTTAAATTTATAAAAATGTAAAATTTATGCAAATATAACATAATACATTTATAAAATAATTCGTTTTATTCATCCTTTTAATCCTTTTAATCCTAATCCCCTCTAATATATTAAAGAGTATAAATATTAAATTGTATATTTCTATATATTATATAAGGATTATCTAACTCCACCCACATAGTTAATATATTTTAATTAATCCTAATACTTAAGTAAATGCTAGAGTCAAATTCACGTATTTAGCGCATAATCTTTAAACTATATCTGTTCTTTTTGAAATTAACTTTAACACGTAAACACATTAACCAATATTTAATAATTTCGGAGAAAACCACCCCAACATTCATGAAGATGTTATAGCTAACGTCATAGGATTAACGCATAATCTTTAAGTTATACCTGTTTTAAAATTAACTTTTAACACGTAAACACATTAACCAATATTTAATAATTACGGAGTCATTCATTGAAATATTCATTTACTTAAATATATTTTTTACACGTACCTATAGCTAATGTACTTAAACTACCTGAACGCTTGACCGTGCCGTGTATACGTAACACAAGCCGACGCGGTGCGGTAGACTTAATGGCGGATAGCCCTAATTGTTAACATCGCGGTAAGGCAGACTTGAAGACGTCATTTCCCTATAATTTTTCAGACACTGGCAGACTTCCCTATATTCCCCCATATACTACTTGCGGCTTTTCCTGTTACCATAATTGAAAATTATTAAATATAGAATTATTTATATAATATATAACTCTTTAAAATTACTAATAATTAATATTTAAATTCGTGATATTCAAGGATTAAAACGATACATGTTTATCTTCCATATTCCGTTTTAAAATAGTTACTTTTGAGTTTTAAATTAATGATTAGAAATTTAAAATTGATATATATATTTTATGATTAACATTGGGTCTGTTCCGAAATTGCTGACAGTACTGGCCAGTAACACTAGTGGCAACCGCGCAATAAATTTTAGCGGTCTATTTAAATCAACAAATTTAATTAAAAAATTTAATTCATAAAATTTAATTGCATTATCATATATTATGATTGATAATACTATTTACTATATTTTATTATATTACTTTAACAAATTTTCTTCAATTCGATCATCAACGCAATAATCAGCTGATTTTTATTTGCATATGCTCATACTGATGTAACTCAACAGCTATGACAGCTCACTATAAATTAAACTCTAAAATAAAAATGTTAAAATATTAAAGTAAAATAATAATAATTAAAAATCTAATTAAACAATAAATTTTTTTATAATTTTATTATAATAACATAATTAAATTTTATGGATTGAATTTGTTGATTCAAATAAACCGCTAAAATTTATTGCGCGGTTGCCACTTGTGTTACTGGCCAGTACTGTCAGCAATTTCGGAACACACCCATTATATTTATCAACTGTTGTAAATAGTTACACAATTTATTGGGTTTTACGTTAACAGGTATTAATTATATTGAAGTTTTTAGCTCCTAACGTCGCTTAGTTGAATTTTCTTTTATTATATTATTATGTATAAATGACTAATTTTAAGTAAATAAGAATTAATTAATTGAATTTTGAGTACTGAATAAAATTGAAAATAATTTGATGAAACATAATATAAAAATATATGTACACATGTGCTTAGAGTAAAAAAGCGTATAATTTATTTCAAGTGACTATTTCTCACTCTACTGCCATTAGAAAAACAAAGATAGTACGATATTTGATGTAAATAAACTGAAAACTGGGTACTGAGTCACAACTATAATTTCCAGACCTCAATATATGACCATGAATTCGAATCATGAAATTAATTTATAAGTGAAACATGCTTAAAAGAAATTCGTGTTGATTTCTAATAAAAATATCTTCACAAATGTATATTATATATATGAAATACTAAATTTAAATAGAAAAAATCATAACATTAAAATACAACATTTTAGTTAATTTTAAATTCAAATATTTCGGAATAAAAAAATAACTATTTGCAATTACTTAACAATCCTTTTTGCATCTAATATAAAAATTTAATGAGATACAAATATTACAAAGTGTATGTATCACAAGTAAGGTTTGCATATCATAAATATTATAATTTTTAGAAAATTCTTGATATTAATAGATTATTAATTTGGAAAATTAAATATTTTTTTATTGATGACAACTTTTCAAAAATAGTTAAAATAATACTGTAAATGTCAATCAACATTTTCATCAAAATAAATTTCGACGCTATAATTATTAAAATAAACATTTTTATTTAACTACAATCTATTGTAATAATTATTTTTTTAATATATATATATATATATATTGAAAAAATAATAATTTTATTTGATGAACAGTTATATAAATATTATATATTTATAATTGTATAACTAAATTTATTAAATTAAAATTGTATTCAGTTATCATTCAGAGAATGAGGTATTTAAATTAGTTTTCATGAAAATATATTATTTAAAAAGTTACTTGTTAACAATTTTTTATAAATAACTTACATTTAACCTTAATTACACTTTTATTTGTACACGTGTTTATATTTAAATGAATTGTGATTTATATAAAAATTGTTAGCAATTCATTTCATTGAAGCAATAATATTTTTAATAAGAAAAACATTAATTTTTAAAAAATATCAAATCACCTCATTTAAAAAATTATAATTACATGATATAAAAATATTTTTTATAATATCGTTTGAACATAAATTTTATAAAATACAATTTAAAAAAATTATTTATTAGATATTAAATTTTTTTAATATGGATAGATAATAGTCAATTATAAAGATGGGATAATATATAAAATATGAATAAATGTTTCTGATTATGTCTATAACTATGCATTTATATGTATGAACTGTCTAGATAGAAGTAGAATTCCCCCTAAAAAAGTAAATATTTCAAAAGAAAATTTACTTATTATTTGCGAAACATTTATTATGAATGCGGAAAAAAATAATATTCTGTAATATCACTCTATAATTCGAATTAAATATGATACAAATCATTGAAAGTACAATTATTTCATTATGTTAAATTTGTTGTCAAAGTTTGATTATATTTTACCATGAAAAGATAAAAAAAATTAACTGTCTTTCCATTCTATTGCTGAATTTCCATAAAAGGAATGTATTAACTTGTAGTATGTCTCCAGGCCCGGACTAACGGGGGAACTAGGGGGGGGGGCTGAAGCCCTGGGCCCCACTGATTCCGGGGCCCCGCTGAAGCAATTTTGATATTTAAAAAAAAATAATCTTTTTATTCTTTGTGAAATAAAAAATTTAATTATGCTAAATATTTAATCTTAATCAAAGTATTGTTTTCTTATTATTTTTATTATTTTTTATAAACATCATCAATATTATTTCTAAGCTGAATTATTATTATTATTATTTTTATTATTATTATTATTATTATTATTATTATTATTATTATCATTATCATTATCATTATCATTATCATTATTATTATTATTATTATTATTATTATTATTATCATTATCATTATCATTATCATTATCATTATCATTATCATTATCATTATCATTATCATTATCATTATCATTATCATTATCATTATCATTATCATTATCATTATCATTATCATTATCATTATCATAATGGGACTCGGCTTGAGAAGGAGGGAGTCGGCTTGAGGAGGGGGAGTCTTCTTGAGGAGGCCCCTTGAGCAAGTGTTGTCTTCCAGGTTCCGGGCATTGCCCAACCGCTCCTGGGCGTCATCGTCGCATCAATGCTCTTTGCAGCAATGCTATAACGTTGACAGCAAAAAGAAAGTAATGACCTGAGGAGAAATAACCTCGCGAAAAAACCAGGGACTATCTGACCCGGATGGTAGAAACCCTGTAAGGGTCCCGCTTTGGGTTACAGGATAGGGGTGGTTCCCTGAATAAATCAACTATTTTTATGGAAGATGTGTGCAGATAAGAACATATTACCCCAGGTGAGTACCTCTGAAAAGAGAAATCTCACCTCCGCTTCCGATCGGGTGCAAGGCCCGGTGGGCGGAGTACGCTCCACGGATTCTGGGGGGAGCAAATCTCACGCTGACCATATTGTCGCACAACTTGGAAACCAGGCATCAGCGACAATCATCACTGATGAAACCTCGCATCAGAAACAAGGAATGGTTACGTTACAAATACCAAGGGTACGTAGCGGTAGCCAGAGCAGTATTGCTAGCGTCGAAAGCGTCAAAAGCGCTTACAGTGACGCCTCGGGCTTCGAGCGGAACGAGTTAGCAATAGATATGGATCAGTTCCTAGAAGCAATAAGAAAGCAGGATCTGCACATAGAGGAAATGAAGAAGGAAGCCAAGGTTATGCAGGAAGCTTTAAAGAAGAATACCAACCTTAAGATTCAAGGTGCAGTAGAAAGGTTGCAGGTGCACCTCAAGCAGGCTAATGATCAACAGGAAGACATCAAAAGGTAAGCGGATTCATTCAAGAGCGGGATCAATCAAGTTTTTGATCAGCATTTAGTAAGAAAAGAAGGAAGAAGAAGGATGCAGGCGGAGGTCTTAAGGGACACTGTGCTCGCGTGCTCTGGTTTAAAAAGGAACCGAGGCAGCGCAGGTAGCAGCCCTGAGGATGTGCGGCAGAATAAGAAAAAGAAAAAGAAAGCGGTGCTTGGTGCTACGGAATCGCACTCTCCTCCGCAGACTGCGATGTCTAGTCAGCCACGTCTCGAGACTGCGAAAAAAAGGACAAGGAAGAAAGAAGCGGTTGTAATTAAGATCTCAGAAGGGTCTACATACACGGACATTCTTGGAAAGGTCCGCAAAGATGTTAAGCCGTAGGAAAGTAGCACCGAGGTATTAAGTGTTAGACCCACATCCAAAGGAAACCTTCTCATCCAGATCTCTAAAGAGTCGGATAGAAGGACCTTTGCCGACAACGTCAAGGTTGCAGTAGAGGGACTGGGAAGCATAAGTATGGATGAACGGAGAAGGACGATTGAGATTCGCGATCTTGATCAGATGTCAACAGAGGATGAAGTGCAGGAAGCTTTAAGTAGGGTTCTGGGCTCCGAGCAAAGATCTCGAAAGGTCATGATCCTTGGACCCAATGAAGTTGGATCTAAGATGGCAGTGGTTGTTCTCAATGAGACCGAGGCGGAAGATCTCGTAAGCAAAGAAAGAATTCAAATAGGATTTGTTAGCTGTAGGATAGAACGGGAGTTGGCTTAAGGAGGCCGGGAGTTGACTTGAGGAGGCCCCTTAAGCAAGTGTTGTCTTTCAGGTTCCGGGCATTGCCCAACCGCTCCTGGGCGTCATCGTCGCATCAATGCTCTTTGCAGCAATGCTATAACGATGACGGCAAATAGGAAGTAATGACCCGAGGAGAAATAACCCCGCAAAAAAACCAGGGACTATCTGACCCGGATGGTAGAAACCCTGTAAGGGTCCCGCTTTGGGTTACAAGATAGGGGTGGTTCCCTGAATAAATTAACTATTTTTATGGAAGATGTGTGACGATAAAACAGGATTACCCCAGGTGAGTACCCCTTTACAGGGAAATCTCATCTCCGCTTCCGATCAGGTGCAAGCCCTGGTGGGCGGAGCCGGCTCCATGGATTCTGGGGGGAGCTATTCTCACGCTGACCATATTGTCGCTGGACTGGGTAACCAGGCTTCGACGGCAATTATAACCACGGAAATGCTAGAGGAGACAACCTCGCATAAAAAACAAGAAATGTCTACGCTGCAGGTACCGAGGGTACGGAGCTGCAGTCAGAGCAGTGCTGTTAGCGCTCGAAGTGCCAAAAGCGCCTTTAGTGACGCGTCAGGCTTCGAGCACAACGCACTTCAAGAGGACATGGACGCACTCTTGGAAGCTACAAGGGATCAAGAGTCTTGGATAGAGGAAATGAGAAAGGAAGTTAAAGGGATGCAGGAAGTTCTGAAAAAGAACACAAACCTCAAGATCCAAACCGCGGTCGAAAGGTTGCAAGTTCATTTGAAGCAAGCTACTGATCAGCAGGAAGTTCTGAAAAGGAAAGTTAATATTATTAAGGATGGAGTTGACCAAGTTTTCAATCAACATAGGGTAAGGAAGACGGCGCGAAGAAGGATGCAAGGGGAACTCTTACGGGACACTGTTATCGCGAGCATGAACTCCAAAAGAGAGCGAGGCAGCGCAGGTAACAGCCCAGAGGATGTGCGGCAAATTAAGAGAAAGAAGAAAAAGGTTACATCGTGTGCTGCGAGTGCGCAATCTCTCCCACAGATTGCGCCTTCTCGCCATTCACGTCCCCAAGTTCAGAAGACAAACTCCAGGAAGACAGAAACGGTGGTCGTAAAGGCAACCCAAGGGGCCTCATATGCAGACATCCTTGGAAAGCTCCGCAAGGATGTCAAGCCGCAGGAAAGCAGCACGGAGGTCCTAAGTGTCAGGTCGACAACCAAGGGAAACCTTCTGATCCAGATCTCGAAAGAGTCGGATAGAATGGCCTTTGCTGACAAGGTCAAAGTTGCTGTAGAGGGCATAGGAATCGTTGGCATGGATGGGCGGAGAAGGACGATCGAGATTCGCGACCTTGATCAGATGGCAACGGAGGCAGAGGTACAGGAAGCGTTAGGTAGGATCCTGGGTTCTGAGCAAAGGGCTCGGAAGGTCATCATCCTTGGACCCAGTCGATTCGGATCTAAAATGGCAGTTGTTGTTCTAGATGAGGCTGAGGCAACAGTTCTTTTGAATAAGGAGCGAATCCAAATTGGATTCGTTAACTGTAAGGTACAAAAAAGAACAATGGTGGTAAGATGTCATCGATGCCTAGGCTTTGGTCACAGGCAGGATCAGTGCGTTGGTCCAGACAGGTCCACGCACTGCTACAAGTGCGGAGACGCGGGCCACACAAGGGCGGCATGTCCTAACGATGCCTGCTGCTTTTTATGTCTACAGGATGGAAGTGAGAGCGAAGCTGCTAAGCACGTGGCCGGTAGCGGAGTATGCAAGGTCTTCAGGCGAGCGCTGGAAGAAGAAAAGAAAAGGGACATTGAAGCTAGAAAAAATGCTAATAGAAGAGACGCTTGAAAGAAGTTGATTGAAAGTCAAGAAATAGTTTTGAAATGGACGGCGCTGTTGCGAATTGGTGACCCCACCCCGAAGTAATGCCGAGAAGGCCTAAGTGCCGGGGTGGAATAAAGGTCACGAGGTGGATGTTACTGGCCTTTTGCCCGCGTGACGATTGCATTTTCTTGCAATCGTACCGCGGTCAGAAGGACAGGGGGTTAGACGGTCCCCTGGGACTCTGATGCCCTGGATGTGGAATGGGAGGTCCATTCCACAGTCAAGGCTGACCTGCACTCAGGAACCCGTCACACCGGTGGCAGGATCCCCTCCTGCACGGCGATAACGCTTTGCGGAATCGCACGGCGGGCGTGGATCCTGTCGCTGAAGGTCTGGGTTAGGCAGATTTCCCGTTTTTTTACCACCATAAAAAAAAAAAAAAAAAAAAATTATTATTATTATGATTATTATTATTATTATTATTATTATTATTATTATCATCATCATCATCATCATCATCATCATCATCATCATCATCATCATCATCATCATCATCATCATCATCATCATCATCATCATCATCATCATCATCATCATCATCATCATCATCATCATCATCATCATCATCATCATCATCATCATCATCATCATCATCATCATCATCATCATCATCATCATCATCATCATCATCATCATCATCATCATCATCATCATCATCATCATCATCATCATCATCATCATCATCATCATCATCATCATCATCATCATCATCATCATCATCATCATCATCATCATCATCATCATCATCATCATCATCATCATCATCATCATCATCATCATCATCATCATCATCATCATCATCATCATCATCATCATCATCATCATCATCATCATCATCATCATCATCATCATCATCATCATCATCATCATCATCATCATCATCATCATCATCATCATCATCATCATCATCATCATCATCATCATCATCATCATCATCATCATCATCATCATCATCATCATCATCATCATCATCATCATCATCATCATCATCATCATCATCATCATCATCATCATCATCATCATCATCATCATCATCATCATCATCATCATCATCATCATCATCATCATCATCATCATCATCATCATCATCATCATCATCATCATCATCATCATCATCATCATCATCATCATCATCATCATCATCATCATCATCATCATCATCATCATCATCATCATCATCATCATCATCATCATCATCCTCATCATCATCATCATCATCATCATCATCATCATCATCATCATCATCATCATCATCATCATCATCATCATCATCATCATCATCATCATCATCATCATCATCATCATCATCATCATCATCATCATCATCATCATCATCATCATCATCATCATCATCATCATCATCATCATCATCATCATCATCATCCTCCTCATCATCATCATCATCATCATCATCATCATCATCATCATCATCATCATCATCATCATCATCATCATCATCATCATCATCATCATCATCATCATCATCATCATCATCATCATCATCATCATCATCATCATCATCATCATCATCATCATCATCATCATCATCATCATCATCATCATCATCATCATCATCATCATCATCATCATCATCATCATCATCATCATCATCATCATCATCATCATCATCATCATCATCATCATCATCATCATCATCATCATCATCATCATCATCATCATCATCATCATCATCATCATCATCATCATCATCATCATCATCATCATCATCATCATCATCATCATCATCATCATTTTTTTTTTTCCTTTTTTCGTCGGTAGAAAGGATGATAATCTTCGCGCCTTCACCTTTTCGAACCTATTCGTTGGAAATGATGATTGCCCCAGCTCTCCTCCGGCGGATGCTGGGAAGACTGCCCCTGGGCAAATACCGGGTCACCCAGTGCTGTGCAGGATTTTTACCTACTAACCTCACCCTCGCATACTTGCTCTATACAGCATTTTTCCACCCCGGGACCGCCCTTATGAGCATTACTTCGAGGTGGTGCTGGTTTTAGCCCTTTTGGCTTTTTCTCATTCAATTATAGTGATTTCATCTATGGTTTTCTTTAGTTTTCATTACTGTGTTAATAAATTCTTGGATCACCTTCCAGTTTTCCTTTTTCTCTATCATGGTAGGCACTAGGTTATCTGTTGTTATTCTTACTCCAAGTTTGTTATTAGTTTCTTCTCTCTGTTGGTTCCATTTTTCACAGTAAAACAGTGTATGCTCTGCGGTTTCCTCTCGGTACTTGCAGTGGACACACTGCGCGGTCTCACTTAATTTAAAACGATGCAAGTATGCTGCGAAATTTCCATGGCCTGATAATATTTGCGTCATATAGTAGTTCACCTCTCCGTGGCTTCGGTTTATCCATTTTTCTATGTTTGGGATTAGGTCATGTGACCATTTTCCGGTTTCTTTCGCATTCCATCTATCCTGCCATTCTCTCATAAGGTTTAACCTATGTTTCTTTTTAACTTCATTTTTCATCCTTTCTCTGTTATTGCTATTTCTGGTGGGATCTAATTCATCCATATCACTCTGTATTTCTCTTCTTTCTTTAATCAATAAGTCTATTGGCGGCTGGCTTGCTAGCATTAATGCTACATTTTCGGAAATCGTTCTGTAGCCCGACACTATTCTTATAGCGCTTCGTCGCTGTACTTTTACAAGTTTTCTTCTATTTACTTCTTTATCTAGAGCTTGTCCCCAGATTGGTGCTGCGTAAAGCACTTTAGATTGCACAACTGATGCTATTAATCTCCTCTTTTTTTCTGCTGGCCCTCGAACGTTTGGCATAATTCTTGATAGATTTCCTACTATTTCAGCCGATTCAATTGCGATCTTATTTATATGTGCTGCAAAGTTTAGGCGATGGTCTAGTAATACACCTAGATATTTTATTTCTTTTTGCCATTTTATTTCTGTGCTTCCTATTTTTATTATGGGTTTATTGAAATTTCTTCTATCCGTGACCAACATAGCTTCTGTTTTGTGTACAGCCATTTCTATGTTTCTTGCATCCATCCACCTTTTAACCCTTCTAAGTGTTTCGTTTACTCTGATGCCGAGTATTTCTGGAGTTTTCGCTTTGCAAATTATTATTGCGTCGTCTGCGAAACCAACTATCTTCGTGTCTCTGGGTAGATCCATTTTGAGGAAGTCATCGTATGAAACGTTCCAGAACAGAGGACCGAACTTGGATCCCTGTGGTGCTCCACACGTCATTCTTTCCTCTATGGTCACTTCGCCTTTAAAAATGACTTTCCTATCCGACAAATAGTTTCTTATTATTCTGATAAGGTATTCTGGTATGTTCTTTTCCCTTAAACTATCAATAATATCCTCCCATCTTAAGGAGTTGAAGGCATTTTTAGCATCAACTGCAATTAAAGCACAGTATCCTTTTTTACTGTTGACTTGCTTCTTAACTTCCATGGCCGACTCTACTACCTCCTTAATGGCGTCTACCGTCGACTTTCCTTTTCTAAATCCATATTGTTTATCCGACAAGGCATTTTCATCGATCATATTAACCTCTATTCTATTTACCAGGAGTCCTTCCAGTATTTTTCCTAGGTTATCCAATAGGCAGATGGGTCTATAGGAACTTGCCTCGTTCAATGGTTTCGTTCCCTTCCTTAAAAGAATCAGGTTCTGGTCTTTCCACGAATTGTAGAAGCGTCCTTCCTCAATACATGCGTTGTATAAATTCAGCAACATCTCGGGGTAGCACTCTATAATGACTTTTAGCACCTCATTAGGTATTCCATCCATTCCGGGTGCTTTCCCATTTTTTAGGGATTTCTTTACATTTATCAGTTCCTCCACAGTAAAGGGCTCCTGTTGTGAGGATATTTCTCGTTCTTCCGATATTGAAGACTTTGTTTCTACTTTAGGAAACAAGGTTTCAATTATTTGTCTTACCCATCCTGGATTATTTAACTCTGGAATATTTTTTTTACCTTTAAGCTTATTCGAAAACTATTTTATATGCCATTCCCCAAGGATCATATTCTGCTTGGCGAATTAACTCATCCCAGCGTTTTTTTTGACTTAGTATTATTTTTTTTCTTAATTCTTTTTTTGCCTTTTTATATTCAGCCTGCAGATCTTCATTGCCTTTAGACCTTGTATATTTCCTTCTCTTTGCAAAGGTTCTTTTCCTCATATCAGCTATGTCTTTTGTCCACCAATATTTGGGCTTTTTGTTTTGGGTTTCCTTAACTTTGGGCATAGAGCGGTGGCATATTTCAGTTATCTTTGCTGTCACCATTTTGCCGATCCTTTCTACTCCACTTACACTTTCTTTCCATGCTGATTCTAAGTCGTCAATGAGTCTCTGTTCTTCTAGAGCTTTGATTAAGGCTGTTCTATTCAGCTTCTTCTGGTTCCAGCGCACTTTCTTTTTCGTTGAAAGTTCTGCTATATCTGGGCTTCCTTTAAGTTTTATGTGAATTTCTATGTACTGATGGTCACTTAAGGTTTCTTCTTTTAGTACCTCCCATTTACAAATCCTTTTTGATATAGCGGTTGAAGCTATCGATATATCTAGAACTGATTTAGCAGCCCCTCTTCTAAACGTATGTTTGGTACCTTTGTTTAGGACTACTAGGTCGTTACGAGCTATTAGTTCGCTTACCAGTTCTCCTCTTTTGTCTAAGCGGGGATCTCCCCACTCTGGTGATTTGCTATTGAAATCTCCTAATATAAGTATGTCACCTGTAGCTTCCCTTAAATCTTTCTCAAGTTTATCGAGCTGTTTGCTAAATACATGTAGAGGGTCATTTGGTGAGAAATAGCAGCTGTAGATCCGCATGCTTTTATTCTCTATCCACACATATCCATTTTTCGTTTGGGCACGTTTATCCACCCCTATTTTCGGATTGCAGATTTTAATGCCGGCCCTTTCCGATTTATCTTGGTACCACATCTCCACTGCTGGTTTCTTCGGCTGCTCACTAAACGCTAATATATCCGTCTTATAATTAATGCTTGTTTGAGTTAAGAGGTCATATGCTAATTTCCCTTTTCCTAAATTAATTTGCAATATCTTTAAAATCTTCGAATCCATTTTTTCTTCTTATCTTTTTGTTCCATGCTTCCCTCCGTGAAGTACATTCTCTACTACCTGGGGTATGATTAACGTCTTCATAACCTTTATCTTCGCATGCCATACATTTCGCTCTGTTCTTACAGTTTTTTCCTATGTGGCCAGTTTCTCCACACTTCCAACAGTTATCCTTTCTGTCTGGTCCGTTGCATACACGTGACGTGTGCCCAAATCCGTGGCATTTATAGCAACGAGTTATCGATTCTTTTTTTATAATTCTGCAATTAACCCATCCAATCCTAATTTTCTGGGCTTCTAGCATTAAGTCTGCTTGGTTTTGTGTCAATTTGACTGTAAGTGACTTCATTCCGCCTCTCCCTTCTTTGAGCTTCACTGTATCATCAAATTTATACGAGGTATCTGCTATGACCTGTTGAATTGCTTGTTCCACTTCTTGAGTAGAGACTGTTTCATCGATGTCTCTAATCTCTATAGTAGTGTATGGGGTAAGGCATTCCACCTCGGCATCTTTTCCTAAAACTTCTTTGATTTCACTGTTGAGTTTTCCAGTGTTTTCACCTTTTTTAAGGACAACCAGAATATCGTTATTTCTAGTTCTCCTTATTGCCGTGATTTCTGCTCCATATTTTTTTGGATCTACAGAGAGTTTCATTTTTTTTATAATATCTGCATATGAAGAATCAGCATTTGCTGTAACTTTAATAGCATCAGTTCTGCTATTCCGGGTTGGGTTTTTTCTTTCTTTTCCGGCTTTTCTTCCATTCATTCGTCTTTTAGAGGCTTCATTTTTTTTGTAAGAGACCTGCGTCCATGTTTCGCTTTCTGCTTCCGTTTTTTTTCTAAGATCTTTATCCTCTAGAGTGTCTTTTTTCTTCTTCGCTATTCTTTTGTCTTCAGAAGCAGGGGATTCTGACAGGTCCCTCTTGCTACCTCTTGCCCCCGCTGCGCTTGTAAAATCTCCATTAGCTCTACCGACCTTGCCTTGGCTAGGTTTTTGTAGATTTCGATATGATTTGCTGCTTCTTGGTGTTTTATCCTTCCGCTCCTCTATACCTTGTTTTGATTGCTCTAGGAGAATTTGTAACTCCTCATTAAAGGCGTCTTTCATTTCTTTTTTATCTTT